>NC_061157.1:2610511-2773011 GCF_022113875.1 Hydra vulgaris | reverse complement strand
AGTATTTATATACGTTTTTGAATTAACTGTTTTTGATAAAAAACAATTTAGAATATATATATATATATATATATATATATATATATATATATATATATATATATATATATATATATATATATATATATATATATATATATATATATATATATATATATACACATATACATGTATACATTTATTTTTACTTAAAAGTATCAAATCAAATGGCATCAACTGATTATATGACATATGGTTTTGCATTAACTGTTATATTTGGTGGTGTAATTGGGTTCCTTAAAGCAGGTACTGCAATTTGTAGTTAATATTGTAAATAACAGTTCATTATTTAATTTTTGATTTGTATTTTTGATTATTACTTACTATGTTTATTAATATTCTGAATATAAAGCTAGGTTGGATATTTCTTGATGTTTGTTAAATATAGCACAATGCAACATCAAAAGTTCAAGACAAGTTAAAAACATAGTTACAACAGAACATTTACTTGCTATGGAAACCATATATTCAATCCATTGCAATGTTAGAATTTGTTATAGTCTCTTTATGGTGCTTGCTTTTTTTTTACTTGTTTCTATTCTTTACCTTAGTAAACCTCTTAATCATTCTTGTATGAAATATTGCTGTCATTTTTGAACTGCTTTTTAAAGAAGTTCTCCTTTTTAGACAACACTCTAAAAAAAAAAAATTGTATAAAAAGTCATTATATTTAGTTTAATTTTCTACTTTAGAAGGTTGAAAATTATACCTTATTAAGGGTATATCTCAATCTTACCCTAAGGTAGAAATTTCTACCTTTTTTTTTAGAATAAAAGTTCAAAAACACTTTTGTCAAATTTTCAGCCTTATCATAAATTTGCATCTTTTTTTTTTCTCTATAAAAACTACCATATTTCTTTATTCTCATTCAGCAAAGTTGCATACTTTTGCTGAAGTTGTTCCTTTGTGATAAAAAAACTATTGAGAATGAGGTCTAATGTTTTTAATAATTTTTTGCCTCGAAAACCAAAAACTTTTGAATTTCAGTCTTCATATTTTCCTAACTCTTAAAATATTAAGTTTTAAAGTTTTTTTTTTTTCAAGTCACCTGGGTGTTGCTCTTTTTGCAAGGCATTCACAATTGCCTTATTTTCTTCAACAGAAATTTCATACCTAAAAAATGGAAGTATTTTCACTTAAATACCATTAAAAAATAATATTCTTTGTTGCAAAAATTGCAACTTAGCTGTCAACTTAAGAGTAATCCTCAATTTTCAAAAAAAAGTATAACATTTTTTGGAGCTTCTGTTGTGAGAAGAGCTGAAAGCCACAAACATATATTGAAGCTATAAAGAAACATGTTTTTTTTAAATACTAATTTCTTTATTGGTGATGTTTATAACAAAAAAAATCAACTATTATTATTATAAAGTATGTATAAAATATATATTATTTAACCTTCCAACTTCCATGATGAAGTGCAAGTGGTTGCTTTAACATCATTTTTTCCAAATAGAGGGGAGCAAGTCTTCAAAATTTATAAAATCATCATCATTTTGAGTCATAGTTGTTGACAAGGCCAAAAGTAGCAAGACCACATGTTACAAGGTCGAGGCCAAGACCAAGGCCGAAAGTTATAAGGACAAGGCCGAGGCCAAGAGTTTTAAGTTCAAACCCAAGAAAAAAGTTTTAAGGCCGATGCAAACATTTTCAAGACTAAAAACTTAAATTTTTGCTAAACATTAAGGCCAATTATTAACAAAACTGTAGGTAACAATTTACTGTGACAATAAACTACACGTTGTGAAAATAAACCAAGGTTATGCACAAAGTTCTACTAAGTCAATAAGAAAACATACTTGTAGATCAACCTTTTTCTCCGCGCTAAACTCGTTTCTCAGCACAGCGGCCTTGTTTGCCAAGATTTGTGTTTCAGAGTTATAGAGTTGAGAGAGGGTTATAACCACAAATAAGTAGCCTCCTCAGTGACTGTAGTGGTCTTCTCAGCCTTGGGGAAGTGAATTAACAAAAAAAAAAAAAAAAGATATATATGAATGCCAAAAACAAAAATAGATAAAAACAAAGAATGAAAACTTTTAGTTCTTTAATTTTATGTATTTTTTTTTCGAAGGCTAAGGCAAAAACAATCTAGGCCAAGGTCAAAATTTTCCAGGCCAAGGCCAACAGTTTCAAGGCCGAGGCCTTAATTTTTGACCTTAAGGCAAGGCCAAGGACTAACAACTCTGTTTTGAGTGTCCTTTAAATATTTTTTTAGTTTTTTTTACCACATAGGGGTTTAAAATGCAAGTTGATTAAACTAATTATATCTAGTTCCATCAACATACAACAGTATTTTGCCATCAAATTGAGCAACTAAAAAGCTAAAACTGGTAATTGTTTTACAATAATATCTATTGCATATAAGAATGTTTAATGTTGCATTGAAGAATGGATTGTTTAGAATACAACTTTTGGACACTGTAATTGGTAGTTGACAAGTGTCTAAGGTAGAACGTGGGTATTTTGAATATTTATAATAGGTAAAGCTGTTTTGTGTTTAAATTGATGTATTATTATTAAAATTCAAATAGTAATCTGAATAGTAATCTAATTTTCTTTATTTGGTTGCTGATTCTTTTCTTCAATCTTTTATCTTGATATGGTAATCATTAAGCATGGGCAATATCAAAACATTTATTTTCTTAGTGATGAATTTTTCCTTATTAGTTTTGTTCTTAGGCATATATATCTTATATATATATATATATATATATATATATATATATATATATATATATATATATATATATATATATATATATATATATATATATATATATATATATACATTATATATATATATATATATATATATATATATATATATATATATATATATATATATATATGCATGTATATTTATATATAAATATCATTATGATCAACATGATCATAACCATCATCATTATCATCATCATCATCAACTTTATAACTCTGAAACACAAACCTTGATGAGCAAGGTCGCTGCGCAGAAAAACAAGTTGAGTGCAGTTTGACCAGGGAAGTAAAGGGGATCAAAATCAGAACTTCTTGCTTATGAGGCAAACGTTTTATGAAAGCTTATTCATACCATGTGTAATGCACTTTTTTTATTTTTACCTGTTGTGATTTTAATGTGCGTCAATAATTTGTCGATAATTAGCTTTGCTAATTATTGACAAAAGTCACAGGTTGCATATTTTTATTATTATAACGTTTTGTATAATGACCATTAATTGTTGACAAGAGTCACAAGTTGTATTTTTAAATACTATATATAGTGAACAATTTTTTATGTAGAGACCTTGAGATTGTTGATAAGTAATAAAAACATTAAAAAATAAAATGGCTTCTAAATATGTTAAACAACAAGCTAGCCGGACGTGTCTATTATCTCAGCAATATGAAGATGGACAGCCAAAGCGATTTATTCGGCAAATGACTTCTTTTTTCGTGATGAACAATATTACTTCAGATCTACACGTAGCATACATGCTTGCTGCTCTGCTGTTGAAGGTTTACAAGACCATTGAGGAATTAACAGCACCTGAATGGCCAGTGGACATTTTGTACGAAGAGTTGGTGACGAAACTGGAAACATTAGAAATTAGAAAATCATTAATCTCACGGTATGAATTTGGGAAAACTTATCGTGGCAATGAAGAATCGATACAAACGTTTGCGCATCGAGTGATCTGAGCAGCTCAAGTATGCAAGTTCATGCCTTCAGAGATAGACTGCCAACTTCAAGATCAATTCATCATTGGGATTAATGATTGTGCTGTTCTGCGTGCCATTCTTTGAGGAGAAGATATGTTGAGCTTTGATGATTGTGTCAAGACGGCATCCGTGATTGTACAAACTTGATAAGATGCGGCATGTTTATCTGTAAATGAAGAAGTAAATGCAAGTTACCGAACAACTGGGACTGTAATGTCAAATGATATACGGAGAAAGAAAGAAATGCAATGTTTCAACTGCAAATCATTGAATCACTTTGCATGTGAGAAATGCTCGCATAAACATGCTGCGAAGGACTGCTACAAACGTTGACAAAACCAGGGAAACTTTCATGGGATGAGTTTGCATTAGGTATTTCTACAAGAACTCGTCCCAATACAATACTACCTATTATCGACTTGATAATAAACGCAAGAATTGTTACAGCGCTTGTGGATAATGGTTGCTCGCAATCAATCATCACCAAGAAGTTACTACCATCTGACTATAAAGTGATTCGTGACTATAAAATCGCATTTTTTGTGCCAAAATTATTTTAAATTTTTTTATTAGAACTGTTATAAACTAATTATACAAACCATATAAAATGAATATCAAACTCATATATTGCTAAAAAAGTTTATTTTTTGGTTTAATTACAATTAAAAATTACAAACTAGATATATCTATATTCTAAAACGTAGAATTCACGCAAATAAAAAGTTCAACAACACCCGGAGGAAATTTTTTTTTTACAGATGAAACAGTATTTCTATAAGATAAAATAACTGAATCAGATGTACATAAGTCTTTTCATTACATCTTCGTTAGTCTTTGTTCTTGAGTTTTTACGGGAATGATGTTCCCTATATTTTCTAAATTTTTCATTTTTAGCACCTTGAGCTTCTTCACTAAATAGACTTATTGGTCAGAATAGATTTTCTATTACTTCTGTTCCATAAATTAAGATCTTGTGAAGACTCTGAGGCATGTAATACCAATGGTACAAGCATGAGTAGAGTTTTGCGGTGTGCAGACAAAGTAAGCAAAACTTACTAGTATCTATTTGAAATCCACTTGATATACAAATTAGGATTATATGCAACTTTACAATTAGTTCCTTGTTTATTCCTGTAATATCAGCAAACAAGTCTTTATTTGAAAAAGCTATTCGAGCAGTATTGCTGTCATTTGAGTTTCCAGATCCTCCACATTTTGGGTAGTCAACAATAAGTCCCATTTTGTGTTGAAATTCTTTTTGTATCTTCATTTTTTGTTCTTTGACAAGAGATTTCTCTTCGTCTCCTCTTGCTTGCCATTTTTTTTATTGGTTTCATATGAAATATGAATGAGATACTCAAAAAATCTTATCCATGCATGAAGTGTAGATAATCTGTATTGAAGCTCATTCGGTGAGTAAGAAAATTTTGTAACTTTGTCAATGTTGTTCATGTCTTTTGGTGAACACCCACATATACAGCAACATTGACTAGAGCTTGTTACATTTGATAGAGCAGTATGGACTTTGCCATCTATCATTGTAACTTAAATGATATGTTTGACTGAAATAGACTTGCCATTAGATAACTGAACAAAAGTTTCTACAAATTTAAGATCTTGTCTTTCAAAGTAGCTTCTTCAATAAGTAATAAATCAGTTGTTTCTTTTTCAAATTTAAATCTTAAAGGTCAGCAATATAAAGTGGAAGAAGGTTTTGGATTTCTCCAAATGACAGTTAGGGTTTCTCTAACATAAGTTGTAATCTGAAGTGGAACCAAGCAAGTTAGTAACAATAGTTCTTCTCTTTTCAAGTCGCAAAAACTTTCAGCAGACATTTTTTGTTTATATATGCTTTGAACAGTAGACCCATCAAAACCTGCTTTATAATGAAGAGATACCAGGTCAAACATTTCTAGCATACATAAAACCTCATTTTGAACTTGACAAAGTCTTTGAGCTGTATGGTCACATACACTTTGCAGTGATACACTTGCAGTATAGTCAGTAAAAATCATGTTATTAGGGTAGCACAAAAGTTTTGATGATTTTATATTGTTATATGCAGGATACAGGTTGCATTCTTTTTCAATTGCTGCATTTCTATGGAGTTGAAACGGAGCCTTGGTCATATTTGAATCTAGCATCAACGACAATGCTTCATTTCCAGAAAGCATTGAAGAATCTACATTCTTATCTAAATATATTTTGTTGATTTCTCTAGCTTTTTCTATTTTTCCTTCTTTATTTAATGAAACCTTTGAAGCAAATAATAGCTCATTTGACGAGTGACTTTTTTGGAGTTTACTAACACATTGGTACTTTATTCTTGAGGAACACTCTTGAAAGTCAGTAATTGTTGGTCCACCAGGGCTGGAAGTAGGTTGAGAACTTGCAGGAGGTATGGTTATTTTGCCTGCAACAAAATCATTTAAATTAATTTCATTATTAAGCCATTTAGTATTGTTCTTAATAAATAAAGATTCTCTGCGTTTACAGACATTCCAGTGATATTTAAGATGTGCTAAAATGTTCATAAGTGTTGATCTCTGAACAATTTCATTGTTCTGATCAAGGGATAACTCAAAGAATATTAGCAAATGAATATATGATTTCTCAGTATCTTGAGTAGAAATTTCATTATCTTTTAAAGAGTTGAAAAGATCAAAATACTTCATCTAAAAAAAAAATTGAAGTTATTGCATCTTGCGGACAAGTGTCTGTAAAATATTATTAGTGCATACACTATATGTAAAAGCATTAGATATACTGAAAAGGTTATAAAAATATTTTTTTTACGGAGGAAAAGGAAGGGGGGGGGGAGGAGGGATGGAGGGAAAAAGACACCATATCAACAAGTATCATATATATAACTAAAAAAAATAATTATTGAAACCTTTGGCAAAAAAAATCTTGCATAATTAATTTGCAGTTATAAAGTCATTAAAAATATTTGGGTTTCAAGAACTTATAAAAAACTATAAATACTATGAATTGAGTATGAGTTATTTGTTATAACTTTATTAGTTGCAAAAAGTTGCAAAATATTTATGCTACGTTGCAGTTAAGATACATTAAGTATTAGATTTACATAATTAAATGTTTGGAGGATATTGGAGGATGGTTTATCTGATACCTAATAGTAAAGGTTAGTAGCAAAAAAAAAGCCAAAACTGTCTGTTATTGGTGCATAAAAACTGAAAAATACACTTACGTTTAATTGTTTTGAATAGTCAGAGCAAAAAAAACAAAGTTAATTCAAATAATATATTTTAAAATCATACTCAATAAAATTAATTTAAAACAATAGTAGCGAAAGAAAGTTGATAATTAAAAAATGCAAAAAAATGTTTTAAAACACATGTCAAATTCATGTGTATATAACCGCATAAAACAATGTTTAAATTAATATTTAATGTTTTTTCAACTATATATTTCCTCTAATAAACATATTTTCACCATTATGACATATTTTCAGAATACAATGCCGATAGTGATTTTTTTGTATTTTGGCACACTGTCTAATGGGCAGAATAATTTGATGTGAAGAAGTTGTTGCTAAAATACACCACCCAACAAACGGGTGCTTGGTGGATGCATTGGTGTTATGTGTGGATGAAGTGATAAACAAGTGCGACATGATTATTGTTATGGATTTAATAAAGTCATGTGGTGAATTGAAAATTGGCACTGGAAAATTGAAATTCTGTGATTAAATTCGTGTTGCGACAATTGAAATTGGAACAAGCAAAGCCAATTTTGATGGCAAAAAATGGGTTGTAAATTGTGAGTGGGAGACGGAACATGAAAAACAGAACAAGTCAGTATAATGTATCCAACCAATATCGTGAGGAGTTCGACAGCGAAATTAATGAATGGATCAAGGAAGGCATTCTTATCAAATATGACGATGAAATTATGGGAAAAGCTAAAGGATTACTACCGTTGATGTGCGTCGTTCAAGATAATAAAAAGAAGATAAGACTGGTGCTTAATTATCGCGAACTTAACACCTATGTAAAAGCCTCTACAAGGGATGCGGGTGTCATCAACAATGCAATGAGAGACTGGAGACTCGTGAGTAAAAATAGCAACAACTCGGTGGTGGATCTAAAAAAAGCATACCTACAAATTCATGTGCATAAACAACATTGGCCTTACCAAACTGTAATTTACAAGGATCAACAATATGTGCTTACACATCATTTTGGTTTGAATTTAGCACCTGTGATGATGAGCTCAATTCTACAATATGTTCTCCAACAAAATTCTGCACTTGCAAAATCAACAAGAGGATATATTGATGACACCTTAGCAACCAATAAAAAATAAGGTCTTCATGCGAAAACACCTAAATATTTTGGCAAAAACCCAGTTCGTGCTCTAGCATTGGAAGTAACAGTAAATCCATCTACAAAGGAAATGTTTTGGAAGAGAGGACGCGAGATTCCTATTATTAAAAATGTGTTCACCAAGAGGGAGATATTTTCATTATGTTGTAATCTGGTTGCTAATCTACCAGTTGCTGGATGGTTGAGACTCACTTGCAGCTTTATAAAGAGATGTACAAACGAAGCAGGTTGGGATGAACCTATTACAAATAAGTACATAAATGAAATGATGCAGGAAGTTGTGGATGAAGTTATCAAATGCGATCCAGCAAAAGGCGTGTGGAATGTCAAACCAAATGCATCTCTAACTGTATGGTGTGATACAAAATTTGCTGGCAAATCGAGTTGTAATAATGCAAAGTGACAAAAAAATAGAAAATGCAACATGGCTTCGACCAAAGTCTGATGCAATGCATATCAACGTGGCTGAATTGGATACATGTATTGAAGGTCTCAATATGGCATTGAAATGGAACCCAAGTGATGTCTCTATCAAAACTGATTCTCATAGTGTATTCAGTTGGTTAAATTCTGAATTGACTCGTGACAAACCTGTAAAATGTGCTGGGCAATGTGAAATGCAAATTTGACGAAGGCTTCAAATATTTGGAAAATTGGTCGAGGATTATACCATAAGTGTAAAAGTTACAAGGTATCAACAACAAAAAATATTGCAGATGAACTCACACGAGTGCCAACAAAATGGATAAAATACAAAGTTGTGACACAAGAATGTAATATTATCTATAAGCAGTATCATCAGCAGAATAAAAAAGTTCACTCAATAGCACACATGCGAGTTTCCAAGAGTATGAAGTTATGCTCGCGTGCTGGTATCCATATTAACAGAGACACAGTGAAACAAGTTGTCGCTGAATGTGATGAATGCAATTCAATTGATCCTAATGTGATTTCGTGGGATAAAGGAAATCTTGCTGCCAGCAAAGTGTGGGAAAGAGTGGCCTGCGATGTTATTCATGTTGATGTATCTTACCTGTATTGATTGTGGCCCAAGCAGATACATGTTTTGGACAACACTATGAGCGACAAAAGTGCAACAATGGTTGTTCAATCGTTAGAAACAATATGGTCATCGCTTGGACCTCCTTAAGAAATTCTCCTAGATAATTCTAAGTCGTTTAGATCTCAGACTATACAAGCTATGGTGGTGAAGTGAGGAATAAGAATTATTTATCAAGCTGTTGAAAAACCATCGGGAAATAGAATTGTTGAAAAAATTCATCGGACAGTAAAAAGAACAAATGCAAGAGCAAAATGTGGAATACCTATTTCTGTCTTTTTTTTTTTTTTTTTCAATTATGTACCATCAAAACATGTCACACCTTTTGAAATCTTTTGCCATCAATACAAACGCGTCCAAATTCCTGGAATCGACTATATCAAATCAACACAAAAGTCTCTGAATAAGTGTCAAGGATAGAAAGTTGGCGATAAAGTGTGGGTGAGGCCTAAGCATATGGCGCCGTGTACACAGCGATGGTTAAAAGGAAGTATAGTAGCACTGCATAATATTTTACCAGCTGAAGTTGAAGTTAACGGACATGCGTTGCCACAACATTTTTTACATCTGCAGCATCGTCGTGTAGACAAAAATGAAGAAGATATAACAACTGATGAATAAAATCTGACACTGGTTAAATCTCCCGAAACGAACTTAAAACACGTCGCAATCGAAGATCAAAGTTCTCAAATAAATTCCCTGGAGGACAGCGAAGTTGACAATAGTATGCACCGCACTGATAAAAACTATTCAACAAATTGTGAGACAGAGTTACAGCCTGTTCGGTTCACTTGCTATGGGAGAAGAGTACTTCCTAACCGGAAGTATCAAGATTATGTATGAGCTCTTGTTGAGCTAGGGGAGATGTTGTGATTTTAATGCGCATCAATAATTTGTTGATAATTAGCTTTGCTAATTATTGTCAAAAGTCACACGTTGCATATTTTTATTATTATAACGTTTTGTATAACAACCATTAATTGTTGACAAGAGTCACAAGTTGTATTTTTAAATACTATATATAGTGAATAATTTTTTATGTAGAGATGTTGAGATTGTTGATAAGTAATAAAAACATTAAAAAACAAAATGGCTTCTTAATGCGTTGAACAACAACTTCTGCCATTTTCTTCTGAAGCTGCTACCTCTCTACATTCTGATACTCAAACCTATTTTAATCTTGTTTGTCATACCACACATCCATCATCATCTTTTCTTTCAGCAAATACTACACCATATAAATACTAAAGTTTGTACATATGTAAAGATATTGTATGCCAGCATCTAAATAAATACCAAACATATATGTTTATATCCATATTATGTATGCATACATGTGCCTATTACCTATCCTGGTAATAGTAGAGCATTTATACAGTAATGGTGTAGTGGTAGAGTGGTAGAGTGAGCCTCATTCTACTCCATGTTTTTCACCTTCTTGTGCAGTTGCTATATTAAATTGTAATCATTTTTTTCATCTTTTTTACAAGAATATCACCCTTGAGAACAAATGTCTTTTTATTATTGCAAGAAATCAATGTAAATATGTCCTATCTGATGCTAAGCTCTGTTATTCTCAGTTTACTAAATCTTATATCTCATCTTAGATGTTACTTTTGGATCTTTTCAATCTTCCACATAGTCATAACTAAAGTCTAACATTCCATCTCTAATTCATGGATCTGATCTTATTACTTCTCCCCAAAATAAAGCAGTATTGTTTGCATAGAATGTTTCCTCTAACTTGACGCTTAAATCTAATGGTAATACTCTTCAAGCCATTACAGTTAAACAGATTAATCAATTGTTAGACCCTCTGGCTTCAAATGTTAAAGTTGATTCTCAATTTTAATCTTCTACCACTTTTGGTTCAGACAACATTTTCATCATCACTCTTTTTTCTTGCTTTTTTTTATAAACATCTTTGCTTCCAACAAGACTGCAAGCAACCACTAATTAGAGTTGGAAGTTACTGGAAGAGAAAAGATGAAGATTGTAGAGCAAGATAACGGTTGACAGACGACTTAAAAGATTGCAAATTATATGAATCAGTAAAGCAAGATCAAGGAAGCGAATTCCAAAGAACTGATGTTCGAGGAAAAAAACTAGTGGAATAAGAGGAACAGTCACAAAAAAAGGATTAGACTTAATTGAATGACAAGTAATACAAGAATGAATTTTAGTAGGTGGCACAAGAGATGCTAGCTCTTTAGAGCAGTGCCCATTTTAGTATTTGTGAAAAAGAGAAAGAGAAGCGACATTACGACGACGTGATAATGGCTGAAGGTTGGCCGCAAGAGCAGGTCCAACTATGTTTGCAATGCGTTTTTGCACCTTGACTAAAAGAGAAAGGGCATCATTAGAAGATCTGCCCCAGATATGGCAACTCTTCCTAATTTCTAATAACTTTAGGAGTACAGCAAGGTTCTATCTTTGTTCCTGTATTGTTTTTTAATCTACAATGACAATCTTCCTGACAATTTTGTATCTAAAGTGGCTCTATTTGCTGACAACTCAACTTGATACTCCTATTATTAAAAAGAATCTTCATTTTTTGATTGCTTAGAAAAAGCGACTGATCTTTAATCTTATCTCTCTTCTGTAAGAGCATGCGGTATGCAGTGGCTTGTGGATTTTAACTCCAACAAAACTCAGTTATTTACTGTAAACAACTATCCAAATATTGTTGACATTCCTATTTTGACAAATAACAACCCTCTCACTTTCAGACAAAGTCCAAAAGCACATTGTAAATGTAGCTGGACCAGCTTAATCTCCCAAGCTTGAGCCACTCTCTGATTGTTGTAAGGTTGCATCTCAATTTTTTTTCTACAAATACTATTATGGCTGCTCAAAAAAAATCATCTCTAATTCAATCAATCAAAACTCATTCTCGCTTGTCATCTAGAAAAGTTACATGTTTTTATTGTATCTGTCCCTCCATGATATAAAATTCTTTTATCCATCTAGTTTATTTCCTTGCACATTAACAAAACCTCAAAACTTTCACCCATCTTCATATTTTCTTGATTATACAATCTACAACTTTTTAAATTTTCAGTTAACCTTTTTCTCTCTCTTTAGCCCTGTCTTTTCTTTTCTAGTAGCTCATAACTTAGTAGTGGTTGCTTGCAACATTGTAGGTGAAATAGGTTTAAAAATATAAATATATGCCAGTATTTGATAAATAATAAATGTATAAATTTATAATATATAAAGCATTATAAGTTTTTTTCTAGCTCTGGCAATCAAACCCTGTTAAAACTTATAAATTTGCCAGAGCCATAGCTGGGTTTGTAAAAAGTTCCATTTTTAGACAGGGCTGGGACCCCAATCACTTATTAGGGATGGGGGTGGAGAATAGGGGTGGGAGATGGGGTAGGTTAGTTGTTGGCACAAATATAGAGTAAACAGTTTCTTATCTTTTCTCCTTTTTAATTAACTAAAATTGAAATGGTTTTATTAACAAAATTATAAACAATTATGTAAGGGGAGTAATATTTTTACATTTTCTTGCTGCAATAAGTTTAAAATCTAAAAAATTTTAATCAAAAATTTAAACCTAACAAAAAGTACTTATAGTTGAAAAAATAAAAAATAAAAAAAAAGTCCTCACAAAAGCATAGAGGTCATTTTTGGCATATAATGGGGATTTATTTAACTTTACATTTTAGTTAATGTTAAACAATTCATCTTTAAATGAAAGGGTTTATCATTTTTAATTTGAGGAAGAAGAAAAATTGTTGTATAAAGAAAAATACTCATTATAGTCATATTGGTATTACTGTAAAAAAATTTCTGAAACTATTTAAATTTAGTGTTGCATTTGAAATCTATAAATCAATAGTGTTGTGCAACAAAATAATAAACAAGTATAAAATAAGTTGTTTTGAAATTCATTTAATATATATTTTTTGCTAAATTTGTTTAGGCAGTTTCCCATCATTAATTGCAGGTGTTTTGTTTGGAGGATTAATTGCTTTTGGAGCTACTCAGACTTCGCAAAATCCTAAAAATATTTTAGTTGTTTTGGGTGAGTTTTTCTGCTTTTGTTTGTCATATCATAGAAATATTTCTGATTTTTTTTTTTTTGCTTTATTTTTGCCAGTTGTAAGCATAATCTTAATGATTGTTATGGGAACACGATTTTATAAAAGTGGAAAGTTTATGCCAGCTGGATTGGTTTTTGTTTTGAGGTAAATTATTTAGTTTCTGGATATGATAACATACTTCTGGATATGATAACATACATGATATACTTGGCTTAAAGGTTTAAGGATTTGGCTTCAAAGTTTTTGTTAAAAAACCTGGTTTTTCTTTTTTTTTTTTTAGCATCCTGAACATTTGTCGTCATTTATACAATTATAAATGGAAATAGCAAATCTGGTAAAGTTGGTCAAAATTCACAAACTGTTGAAGTTTATGAAATAGTCTGTTTAATTCTTGTGTTGCCTTCAGTTGCTATGGCAACTTAATTTTTTTGTTTTACTGTTTTGTAAATTATTTACTTTTTTGTTTTGTATAAAAATTAAATGTTATTATTTTAGTTTTTTTTACTGAATTTTTTTTAATATTAATAATATTTTAAACTAATTTTTATGTAATTTAAAATTTTATCATTAATAAAAAAATTTATAAAAATTATTTTATGGAAAAAATTTTTTTTTCTTCCATAAAATAACTTTGTTTCCATAAAACAAAAAAGTAATAAAAATTCAATGTCAAAAGAAATTTTGATACAAGATAACCAATAGAAGATAAATGTACTTAAAAAAAGCCATTTGCAGGCGCTTCAGTTCATTCATTATATACTGCGTTGCTTCAGTTCATTCATTATATACTGCGTTGCTTCAGTTCATTCATTATATACTGCGTTGCTTCAGTTCATTCATTATATACTGTGTTGCTTCAGTTCATTCATTATATACTGCGTTGTATGGTTGGTGTAGTACTAATATATTATGCTCACTTAAATTTTGATGCACTTTAATTTAGATACACAGTTTTTTCTTCAGAAAAAATAGAATAAAAAATGAATTATTTGTTGTAATTTGTGTCATTTGTAGGAGCTACTTTCCAAACCCAAACCCTCAGTAGATGTATGTAATTAAGCTCACACCTATAGCATTTTCATTATTAATATTTCATGCACAGCTAAGTATGCATTTAATGTAATATATATATATATATATATATATATATATATATATATATATATATATATATATATATATATATATATATATATATATATATATATATATATATATGTATATATATATGTATATATATATATATGTATATATATATGTATATATATATATATATATATATATATGTATATATATATATATATATATGTATATATATATATATATATATATGTATATATATATATATATATATATATATATATATATATATATATATATATATATATATATATATATATATATATATATATATATCAATAATAAAAGTAGTTTCTCGGTAGACAGTGCTCAATACAAAGAGCAAATATGTATTAAATTAATAATAAAATAAATACAATAAATACTCAAATTAAAATCAAATCAAATTCAAATCTAATTGTATTTATTTTATTCAAATCTAATTGTATTTAATTGCTTTTGCCCACACTTCCCTAAAATGATTTACAGGACCAATTTAATTATCATTGTAATTAAAATGAAAATTAATAATTATCAATTATCAACTAAAATGAAAAAAACAAAGTCATTTTAATAAAATTTAACTGCATAATAAACTGCTATGCTTTTTAAAAAAGCACGGTTGTTGCAAAAAAAAAATTAAAAAAATGCATAGATTTAAATGCAAATGTTTTTGATTAGATTATACCAACTGATAAATATAAAATTATTACACTCTTAATTATATTGATAAAAAATAAAATTATTACTCTTTCAATTATTGCGTAATAATTTTTATTTTATGTGATGAATTATATTTTTTATATATTAGTTACTTTAATATATTATTTGCTTTTATTGTAGAATTTTTAACTGTTGTAATAATTCTTAAAATGCCTGCATACTATTACAATAAGAAAATAAAGACATTTTTCATAAAGAGTAAAAACTTTTAAAGCTCTTTGTCAATTTTTTTATCGAATAAGTAAAGTTGTTAAAAAATAAATGGATAGCTAATGTTAAAAGCCAAAGACTGTTCTTGTAAATAATATTTTCATGACGCAATAAATGACTCTTGTTTTGAATATATTCTTGTAACATTAACATTACAAGCATATGCTTGTAACATATATAAAACCAAATGTTTTATATAATATATGATAATAATAATAATAATTGTATATATATATATATATATATATATATATATATATATATACACACACACACACATATATAGTTTTTTATTTATTTTTAATGTTTAAGTAAATAAAATGATATCTATCAAGTCTTCTATTAACTGTAGTTTGGGGTCTATACCTGTTTTGCGACCTGACAATGTATCTTTAGGCAAATGTGTCACTTGCCATCAATTTATTCGCAAATATGCTACATTTAATGATGTTGAAGTGTTAAACATGTTAAAAGATGGATGCTTGTTTAAAGGATTTAAAAAAATTCCAATCGAATCCATAGAAGAAGAAGGGTTTGTAAATATGCATTATGTTTTAGTTTTATCATTAAATGATGACACAATTATTAAAGAAGTATGTACCCAAAAAACAAACAATCTTTTAGTTAAAATGAATGATTTAGTAAATGGGAGTGTTATTGTCGTTACAGATATTGATTCAGTTGCTGTAATTATATATAATTCTTTTCAAACGTTGAAAGTTTTTTTCTTTTCAAAAAACACTATGAGATTAGTGTTGCAGATGACATATCATATACAAACATTAATTGAATTTCATGCTTATTTAGTAAAAGACATATTATATTTATACAATGGTGATGTTGTTGTATTAAATTTCCGATCAATGGAAACCTTCACACATACAATTAACAAAAAATCTCTGATGTCAAGTGAATTATTTGTGACTAATTACGAGGGCCAATTAAGTAACCAGACAAACATTTTCAATTGTTATTACTTGCATGCTAATATAAATTTTAATTGTATTTTTATTACTTCTGTTGATGACATATGTTGTAAGTCAACAACAATAGTTAAGGTAGGTAAGCAACTATTATGGGTTTCAGCTGGTAGCACCGAAATTAAAATCAGAGAAATATCAGATAAGAAAGAGTTGATACTTATAAAAACATTCAATTTGGAATCAATCTATAATGATAATAGTGAGTTTACATTTGAAAATATTTGTTATTGTTCTTGCACTTCTCAAGTCTTTGTTTTGTATTTTAAAACATTTTTCGAATCGACAACTAGCTTAATTGTTGTGCTTGACCTTGTTCTAATGAGAGTTTCAAGTTTACTTGAAATAGAGTTGACACTAAACAGAAAACCTAGTTTTACTATATGTCCATCAAAGGATGGAAGGAAAGTATTTGTTCAAGAAACATTTGAAAACAAGGTTATATTTTATCAAGTGTTTACTTTATTGCCTTCTGGACTTTCATTACTAAATATTGTTAAAGCATATATTCGAAATAAATTTTCAGAGGATGATGTTGAAAAGATGTCTCTTCCAAAGTCTCTTCGAGAAGATCTTTTAGATGGTTACTAACTGTTTTATTTTAATTTGTAAATAAAGTTAACAAAATATATGTATGTATAAAAATATATCCTAAGTGTTAAATAATTTATATTAATATAAGTGTAATACGCTTATATTTTTTATTATTGATTTATGTTTTTTAGTGACTCTAATGTAATATAGTTTATTTATAGAGAATTATAATTCCTTCCCTAAATTATTGTTAAAAAACATTCTTTTTAAATACCCTTGATAGAAAATTTGATTTTTTTTAAAGAAACAATTATTGTGTATTCATACCAATACAGAAAACTAGAAGGATATAAAATTTCACTAAAAGTGAAATTTTACATTCAAAGATTTTGAAAACAAAATCAATTTATCTCTTTATTTTCAAAAAAAAAAACAATAAGGTTGTTTCTAAGAACACTAAGATTGTTTCTAAGAACACTAAGACTGTTTCTTAGACTTGTTTTTCTAATTCTTTTTATAGAGAAAGTTATTTCAACTAAAATTTTTGTTTACAAAAAAAAAAAAAAAAAAAAAAAAAAGTTTTAATAGCTTTTTGACTGGATACCATTATTTATTGAGTTTTCTAAAAAAAAAATTGTTTACTTTTTACTGGGTACCATTATTTATTGAGTTTTCTAAAGAATTTTTTGCTTTTAGAGTAAACAAAAATTTCTTTAGATATTCTTGCCAAGTAATAATATACGCAACTAATAAGTAATTATATACCAAGTAATAATATACACAACTCTGAAGAAATGGTTATTGCTTAACCACTACTCATTCACTGCTTGTGTGTGACCATTCAACAAATTTGTATGCTAAAGTTTTTAAATAGTATCATTTACTTAGTGGATACTATTATTTATTTAGTTTTCTAAAGAATTTTTTGTTTGCAGAGTAAACAAATAAAGAAAAGGTTTTATGGTTTTTGGCTGAACAAACATGGCAAATAAGAAGATGATATATATTGGTATAAAATATTATTTTATCTAAAAAATGTTAACGTTTTCAATTTTCAATAAATAATAACTATAACAGTATTAATAATGATAATAATGTTAATAATTATTGTAATGGTATGATGATGATGATGATGATGATGATGATGATGATGATGATGATGATGATGGTGATGATGATGGTGATGATGATGATGATGATGATGATGATGATGATGATGATGATGATGATGATGATGATGATGATGATGATGATGATGATGATGATGATGATGATGATTGGACTCTCAATCCTTTATTGTGTTCCTTTTAACTAAAAAATAAACTGTACAAAAAATTATTATGATATTTTGATAGGGGTTGCTCAATCAACTTGATATTATCAGATTTTAGGGTCAACGGAAAAAAAAACAAATGTATTTTTTAATCAGATTTTGATACAAATTGTTCACTTGTTTTCATTAACTCCCTCGCAATTGTGGACTTTCGCATCTGGAATTTGATGTCGATGTTCTTCCACAGTTTGTAAAACATATTGCAATTGAGTTTCATCTTTTGTCAAGTTTTTTATTTAATCTGAAACAATTTTCACCCCTCTTTCGGCTGTGTCATTCACAACTTTCATAGAATTAATAATTTTGTATGCTTCCTGGTATTCAGTTACTGTACTCTGTGTCTAGGGAATGGTCCTTCATAAATGTCCAATTTATTCCAATCACTTCAAATATATATATTGATCTATTAGTTACAAAGTTATCTAAGTTCATTTTTACAATTGTATCCATTAATCTTTTACCTTTTAAGCTTTTTTTTTTAGCTGGGTTTTCAAGTGCAATCAACATTTTTTCTTTAGTTTGGTTATCAATATCATTGCTAAAAAAAGATAGAGATAAGTACTTCAGTTAAATACCATAAATGTCCTGCAATGACTTTTATAGCAGATTCAGCAACTTCTTTATCAAATATTTTGAAATCATCCAACTTCTTAATCAGTGTCATTAATCAGTGTCATTAATCATTATGTCATCATTGTGAGGAGCAGATGAAGAGATGAAAGCCCAAAACCAGTGTTTCAATTTAAATTTGAATTTGAAAAAATTGAAAATTTTAGAAGATTCTTCTCTTCAATCTTTGTTAAATGAAATTGATGTCGAAACAAGTATATTTTAATAGAGTAGAGTGGGTCTGTGACTGTTGAACACATTATTTTTTCTTCTATTGTGATTAGTTTTAAAGCATCTTCATGAGCAATATTGAATAGTTCTTTGATTTCTTGAGAAAAAGTTTCTTCATTTTTTTGCTGAGTTTCTGTTTTGCGACGTTTATTCTTTTTCAGCTTTCCATATTTCTAAACAAGTTTTTTAACATGTGTTGTAACATGATAACGTTGCTTTGTCAGAACTCTAGCTCTTTGCTAAAAGTCTAGAACCAGATCTGTCACAAGGCCTGTACTTTCTCTTACATTGTTGTTATTTTCTTACATTGCTGCTATAAGTTTGCAAAACTTGCCTTTTAGATGGCAACTTTTGTTCTGTGATCACAGTTGTAGCTTGACCAACACACCATACTTCATTTTGACTTCTAGCCTCCTTTATAAATCATCTTCGAAAATATCTATCAAATTATGTATTTTTAAAATGTATTTTCATTCAAGGCAATGAACTCATTTGGAATTACAGGATGATGCACTAATTTTGGCAGTAGTACAATACTGATGCAATAACTTAAGTGAATGATGAAGTATTACAGTGAGTTTTGTGAATTCCAGCCAACTTATTTTATTTTTAACTTATTAATTTTCTAAAAAAAATAACAAAGTGTATTATGCATAATGACTTAAAAGATTAGGAAAATTAAAAGATTAAAAGATTAGGAAATAATAAAATATTGATAATATTCTCAACTTAATTAGTAGAAAGTAGATGTGATGAATAGTAAAGTAGATGTGATAAGTGATGTGTAGAATAAATGTGATAAGTGATATATTGATAAGTCATATGAAAAATTGTGTGTTCGCGCAATCTTGCAAAATTAGAAAATTGGCTGAGCAACTGAGCAAAACATTAACATATTGCATCAAAAATTTCCCAATATCATTTTTTCATTAAATGGAACCAATTAAAAGGTTAAGAGCATAATAAAGAAAAAAAATATTTTTTCAATGCATTTATTTGTCACCCTAATAAATATTCATAAATCTGTTATAATTTTTATATTTATTTTCATTATATTACTTATATAGATTAAATTTATTTATATTTTTTTCATTAAAAAAATTTATAACTGAGTAATTTATAAAATTTATAAAAATTTATTTGTCTTTTTTTGCAACTTTTAATCATTATATTTTGTCTATAAGAAGTTTTAAATTATCTTAATTTATTCTCATTAAGTTAGCAATCAATCCATTCTTATCAAGTTAGCAATCAATCCAATCTCATCAAGTTAGCTATCAATCCATTCTCATCAAGTTAGCTATCAATCCATTCTCATCAAGTTAACTATCATTTGGTCTTATTTTTATGAGTTTTATATTTTGCTAATTAAACACATTGTTGAGGAACATAATTTTCAGTTTATTTATATTCTCATATTTATTCCCATTGCAATAAAAAAAATTAGAATTTGGATTTTTTTGTTTCAAATTTCCAAAATAATCAGAAATTGCAAAAACAAGTTACCTCTCTTTTTTATGTGTTTCATTTTTTTATGTGTTATTGTTATCTTGTAAGTAATTTTTTTTTTTAGGAGTTTATTTCTGTTATGTACAGATTCAATTTATTTATTATAGGTGGATTGGCAGAAGAAGTAGAAGAAAAAATATTGCATGCCGCATTTATTCCATTTGGTGATATTATTGATGTCAATATTCCAATTGATTATGAAACAAGCAAACATCGAGGTTTTGCTTTTATGGAGTTTGAACTTGCTGAAGATGCTGCTGCTGCCATTGATAACATGAATGAAAGTGAATTATATGGTCGTACAATTCGAGTAAATTTGGCAAAACCAATGAAAAATCCAGAAAGTGCGTCAAGAGGAATATGGAGCACAGATGAGTGGTTGACTGAAAATATAGGACGTGATGATAAAAATCAAGAAAAAAAAGAAGCAGTGCAATCTGAAGATGTGAGTTTTTAATGAGTAAAAATGTTTCATTATTTATCTTATTAAAAAAAAATTTTTTTTAAAAAGTAAAGTGAATTTTAAGATCTATTTACCTTTCATTTATTATTGATTTATTTCTAGGTATTATTTATTTTATTTTTAATGAAATAATGAAATGATAATCCCAGTGATAATCATCATAATCATCACAGGACTTGGTTGGCTTAATTGGTAGTTTTATTTTGTTGACATTTGTCTCAATATCGAAGAACATTTAAGGGAGAACTGAAAAGAGAATAACAAGAGAATTTTTGATAAATAGTGAACCAAATAAAATTAAGATGGTACACTCTTAAATATAATACATGCATAAAAAAGATGTTGATCACCCTCTTATATATTCTAAATCTTTTTTATTTTTATGTAAATAATGTGAACTTTTTTCTAATTTTTTTTTTTGATAAACTTTTTTTCTGAGAACTTGTTTACGAAGGTTTAAGCTTTATGTAGAGTAAGAAAATTTTGCTAATATTAAAATTACTTAGTAAGAGAATAACCGAATAAGAAAATCATTTAAATATGATCATTTTATTACTTGCTTTAAAGTAATGAAGCTAAACTTAAAATAAAAGAAAAATAATTTTAATAACTAACAATACTAATAAATTCTGTTTTATTGTTTGTACATAATGATTTAAAATTTGAAGTAAATAAGTAGTTACCTCTTTTTATTCACTTATATATTTATTTTTTAATTGGCAAATTGTGGACATAAAATATATAAATTTGCTAGTTATACAAAACTTTTTTCTCTTGATACAAAATATATATTTGTATATTGTTTATAACCATGTTTATAACCTTTTTTAAATGAAAATATGTAATAGACCATTTTTTGGAGTTAAATTAACAAATGGTTTCAAACATGTAATTAATAATTAAATTTAAATAAAAAAAAAAAAAAAGTAAATATAATATCAATTAATTGGCAAATAAAAATAACTAATAATAACATAGTTTAACATAATAAAATTAAATATAAACTTTAAATATCAGTTAAAAGTTATCTGCTTTTATATATCATATTAAATTTTTATATTTATACGATATTATAAGATTATTTTTAGATTTGGCAAAATCAGTTTGCTTTCCACAAAAATTTTAAAGTTTTTTGTTTTAAATAGTCTTAAACTCTAAAAAATAGTTTTGTTTTAAACAGTCTGGTCAGAGCCGCATGAAACTTTGAACCTTTAAACCTTTTTGAAGTTCTGAGCCAGAATTTTAACCACTGATTTCTGCTTTTAAATAGGCACATTAAAATATACCTAAATAGGCACATTAAAACCTAATTTAAATATTAGCATATTTTGATAAAACTATATTCAAATCTTTTTCAAATCAGCTAAAAGTGTTTTAGAAGAAATCTAAAATTTTTTTGAAATATCATGTAAGTTTAATTTAAAGTTTGTAGCATGATTCTATCAATTTCTCCCACTCAATAGTTGAAAGATTACTTCAAGAAATAAGCATAGTATTAATTTAGATGCTAAACAAATTTAAAAATATGTAATAAACTTGAAAAATATTTAAACAAAATAAAAATAAATGATCGCATTTTTACAGACAAATAAAGAACCAACTTCAAAAAAACGGCGAACAAATCCAAAAGTTTACTTTGATATAAGTATTAATGATCAGTACACTGGTAGAATACTGATGGAGTTGCGATCAGATGTTGTTCCTGTAACTGTAGGTATACAATATTTTTTATATCTTATGTGGATATATAATATATAAAATATAACTTATTAACTATATTAGATGCTATACTTATTTTGTAGATTGCAGTAGTGACATAACACCATTAAAAGTTCATGTAAAATAAAAAGACTTTGTAAAAACTAAGTAGACAAAATTGCAAATATGTTAATGTGAAATAAATTTTTTATACAAGTTTCTTCCCAAAAAAGCAATAATTATCAAAATTGGGAGTTACATGTGTGTTAACAGAAACTTAGGAGTTACATGTGTGTTAACAGAAACTTAGGAGTTACATGTGTGTTAACAGAAAAAAATTGTATGAGTCTGGAAAGTATAAAGGCAGGAGTGAATTCTAAAGTATTGATGTGCGGGGAAAGATGGATTTTTCAGAGGCAAATAATGAAATCAAAAATAAGAAAATAGAGCGTTAAATAAAAAAAAAAAAGCAACTTAAGCATGTGTTGACTTTGCGATTAGTTATATATTGAAATGATACCATAAAAACGTTCCCATATAAATCATATGAAGAGAGCTTATGAAGTAGACTACCATGTCAGACATTGTCAAAAGCTTTTGATACGTTTTGACCCATCTATTGCACAGTACACCCACAGTAGACCACCTGTTGTAATGTATAAAAAATTTAGCAGCAGAGTAAGAGAAATCATTGATTGAGTTTCAATTATTAGATAAGTTATTAAAAATTCTCATTGCAAAAGTTATAAAGACTCATTGCAAGTTATAGAAAAAATACTTATTTTTTTTATTTTATTTTTTTATTTTATTTATCTTCTACGCTACTTTATTATGGTTACAACAATTTTTTAACTCCATAACTCCAAAACCTTGACAACTAATGTTGCTGTGGGGAGAAACAAGTTAAGCACAATACTACCAGGGACGTGGGTTCTAACTCAGAATTTCACATTTATGAAGCGAGCTCTCTACTACTACACCACTATTGCATAATGATTGCACAATAGTTAAATGGGTTAAAGTGATTTCAATATTAGAATCAAAGAAATACAGTCTTGGGAAGAAGGAGAAAGATAAAAATGATACATTAGTATATCCCCATGCAAAGCATGTAACTATTAGAGTCTTGATTGTATATTAAAGGATAATAGCCATCAAAACTGAAGTCTGAATAAAAAACAGCCGAGTTTAAATTAGTGTCACAAACAGCAACTAAGACTAATGAATTTTGCAAGATGTTAGATTTAACAGGTGAAAATAACTTTAAAGACTGTTAATATTTGTAAAAGATAAATAAAGTTTGATAGTAATGTTGAGAAATTATATTTGTAATGGTTTATATATAAATATTTTTAGGCAGTATAGTTGTTTTAAATTATATCATTTAAATCATTACATTATCCTTATTTATCATTAATTATTTATGATTATTTATTAAAATGAACTTTATAATAGATTGTGCATGACACCCTAAACATTAAACTATGCAGATGTCTTAGTCTTGCAAGTCAACCCAAAATCATAATAAAAGGGTCTTTATGTGGCCTCAATTCACACCAAAATTACTTACAGGGGCAAGTAAGATAAGTATAAGAAAGGGTGAAAGAATAATCAAGAGAAATTTTCTGCTTACTCCTATTTGCCAAGGTGGCCTTCTGCAAATGAGTAGTTGAATGCAGGTAACTTCTGCCCAAGATAAGTTTTTTTGTTGAGACATCAATCTCTAGTCTTAACCAAGAATTTAGAGTTTTAAGTCAGGGTTAATTTCTTGCGGCCTTTGCCTGGAAATGTTGATCCTTTAAGGCAACAACTTGTGGCAGATGCTGGATTACATACACAATTTTGTTTATTCACTTTTATTACATTCTATTTTATATTGTGCACAATTAATCTTCTTAGCAGTTAATTAACAGGTTTTAACAAGTTTGTTCAAATTTAAGCTAATCTAATGGCTAATTAAATGATAAATCTATTATTAATGTTTAATTAATGATTCTAAATAGTTTTAATTATTTTAATTTGTACAACTTTAACTTATTATTAACTTTCGATTTTACATCATAATAATCAGAGTTTATGAAAAAAATTGTTTTAATATATGACTTGATTTTATTATCACAAATACAAAAAAGGATAATGAAGAAATAGCCAAAATTTCTACAGAGTTTCTTAAATTAATAAGTTAATTTGTTCTGTGTGTCTGGATTAGCACCACATGAACTGAAAGTAATAATCACCCTCTTTAAGAGTATTTCAGTTGAGGAATGTGCAATGGAACTCAGCTTATTATCAAGAGGTTGATTCAAATTTGATTCAGTTGAAAATTGTGACAGGAAAACACAAAGATATATTTTTAAAAGAGATATTTTAACAGAGACATTTTTTCCTTCTCGAATCAATATGAATCCAACTGAAAATCATTTACATTAATTTGGCAACAGTCTCCGGTTCAACCTGCCTTTTCAATGACTATCAACAATTATAAGGACATTTGATTGTGTTGGTATCTACCTGAGAGCAGAAGCGTAAATAATTATTAAATCCGGTTTAAATTAAGGTGAAAATAATCATTCTGATAGGTATTTTACTTTCAATGTCATTCACCATGAAGCATTGATGTAATTTATGTATTTTTATGTGTTTTGTCATAGAAAGAAAAGAAAAAAAGTTAAAACAAATGTAAAACTTTATCTAATTATTACCACAATTCTGCCGGGCTATTTGCCTGGTAGTAAATAGATAACAAAAACATATTCAAAAAGTTTGCTATATTTTTAAAGAAATTTGGTTTTTAAACAAAAGAATATTTTTATTCATTTTTATTTTTTAGAAAATTTTCGTTGTTTGTGCACTCATGAAAAAGGTTTTGGGTTTCGTAAAAGTACTTTTCACAGAATTATTCCTGGATTTGTATCTTTTTAGAATTTATTCTTAAATATTTTATTCATAACTATTTTGTTTTTCTTAATGTATATAAGGAAATCAATAAATATGAATTTATTTGTGCATGAAATGCTACTGTTGATGTCTTACTAAAATAGCCAAGAGATGCAGTATTTTCTATGCTGGACATATAATACAGCAAAAACAAATTTATTTCCTCTCTCTCTGTATATAGTATGTGTAATAATATTATAAGCATTAAAACATCATATACAGTATCATACTTTCTTTTTTTTTTTTTTACAAGATATTTTGGCTCCTAGAGAGAGCCATTATCAAACAAATAAAACCGTTAAAAAACCATTTAAAAAAATTATAATGAACGTAGCAAAATGATGTCATTGCAACGTCAGATATTCAACATTTTTTAATTTTACAAAAAGTGTTCCAACAGTCATTTGATAATGGTGCTCACTATATGAGCTGAAATATCACATAAAAAAAAGAAATAAATAGTATGATGCCGCATATGCTGTTTTAATGCTTATTTTATATATATATATATATATATATATATATATATATATATATATATATATATATATATATATGTACACACACTTACTAAAGCGTGTTTTGATAAGCATTTGCTCACTTTTTCTGCTTACCTTAAGCTATACTGTTTTTTTGGAAAAAGAAGAAAAAAACGAAGAATGATGAATGAAACGATTGCTTCCCCATCCCAAACCCTCAGTCAATGTAGCAGCACTCCACTGCGAGTCAGGCTATTTGTCAGTCAATGTATGTACTGAAGCCCCCAGCAGCAAGCTATTTCAGTATGATGTCATATTACTTAGTTTAAAATATAGGTAGAAAACTTTGAAGAATTCAAATTCTTAACATATATATATAGATGTGTCAAGGAGGTGACTTTACTAAAAATGATGGAACAGGAGGTACTTTTTTACAGGTTTTACAGAGTTTTAATTAAAAAACTGTCAAAATTCAACAATAAATGAACAATAATAAGAACATAGCAATGCTAATGTTTGAATATTTTAAAGTCGTTGATAAAATCAGTCTCTTTAAGAGTTACCATCTTATTTAATTGTAAAACCTTTTAAAATTGAAAAAACTATTAAAATTCTTTAATTAAAGAATTTTAATAGTTTTATTTGAAGCCAAAAAACTGAATCTGTGACCTTCAATTTATGGTTCATGTTTTTTAATTTACTTAATGTACTTTAATACTTTGCTTTATATACTTTAATACTTCATGTTTTGTTCTCATTTTATCTACTGATTGTTTGTTGTCAAATAATTTTTTTTTTTTCAGGAAAATCAATATTTGGAAAAAAATTTGAAGATGAAAATTTTGTACTTAAGCATACAGGACCTGGTAAATTTTTATTGTGTTAAATAATTTTTTATTTGAATTTTAAAAATCTACAAACTTGTAAGACACATAAAAACATATTTCATTTAGACTATTCCCTTGTATACATGGTGACTCTTTGGATTTATCATGCCCAGAATTTACCCATCATGCACACCAAAAAACTTTTAATATGCTCAATGTTATTACAACACATTTCTTCCCGTCAATAAAACTTAAATAACTTGAATAAAATTTTTGAAAATGTCAAGTATTTTTTATATTGCTCATTTATTTATTAAATAATATAATAATAATAATAAGTTGGAGCCGTAACAACTGAGAACAGATGTGGAGTACAATAACATAAGATATTGTACTATAACAGCATTTTGAAATAATTATAGTGTTTTATCTCTACACAATTTGTTGAGGTAGTTCTTGAATTTGTCAATTGAGTCAGCGTCTATGATTTCATTTGTCAAGCCATTCCATGGATTACTTACTCTGTTGAAAAAAAAGTTAAATCTACACTTGCTTTTACAAAAAGATTTATTCAAAGTTATTTGTGCTGACGTAGGTTTAAAGCTTGTTTAAAAACTTTCATTTTTGTCAACAAATCTTGATTGTGCTCAATTTTGTATAGTTGGATTAAATCACCTCGCAGCCTACGTTCTTGTAAGGTTGTCAAATTCATCATTTTTAATTGTTTTTTGTAAGAAGATTTTTTAAGTGATGGTATGAGTTTGATCGCTCTTCGTTGAATCTTTTTGATTTTGTCAATATGTTTCAGACACCAAACTTGTAAAGCATATTCAAGATGTGGACGCACAAATGTTATATATAATTTTTTAATAAATTTTAACAAATGTTATATATAATTTTTTAATAAATTTTAACAAATGTTATGTATAATTTTTTAATAAATTTTAACAAATGTTATGTATAATTTTTTAATAAATTTTAACAAATGTTATGTATAATTTTTTAATAAATTTTAGCAAATGTTATATATAATTTTTTAATAAATTTTAACAAATGTTATGTATAATTTTTTAATAAATTTTAACAAATGTTATATATAATTTTTTAATAAATTTTAACAAATGTTATGTATAACTTTTTAATAAATTTTAACGAATGTTATATATAATTTTTTAATAAACTTTAGCAAATGTTATATATAATTTTTAATAAATTTTAACAAATGTTATATATAATTTTTTAATAAATTTTAACAAATGTTATATATATTTATAATATATTTATTAAGGCGTTTTATCAATGGCAAACTCTGGCCCAAATACTAATGGATCACAGTTTTTCATTTGTACTGAAAAAACAGATTGGTAAGTTATCCAAAACAGCACTGAATTATCATAGAAATAATTTTTTTGGTTTGTCATATTTGTTAATATTGTTGCAAACAGCACAATACTAACAAATAAATGAAGTTAGTATTTTATTCTAAAGATGGCAAATAAATGTTACTATTATATTACATTTATTGGTTAATACAATAAAATTTCTATTAAGTTTTTAAAAGATATTTGTTGTCTCACGGCTTTTAACAGTTTTTTAACAGAAATTCAATAAAATTTTTCTGCTGACCAAAGAGAAAGTTAACCACTTTTAGGTCTGCACAAATAGTCCAGTTGTGTTCTGTATACTTAATCAAACCAAGCACCATTTTAATGTCTTTGTAAGTCTCTTGCAAATAAACAGAATGGTCCATTGATACAGAACCAAAAATATTCCTACTATGCAAAAAGACACATTTAAGGCTTTGTTTTGAACTATCAATAAACAGTCTCTATTCTGTTGGATTATATACAAAAATACCTAACTGTAATAGTAGACCTGAAATATCATTTCAGAAAACAAATGATTGGACTTCTGAAAAAAAGTTAATGTTTCCTTTCTTGTTCTAAAGTAGGAAACTTGTCAAGAAAGTTTTATTCAAATATATTTTACATATACAAATAAATGACTTCTACATTTGAAAAAGTTAAATAGAAAAGTTAAAAGTTAAACAAGGTTTTTGTATTGTATAAAACATTTTGTATAAACAAGATGAAAAATAAAAAATTATTCAATTGCAGAAGTCATCAACACAAAATTAAACTGCTAGTTTTATAAGTAATGATTTGTTGTAATGAGGATGATGTAATGAGGATTGGTGAGAGTTATAAACTACAAATAATGATTTGTTGTGGAGGATGATGTAATGAGGATTGGTGAGAGTTATAAACTACAAATAATGATTTGTTGTGGAGGATGATGTAATGAGGATTGGTGAGAGTTATAAACTACAAATAATGATTTGTTGTGGAGGATGATGTAATGAGGATTGGTGAGAGTTATAAACTACAAATAATGTAATGTCGTACAAATAATTTTTGTAGTGATGGATGGGGTAAAACATTAGTATAATATTAGTAATAATCATTTAAATAGGTATAACCCTACAATTTAACAATTAAACCCTACAATTGTTATTATAGAATACTAAATTTGGTTTTTTGTAATTATATAAAATGTATATTTAAAACATAATTAATATTCAAAACATTATTAGCAATTTCAAAATATTTAAATAGAATAACAACAACATCACTGTAACAATAATATGTAAAAATATTTGAATAGAATAACAACATCACTGTAACAATAATATGTAAAAATATTCGAATAGAATAATGTCCTCTGATGCAATGGAGTGATTTGAAAAATACAAAGTTCTTAAAAAAAGTAATTCTTTTTTTTTCCACTGATATTGTCATATCTGAACCATAGGTAAAACACAGTATTAATAATGCTTAAATGCATTAGATGTGCATAAATGCTAAGAAAACTCTTATATTTTGTAAATTAAATCGTATACAGATGAAAAAACTTCAGTTTCTGGAAAAGGTTAACTTTCTAATAAATGCTAACGATTCCATGATTCCAAATTAATTTCATGCAAAATTATTATGGTATGGTAATAGATCAAATCTTTCCAATCAATATGCAATGAAAAAAGGTATATGCGCAATACTGTTTCATTTCACCAACACAAATGACTTGCTTGAGCACCATAAATTTTGCCCTCGAGCTACAGAACGTTGGTGCAACTACTGGTCCAAAGGTCAAAATAATTACAAACCTTCCATCACAATTCTTCTTCAAATAATGTCTACTTCAATCCATGTTTAATTAAATGGTTGAAGATTTCTGTTAAATAAATTTCAATATACAAAGAACCAGAATCAAATTAGTAAATGGTTTAAGATATGGTCAAAGTTACCAAATATTATCAGCAAAATGATTAGCAAAAGCTTTGTCGCCAGGGAAACCATAGAAATTGATCATAATTCATTTTAAAGATGGACGCAAAGGAATATTGAAGGTTTTAGAAGACTTTGGTTTGAAAGGAGAAATTTCTGAGGAAATGTCCACATATGTTGAGAAAAAAAAATGTATAAAGGATTGCGAGCCAAAAAAGAATTAAATGATTATATTAAAAGAAAAAAGTAGTAAATTTGTATCAAACTAGCGTTAAGAAAACTTTTTTTAACAATTTAATTTTGTTTCTCTGTTTTCAATTTTTTTCTAATAACTATAACTCAAAACATGATAACTTAAGATTGAACACGATAACTTGAGTTTGAGCATTTAACTTTTGATTTTGTGGTTATGCTGATGTTGTACTTAGTGCTTATATCTGATGTAATTTTTATCAGATATTTAGTTTATAAAATACGGTTTGGGTTTAAATTTTTATCAGCATTTAATCCTATTGTGATTTCACTAAAACTGCTATAACTTATTGAATGATTTATCCAAGTCCTATTGGTTATCCAAAACACAATATTATATTATAAACATAATACCATATTCTACATGCAGCCATTTCAATTTTGCTATTGTTTTATTAGGTGATGTTGTTTCAAAAATATCATTTTTAATGAATAAATTTAACTTACTTTCCGCCTTTAACTTACTTTTCTATGATTAATTTTCTGTTTAAAGAATAAAAAAGTTTTTTTTATTTTTTATTTTTTAAAAACTACATCATTTAATGCATTTGACAGTGTTATTAAACTAAAAATGCATAATAAAAATATAAAAATTATTACTATTGTTATAGTAAAATAATTCATAAAATAGCTTTTTTATCCTTTTTAATATCCACCTTCGCAAATAGGAAAAAAAAAGTTTCAAAAATACTTCAAAGGTTATGCTAATGTCAGCAAAAGTTTATCAACGTTAAGCTTTGAGCATAAGTAAATTTTCTTTTAGGTTGGATGGAAAGCATGTTGTTTTTGGTAACGTTGTTGAAGGTTTAGATACCGTCCGTAAAATAGAGGTATATTTTTAACAGTAGCTTTTAGAGAATAACCAATTTGAATTTTTATTTTAAATTATACAAATGTTTTTTCAGAATGTTGGTCAAGAATCAGGAAAACCAAAAAAAAAAGTGGTAATTGAAGATTGCGGCGAATTGAAATGATTAACCTAACCCAATATAATTAGCCAAGATAATTTAATAGAGCAACAAATAAAGACGATTTGTAAGGAAACCGTGCGCGGAACATTCGGACCGTTTTCATAAACAAATTTTAAAATGGTCATTTGAAGCAGCAATCTTCATTTTAAAGTATGTTTCAAATTATGAAAAACAAAGAAAACTGATTTTATTAGCAATATATTTTTTTTGGATTATATATTACTAGCTCACTTTGTAAATTCATGGTGAATAATCTAAAATATATAGAATCTACGTCTCTAAATCTAGATTTTAACAAATATATGTTGTTGTTTTTTAAAACTGATTTGTTGTTTTATATTAAACTATTTGACGTTAAGCCTGAACGTTTATAACACCATGTTTCAATTTTTATGGTGCTTAACGCTATGGAGTACTAAAACGCCAATTATTTATTTGGTTTTTACTCTAATTTGGCTTTAAGCTTTTTTATTTTTAAGTAATTTTTCTTTATTTGGTTTTTACTTTTATTTGGTTTTAAGCTTTAAATTAGGCTTTAAATATATAAAATTTAAAAATATAAATAAAAGTCTTTAAAATATTTTATCCAAAAATTAGATATTATATGTAGTGAAACTTTTCAATTATCGAAAAAATGTAATTGGAAATTATATGTTGTGAAACTTTTTAATTGTCGAAAAAAGTCAAACCGATACAAAACAATAAAAAAGTTATAATTTATATAAAACATAAAAAAGTTAAAAAAAAAAAAGCAATAAATCAATAGGTTTACGTTTAGATAACAATTAATCCAAATAGTAAATTTTTTGATCAATTAAGAAATCATATATTTTACTGTTAGTTAAGGAATGCGAAAAATTGAGAATGCAAAAGAATCGATTTGTTCATTCACGATTTTCAAAGAGTCGATTTGTTCATTCTCGATTTTAAATGTATACTGTAAAATATATCATTATTACATTCGTTTGCAGAAAATAAAAATCTCTTTAATTCAAATAATGAATAACAACTTTATGCAAATAAAAATTATGAGCTACTCGATGTAATAAAGGCGATTTACAAAATATTCCAATACTTTTATTTGGAATTAGCATGATTTTGTCAGCATATCATGTCCAAACAAGATCTTTAAATGCCATAATTTTTTTTTTGTTTTTATAATATTTAAAGGTTTTTATAATATTTAAAGAAACTTTTCTTTTTTTTATATAATTTTCAAAACCTTTTTCCTAGCCGTAATAGTGTATCTAAAGAACACTATTTTGGAGTCTTTAGATCAATACCGCTCATCGGCATTAATATGAATTTAGTTAAAATCTTTTGAAAAATTTTCTTAATTTACTACTGATCCTAGTTCTAATCGGTTCTGACGTATATTAATTATATATAGTTGTCAAAACACAATATTTCTCTCAATTTTCACAAAAAATACTGGAATTCCGACCAAAAAAGAGCTTATAATTATGGAAAATTGCCAATAAACAATCAGAACAGATCATATTATTAAACTATAATGTTCATTTCACTAAAAGACTTGTTAATATAAAATCTTATTTAAGTTTGGACAAGCGATTGTGATTTTAAGATGATTTTTTTTTGAAAAAAAGAATTATGGGTCTGGATTTTTTCGCTACAAACATTTATATTTTATGATACCGCAAAATTTATCATTTTAAGTTTTTTCGTCTTTTCATAATTCACAGACCAGACCATTTAACGGAAAAATATCGTAGTCAACAAAATATCATACAGACGCTCTATTATTTTAAGGTGGTTCACCACTAAAAAAAAAAAAAAAAACCCAAATTTCATAATTTCAAATTAAAAAGTGTATAAAAGCATAATATATGAAAATAAAAAACAACCTAAGTGTCATTTTACAACAATTTATTCCTAAAATCGCGAAAATATGTCAAAAAGATAGCAAAATCAGTCAAATTTGAACAAAATTTTGAAAAACGATAACTTGGAAACCATTTAAAATCAGATCTTTATATTTTGCAAACAGTTTGATGCACATAAAACGAAGGGCCTGAACCAAAATCACTGCTATATTCTTAGTAAAAGTTGAAATTTTTGATTTTTTTTGGCAAAAACATCAAAATTTGGGGGGTTGGCTAATGAAATGAAATAGAAAAATGTAAATAATTTATCAAATCCAACAATATTTTTGGTTCAGGCCCTCCATCATTACACGTAGAACATGTCATGAAAATTTGAAGCAAAAAGCTTTAGTCATTTAAAAGTTATGATATTTCAAAAATTAAAAATTGCACAAAAAAGTGAATGAAGAAAAACAACAATAAACATTTTATAACTAATATAAATATCAAAAACTTCCAGATGAGTAGGGTTTAAAGGTTTCCAGTTGTTCTTCTTCATCTTGCCAACCCTTGTTAATTGATTTTAAATGTATCCTTCTCCTTTTTTTTTCAAAAGTGTCTTTTTTATTCATGCTGGCAACGCGTTTTTGGTCTCTACAAAATGAGGACACTGCAAATTTTACACCATTCTCAAGATTGAGGTGACTCATCACTCTCTGAACACCAGCAGTTCCCTCATTAAAATACAATACAGCTGAGTTCACTCCCAACTCAAATGAAGCTTTGTGAATAAAAATATTTTTTGGGCATCTAGACCATATAATACTATTAAGACCCTCATTAGAATTTTGTGTTTGACCATGAGTGCATTTTTTCAAAAAGTTGTCATCACTTAATTCTTCAAACTCTTTCTTAATTATATCATATATCCATACTGGTAAATTAACTTTTGGTATGTAAATGCTGTTACCTGAAGAGTTTCCTTTCTTCCATTTACACCAGCTATTAGGACCCACTGGACATAACACGTGGCGACGAAATTGATCAGGAAAATTAGTGCAATGGTAAAGAACTGCGCGAATGTTTTTTTTCATTTGGTATAACTTTTCATTTTCACTTAAGGAATTATTAGCTGCAGCCTGTCTAATAGCCATACCAAAACAGTTTTGTATTCTATTAACTGCGCATTCTGTCAAAACAAAAATGGATATGACCAACACACTCTATGGATTACTGCTAAGAACATCATTAAATGCAGAGGAATCTCCATCTCCCAAATAATATTTATAAATCAAATTATTTTTTTCTACAGAACGATTAAATATCTTTACCACACCAGCACTTTCCATAGCCCCTGACGATGCAGTGTGATTTAAGGAGCAAATATGATTAGCTTTCCATTCAGTATAACCTGGGTGATTTTGCTTTCTTTTCCACATTCTACATCCCCTACAATACTTGCAAAAGACTTCAAAGTCAGTACATCGCCCTTCTGAAATAGTGGTCACCACACCATTTAGTGAAACATGACCGCGTTTTTGCCATGAGCCATCTGAAGAAACTCTAATTAATTTTTTTCCTGAACCAATGTGCTCCTCTTTAACTTTATCTTTAACTTTTATTGCAGCTGCCTTTGTGGATTGTTCTGCTGATAATTTATATGCATTTTGAATAGTGCTATTAAGTTTGTTAAATGCATTGTTATTCATACATGAAGTGTTTGCGATTCGGGCAAAGTCCACTAAGGCTTGGTGGCCTTTCCCAATTTCACGAAAAGCAATAACGATTCTAAGGTTAATATCAAAATAATTTCTGCCTTGTTTAGGTACAGATTTTTTAACATCATCAGATGTATATGTACAATACTGAAATTTACATTTAGTACATTTAAAATTCAACTTGTGAGAAAATCCACTTCGTTTATCGTTGTCATCTGTAAAAACAATACAACTGTTACATTCTGGGCAACTGCCAATATTATCAATAGCTTTTTTTAAAATAGAGAAGTTTATTATAATGTTATAATTTTCTGAATTTATATAATTATCAGCTTTTGTTAAAGAAACTTTGCTGGCACTAACTGAAATATGCTCAACATTTTCGTCTTCTTTTAGGGTAGGGGTTTTGTTCCACTGGTTGCCACAAAATGCTCTTTTTCTTTTTGAACTCTTTTTTTTTTTGCTTCCCATTATATATAATATCCTAATATTTTAAAATATATAATATGAAACTGATAAGTTATACTAAATAATAAGAAAAATACAAAGCTTTTCAAATACAACAATAAATTATCACAAGATGGCTTCAGATAAATCATACAAAAATAGCAACTTCCATAGACTGTTACATTCTAAACTTTGACTATGCTGGCCTACTAAACTAATGCGTAACTAACAAAAAAACTTAAATCAAGGCAAAGAGAGAGGGCAATTATAAACATAAGTTTGCGTTGCTAGGGGCTGTTGCTATGGTAAAGTTATCTGATAAGGTCTAATTAAAGCAAAATACTTCAAAAAATACTCAAGATATACGAAAACAGAATCCAGAAACATTTTCAGCAATGTTGAATTACTATAAAACAAAAAAAATCTCAAAAACCAACTTTTGATAAAAATTTAGCTTATTTTGGTGGTGAACCACCTTAAAAGTGCCTTAACTACACCGAGTAATTCAAGTAATTGGTTTAAATAAACATTCCACGTTGAGACAAAATATATTTTATGTCATTAAAATGTGCTATAAACAATATAATTGCTAATACATAAGTTAGCTGATTATAAAATAAAGGTTATTATGCATTAATGAAATCGCTGAAAATTTATCTTTATTATAAAATATTTACAACAAAGTTAGTAAAACTAATGAAATATTGTACCAAAAACTCGTACAAACGTTGTATAGATGCTAAATAATTAGGAGACGTTATAATTTCAGCGAATTTTTAAATATTTTTTTAATCTTGATATAAAAGTATTCTTTACGTAGCAGCAAATTTATAAATTGTTATGAAAATATCAGATAATGGCAAATAATAAAAACTATGGCGCACCTTTTAAAAAAGAAGCAAATTAAATTTGATATAGATTTATTTTATCTTCAAAAAAATATAATTTCATGTCATCTTTTTTATCACCTTATAATCTTTGTATCTTTGTCTGATATTACATTAATTTGAATAAAATAAAATTGCATGAATTAGATGAAAGCCTTAAAATCCTGATCTTGTAACTTTGTGAAAAAACTTTTTTTAAAGTATTTAACTAAAATTTTACATTTTAAAAGTTTTTAAAGCTTTAAAATTTTAATAGTTCTTAATTTAAAGCAAACAAAATAAAATTGAGAAAAGTCCGCGCAGTGCTTAGTTTGAAACTATAAAAATTGAGTTTTCAAAAATGGCTCAATGAAACTGTATTTATGACAAAAGCTTTAAAATCTTCCTTTAAACAAATTAATGTATCTGCAAGTTTACATTAAATTAAAATAAAGTTCAATAAAAGAACAGTTTTTAGCATTAATATAATTTAGTACTATTTATTTTAAAAACCAAGATTGTTTCTTATTATTCACAAAAAATGTTTTGTCGCTTGTTGGTTATTCATATTATACATATCAGACCTATAAACAAAAACAAACAAAAACTAAAAAACATGCTAATTATCTAGAGTAACTTTTCTTGTATGAAAAACATTATCTGTTGCATCCAGACAATTAAGACTATTGCATCCAGACAGTTAAAACTGTTTTATTGTATTAAAAAATGGAATTGGAATTATGTAAAGTACAAATAATCAATACCGTTATTGTTAATTTTTTATTCTTACTATAAATTCACATCCTATGGTCAGGAGGCTAATATTCTTTCTTTTTTTTTCCCTCTAATTTACCCGATAAGACCAAAACACATATCATAAAAAGAATAGTTTACAGATAATGAACTTTAAAAAATAATCTTGAATAACTATTTTGGGCTCTGACTTCTAGATGTATGTTTGTGTATCATCTCTTAACCTTTGCTTGTGTGACAATGAAAAATGAGCTTCACATTTCTAATACTAGCGCATTTGTTTTGTTTTTTATAAAGTTGGTCCAAAGATTTTTCACAATTATCTGTATTAAGAACTAACAAGTTGATAACTATCACTGATAGAGGTAAATAAATAAAATAAATTTGTGTCGTCTGCAAATATTACACAACCAGAATTTGTCGAGGTATAGGAAAATTATTATTGTTAATAAAGTTAGGAAGCAGATAAGGATTGATCCCTGGAGACAAAATATTTTAATTGCAATATACTTTTTATAGTTGTTACTGTCTATTATAATAAATTATTGTCTATTACTATTATTTATTTATCTTTTCTTCTTCAGGTATACCATATAAAATATACATTTATTATCTATTAAAAAATTATTTATTAAAAAAAGGGAATAAATATACAAGATAATTACGTATCAGATTGATAAAAATACATTAATATAATATTGATACATTAATATATAATATTGATACATTGATGTAAACTTTAATATAAATTCTGGTTTAATAACTATTATATATTTTTATTTTTCTAAACTTTAATACCTAAAAAAAAGGAAATCAAAGAAGATTCAGCATTTTTGGGTAGCGCCATTTGTCTATATAAAAAGTTAATTTAGTAAACTTTAAAATAATTTTTTTGTCATTTGTTTTGTAATTACTATTTCTACTGTTATACTGTTACAGTTTTCCAAGTCACATTCAGTGCCTTGATAAATAAAGAGTAAATCATTGTATTGAAAGAGAACATTTTTTTTACAAGTCGAATTGTACGTCACTGGAACGCTCTCCCTCAAAAGGCTATTGATGTGCAACGTGTCAACTGCTTTAAAAACTTTTTTATCTAACTATAGCTGCCTTGTATGCAGCACAAGACTGTCAGAACAGAGGAGCCTGGTTGCCCCTCTTCATGTTTTAGTGTTTTTAATATAATAGTTATGGAAGCTATTTGATCGCAGATTATAACTTTGAGAAAATGATAACAAAAATATGTTTAAAAAAGAATTTGGTAGCATATTATTTTTATATTTGAACATAAAAATAAGAATCAGATATAAATTAAGTTTTTCCAAGTTTAAGACTTTCATATTTGTCATCGCATTAGAAGGATTGTCCATTCTACCTAGATAATGAATTGATTTACAAACATGGTTTTGCAAGCCTTGTAGTTTGATTAATTTTGTTTTGTGTGTATTAGCCTACACTATATAGCATATGTGAGATGATTGTGAATTAGACTAAAGTAAAGTTTTTTTCTTGAACAGAAATCAAGAAACGGGCGACATTTATATAAAATACTTATTGCAAATGATACTTTTGATTCAACGTGTCCAATATGATTTCTCTGTGATAAATTTTCATCAATTTGAACATTATGAAACTTTGAATATTTTTCACGCTTTATTGTTGATTGACCTGTTTTATGAATTAAGATGTAGTTAGTTTTTTTCACAGTTTGAGGATAGTTTTTACACAGTTTTTCACAGTTTAAGTTGGTTTTTTCACAGTTTTATTTGCTCTAAACCATAAATTAAAGTTTTCCAGTTTAGTATTCATTGTTTCGAACATCGATTTTAAATTACTATGATTATAAAATAAAGTTGTGTCATCAGCATACATTATTGAAGATACTATAAATGATGCTTTATGCATATCATTGATGTAAATTAAAAACAATAACGGTCCTAAGATTGAGCCTTGAGGGACCTCACACTAAATATCAAGAAAACTTGACTCTTTGTTAATTACAGATTGCTTTCTGTTACTCAGATATTTATACATAAGTCCTTTGATACCATAATGTTTTAATTTTGATAGTAAGATGTTGTGGTGAACTGTATTAAATGCCTTTGAAAGGTTTATGAATACTCCTAGTATATGATCCCCTTTATCAAAAAATTGAAATATTTTATTAGTAAGTTTAATAATAGCATGTTCTGTTGAGCAACTTTTTTGAAATCCAAATTGATTTTCATATAAAAGTTTGTTTAACTTCAAGTAATTATAAATTCGATTGTAGATTACTTTTTCATAAACTTTAGAGAACACTGGTAGGAGGGAAATTGGACGGTAGTTAGACATATTATTACAATCTACATTTTTATAAACAGGATTGACTTTAGCAACTTTTAACATATCAGGAAAAGTACTGTGTTCAAAAGAAGATGATATTAGATGAAATAAAGGTTTTCTAATACATTCAATGACGTGTATTGCTACATTGCTAGTAATGTCATCATACCCGCATGACTTATTTCGCTTTAGTTCAGTCAGAGCTTTGTTAAGTTCTTTAAAGATATTTTTTCATTTGATATATACGATAGGAGTTTTTCTCCAATAAATTCATCAAACTTTTTATTAGGCATCATTAATTTTGAAGCGAGACTGGGACCAAGATTTACAAAGTGTTTATTAAGTTCATGGTAAATATCTGATTTATTTGTAATGTATTTATAATCACAAAATATTTTATGAGGTATGCTAAAGAATTTCCTTTTTTTCTCAACCAGTTACTTCGTTTATAATCAACCATGTTTTTTTTATGTCTAATTTATTTTTATTTAGCAGATTAGAATAATAGATTATTTTAGCTTGTCTAATATTTTTTTTGAAAAAACTGTTTATAAGCTTTGTATGTTTTTCCTTAACTTTATCCTTTGATAAAGTTAATGAAAAAACATACTTTTCAAAAATTTCAAAAATTTTATATAAAGTTTTTGCATTCTTTTAGACGATTTTATAAGATTACTCGTCATCCATGGATTTTTTTTCTACAATCTTAACACCAAGCAAACCATTTAGCAATTTGATTTTTTATACCATGCTTTTTTATTTTTTCAATTATTTTATTGTCGATGTTATCAAAAGCTTTTGTTAGGTCAATAAAGACTCTCAAAACAAACTTTCCTTTATCGAAAGATACTGTTGTTCAATAGGCCTAAGATGGCATTTTCCATTGAATGATTTTTTTGAAAAACATATTGATATTAACTTAAGATTTTGTAATCTGTTAAATATTTATAAATATAGATTTTTTATTAAATATAAATGTAGATTTTTTATAAATATTTACTGATGTAGATTATTTATTCCAGGAGTTCGGAAAATACAACTGAGATAAGTTTTGTTTAGCAATAACGTGTTTCAAGTTTTAAATATTGATAATATGTTGTTTTAAATATTATTAATACTTTTTGGGACAACTACTTTCTAGCTGATGAATTAAAAATTTAAAAAAGATCTTTATAAGATTGTTATCAACTAAATTTTTTAAACACCTAACATGTAATACAATTTTTTTTTTTCTTTTCTATTGTTATTTAGGTACCCCAAGAAGACCTAACGGTCTTGTCGTTGACGACAACCGCTGACGTGCATTTAACTAGAAAGTTCACGCCTCCTTCCTTACCGTGACGCGAAAAAATAAAGCAGGCGCTCTAACCACTGCGCCACGGCTGCAGATTACAAAGGTAATACTCAAATAATACAATTGCAAATACAGTCGCAACGAGAAAAAAACAAAAAATAAAATTCTTAGAACTTTTTTCCTTTGCATATATTTTTTTTTTTCTTTAAGGTCCAGCACTTAATTGATAGTTTAATATTTGAAGATCCTTTTTAGGAAAAAAATCTTGTAAAACATTAGTTTTTTATATTCTCTAGATTTAGCTCATAAATCCGTTGACGTCTTCTTCTTCTGACGTCTTCTAAAAAAGGACGTGGAACTTTTTGGTTTTTCAACTACGACTTAACCATGTCGAATGTTTTTTTTTACCGACGAATTAATAAGTTTTTTTAACTAAAGAATTTTTAAATATAGAATTTTTGCTGTACAACTGTTAATATCATGGAAAGAAAATAATGATTGAATTGAAATTGAATATTATTTTTACTATGTTTGGAGTGCAATCCTTTAACAATTTTTTGCATTAAAACATATTTATGTTCACAAAGCTCAAAGCTATACGTTAGTGTCAGAACCAATGTTTTACACAACTGGATTAAAAAGTTTGGATGAGCAAAACGGATTCCAGATTGAGTTAAAGTTTGCATTACTTCTCGGAAATTTATTATTTTATAATTGATTGTTAAACAATCAAATGAGGAAAAAGTAAATATTTATTACTCCAGGTAAAGTCAAGATGACTAAGTTCATTATATAATTTTATTTGTTGTTTGTTTGAGTATCATTTTGAATTTTTAATTTGATTTTTTCCAGCTTAAATCTTATACAATTTGCTTTTTTATACCTTATAGGTTCTTGTTTTGTGTATACCTTATAGGTTTTTAAAGGATGAATGTTTTGAAATCAGCATACGTTAAAACACCTATGTAGTTTCCATTTATTGATGTACCTGCAATATTTTTATTTTGAATGATTTTGAGTAAGTTTTGTGTGTATATAGTATACAGATGAGGCGACAGAATAGATCCCAATTTCACTCCTTATGTTAGATAAAATGAATATGATTTACAGCCTTGATTAGAGACAGAAGCACTGCTCTCATAATATAATTAGTTAGTATTAAGAATATTTAAGAAGCATGTTGCTAGTCTTATCAATTTTAAAGACAGATTTACTCATCCCAGGCCTCTTTTATCTGAAATGAAAATTTTAAATATATTTCAGCTAAATGATTTTAATACTCTTTCTTTTATGTACAAATGTAAAATAAATTCTTTTCCAGTTTTTTTCCATAATTTATATACCTTAAAAAATAAAAATAAACACAATATGAGAAATGACAATTTAGTTCGGCAACTTTTTTATCAAACTAATTTTGAAAAAACAAACATTGCATTTCGCGGAGCTTTTTCTTTGGAATAAGATAGTTTTAAAACATTTTGATTTTTCTCTGGAAGGAGTTACCTATCATTTAAAAATAAACTTGAAGAAATAATTTTGTCTCTGGATAATATATTTTTATATTTTTAAACGTTTAATAATTTCATGTAATATTTGATGTATTTATGCTGTAAAGTTTTAATAGAGATATACAACTATATTTGAATATGATTTATTGAGATTGTAAAATACGAGCGGTTCTCGATGATAAGACCTGACGGTCTTCTGCAAGTCTCCGCGTTCTTTTTATAAAATTAAATACCTGTATAACTATATTATCGTTACTTAGTTTTTATTGAATGATTTTATTATTTAAATGTTAGCTATTTTATTGTACAACGATTTACTAAAATGTTTTAGAAAAGAACAAAAATAAAATAAAAAAATAAAGCGGTTTTTTATTATCGTATAACTGTATAGTTTCTCAAACAGAATGTTCCAGTTACATTTGTCAAATAGAATGCTCAGGTTACAGCTATCAAAGAGAATGTTCCAGCTACAGCGTTCAAACAGAATATTCCAGTTACAGCTGTCAAACTATTTTTCAGCATTTAAAAAACTGAGACAAAAAGATGATTTATCGTTGTTGTAGTGTTTACTTGGTTCACTCATAACAAACCTAGCATGTAAAGTTGAGCTATTTTTAAAACCGAACTGAAGATGAACAAACTGAACTAAAGAGGATGACTTTTTGTTATCTTGAACAAATTAATAAAATTATTATTACAGTTAATTATTATATGATATTCTATTAGTTTCAAAAAACTGGTTTGATGTTGATACCGCTGTAGTTAGTTGAACCAATAAAAAAAGTGTATACGATTTTGCAAGTGGTTTAATAAGGGATGTAGACATACATATTGGGTTTCTCCATAATTAATAAAAAAGAATTTCTCAGCCAAAAGCCTTTGCGCTTTACCTGGTATCGGAATCAAATTTTAAAGTAACAGATACAAAATCTTTGAGCTTTTTCCACCGCTAGGTTGAACGAGAGGAAAAAAAAAACATTAAGAACATTGATGGTTCTATAAAGAGTTACTACTTATTTAGCTGAATAGACGGCTACCGAATTGAGTGAATGATTATTTGTTTGTTCGTTTAATGATGTACTTTTTGAGAATCGTATATTTAAACATACATGTTTAAAAATTGAGTGAATGATTATTACAATTCACAAATATTGACATGATTTTTTGATAATTCTTGTGTCTGGCCATAACAATAACATTGTGGCCGACACATTTTTAAATTCATTTTAATTTTCTGCAACTGCTTCAATATTTTTTGAAGCAACCGAGTACGTACGCGATTTGATTATCACTCATTTTATCTCTTCTAAAACTTGAACTCTTTTTTTTTTACACGAGCTTATAAAATCAATATTTTGTTATGTAAGAGAGAAATGTCGAATTAACTTAAAATGTTTTTGTTTTTAATGTTTTGAAAAATTTATGCGTTGAAGAGAAAATAGACCTTATGTAAAGATATGTTCTTTTAAGACAGGGTCAAAACTAGAAGTTAAACCAAATGTTGTTTTAAAACCTGACAAAATGAAATTCCGTGGTCTCGTAAATCCAGCTTTTGTGTTGTATTTGATGCAATTTTCTTTTAACTTTTATTGAAGTTTAAACCAATTAAATCTCTATGGTCAAGTGAATTTCTATAGATTTTTTTTCCACTGAGTAAAAAAGCACTGCCTTTAATATTTTTAATTTTCACAAATTTCATATTCACTAAGAGAACACTCAAACACCTGAGTAAACGAGTGTTCCCTCAGGTGACCGTGAAAGTTTTTTTTCATCGCTTAAACCCTCTTCCTTGTCCCAAACTAGATTGATTATCGAAGGGGGAAAAAGTAGACAGGAAATAAAGATTTTTTTTACTTGTTCAGCAAAACCTCTTTCTAATTTTTTCAACTAACTTCTGTTCATCGATTGGGAAAAAAGGATTTTCGGTGTTTTTAATTACTTAGTACTAAATGTTTTATTATCTCTGTTCTCAGCGTATTAATTACCTTTCCTGACAAAAACATAAGAATATCGATCGCCATAGATAAAGAGAAGTAGCATACTTCCTAGAATTAGGATTCTCTGAATACCTTGTCCATATATCTTCAGAAATCTTTTCTACATCACTAGATGCTGTAACAAACTCTTTCTCGACTGAATTTAACCCAGCATTTTCCAATTCTTTATAATTTGCAGAATTTTCAGGATATTTGGTAGTCATGTTTCTACTTGATTTTCTAAAAAAATGTCTTAATATTTTACTTTTTTTTCCATAAAACATTTTCGAACTGCAGCTTCTTAAATGAACGTTACATAGTTCTTAAGTACCATTTTCTAAGGTATAAAAAACGAAACTATTATTTGTAACTTGCAATTTGAAAAAAATATTTTGTTTTAAATAGGAACATTTTTCAATAACAAAATAAAATTTTATAAACATGATTAAATGTAATATTCTTCAAGAAGGACATCTTTGGACAAACGAAATCGAGCATTATTTCTTGGGGATTTGGATTTTTCTACTCCTACAATCTTTTATATACACATTTTTTAAATTTTCGTATCGGTACGATAGGCGTCATTTCACGCACCCCTTTGGTTTGTGCCTGTAATGTAATAATGTAATCTAGTTAGCGCTGTTGGTGCGTACCATGCTTGTCATACTCTAGCCAAGCCTGTTTGTTATAATTTAAAATGTTTGAAATGCCGGGGCCAACTTGTTTCAAAATGTTTTAAATTTTTGGGAGTTAGTCCGTTTTGCTACATTAATTTGCAAAACGTTTGAGATACACTATACAATTTTCATTTATTAAATCACTTCGAATGCTATAAGTCAATTAGATGTCTCTTTTTTTATATTCGTACACCGTGCAGTTTTTTTAAATTCATTTATCAAAATGGTTGATTTGATTGAATGGATGGTTAGATAGAAATAATACATTATTTGTTTAAAATCATATATTGAGCTTATATGTAAAAAAAAGTGTCTAGATAATCCTATTAGAAACTTTTTTTTGATATCGAAATCTTAAGGTAAGACATTCATCTCTAACTTGACTATATTTGCTTTAAAGATAAAATTAAAGACTATAAAACTTTAGCAATATATATATATATAAAATTTTTTACAATAACTTCTTCAATATTATTAAAAAAAAAAAAAAAAAAAAAAACCACACCCCCAAAAAACTCATTGCAAATAGAGTATTGTCTCAATAGAGCTGTTTTGTGTATCTAAAAATAAAAAATCGTTTTATTTATGCAAAATATTGAATGTTAACGTGAAACAATATAATCACATTTAAAAAATCTTACGAGTGTAAACCATGAACTCCGCCTTCTTTTTGTGCTGAAGGAGTTCTTCGTTCAAACTTCATCTCTCCACTGTACATCATTGACCTAATATAAACATACCTTAGTACAACTTTATGTAGCATCTATTATTGTTTTAACAATATTGTTGTTTTTATAGTTGATTTTAAAGAAACTTATCTAGTTTAATCATTAAATAATGCAAAAAAAAAAATTTCTTTCAAAAAATACGCTTTCTAAAAAAAGTCGCTAAATGTTGCTGTAATGTGGTTGTAAATGTCGTTAAAATTAAAAAAAGATTTTTAAAAATAAGTGTTAATAAAACAACCTCAAGCTAGTAAGACTTTTGGCGCCAATGTCTTGACAACCATGTTGAACACCAGCAATTAAATATGGAATAAATTGAAACAAACTTCCCTTATCTTGAACTGTACCTGATACGCCTTGGGCAACTTTAACATTTTTCTTTTCTTCTACAAAGTATCTAGTTTGACTACCTTTACTTTCCATTGCACTAAGAGACCCCATACCCCTATAGTTCTTTAATCTGACACCCTCTGCATAAAAGTACTCTCCAGGTGCTTCAGAGCTTCCTGCTAACAATGATCCCATCATAACAGCAGAAGCGCCTAGACTCAACGCTTTAATGATGTGTCCCACATTAGCTATACCGCCATCAGCGATACACGGAACATTAAAACGACGAGCATACTCTGATACTTTAAATACAGCTGTTGCTTGAGGTCTACCAACAGCGCATACTTCTTGGGTGATACATATAGAACCACTACCCATTCCTATTCTCAAACCATCAACACCAGCATCAATAAGGTTTTTAGCCTGTGCAACAGTGACCACGTTCCCGCCAATAACTTCTAAAAACGGATACTCACGCTTGATTTGTTTAATTCTCTCTATTTGATAGCAAGAGTTTCCTTGAGAAGAATCCAATACTACAACATCAACACCAGCCTCAACAAGTGCAGCTAGACGAGGTATGTCATCATCATGAGTACTTATAGCTGCACCAACTAAACTTTGAAAGATATTTTAATGTATTAATGTTAAATTAAATAACCTTTACAGATAAATAAGTAATCAACAGCATCAATATTTTTACACCCGTAATCTTATTTTTCTTGAAGGGATGCTTATAATTTTTAGCTGGTTAAATTTATCAGGGAAACTTGAAGTATATCATTAAAAATACATGTGAAATAATTTTTTGCTTTTATTTAAAACATTGGTTAAAGGTACAACTACATAAAACCTTTGTTTTTGTTTGAATAAAGTAAATCATTGAACATTTAACCAAAAAACAAAGTAAAAGTGCTATGAAATTCGATAGCACTTTCAAAAAAAGCTCATATACAGAAAGCAATACAAAAAATTAATATTTACAGCTAAAATTTAGTTGCTAAAAGTAAACTTTTCAAAGCACTGGAGCCTATTCTTTGTTTTGAAGACTTTGTCTTTACATCGTATTTTAGAACTTTTAACCAATTAAAAATACAATAAATACAATGGCGTAGGAAGGTCAAGAAAATTGGAGGGGCTGAAACGGAAATTTAGAGTGGCTAAGGCAGCCAGAATCAGAGTTTGAATGGAAAAAGCATAAATTTTCCGATCATCGCTCCTCCGCCCCCTGTTCCTACGCCAGTGATTATATAGGGATCTTCCATAAATTCGGCAACGCTAAATTTATTTAAAACGTAAAAGATCATTTTGCTTTTTGCGCGGCAATTTTCTTTGAAGTTAAATCGCTATTCTAAAGACTCTACAAAGAAAAACTTGTTACCCTTTTGTTTTGTTTACTAATTAAATTTAGCGTTGCGTAATTATTGGAAGACCATATTAGGTAATGCAAAAAAAAATTTTTTTTTGATACTCATTTATATTTCAAAACCCCAAGAAATGATAAGCCCTAGTCCGTGACATCAGAATCATCAAGAGTTACAACAAAAAAAAAATATTGCAGCATTAACATCAACAAACCTAAAAGTTGTTTTTTTGAATCTTTTGAAGCAAGAGGAAAGTCACGATTTTTTTTTAAATCTGTTCGTGATATAACAGATACCAATTTTTGTTGATCATTGATAATTGGAAGTTTTCCTAAAGCACGAAATTTGAATATTATAAATATTATAAAATATTAAATATGTAAATTACTATAAATATTTTATATATTAAGAATTATTATCATATATAAAAATAATACTCGTGTATGTTAAGAAAACAGCCCTCAGAATTAAAAAAAATAAGGTCAGCAATAAATAGCTAAAAACTATTTTTGATTGGCATTAGGTCGCAACAAAATTTTAACACAAAGGTTTCACCATAACAACATAAAAAACGAGGTCGGCAAATATTCGCAGACCTCTGATCGAATCTAATTTCTAGGGCTGAGAATAAATATTATTATAAAGTAATTTTTACTAAGCTTTATTCATTCAGAAAAAAATTAATTTAAAAAAGAAAACGTTAAAATAGTTACGTTATTTCTTTTATGTATGAGTTATTTAAAAATGACTAACTAATAGTTAAAATGATCAACCTTTTTTGCTCTGGGCTAAAATTTCATTAGCTTGCTGCAACGTAATTCCTTCCATAGCAACAATTAAATCTTTTCTTTTAGTCATTACCTAGAAAAAAATTTTTTAATAATATAATCAAAGGCTATTCTAGCTTTATTTTAACAGAGCTAAATGTATTTGGGCAGAGAACTCAGTAACTTATTGTATTAACTGTTCCAGTAATTTGTTCCCGCATTTTGTCCCAGTATTTTGATCCAAGAGTTTGTTCCAGTAGTTTAATTTATTTATATGAATATAAATAGGAAAAGATTATTTTCAAAATGCGGTATGAGCAACTTTAATTTTTCAGAAGTGGCATAGTGGTAGAGCGGGTGGGGATCAGACTCAGAACTACTTGCTTACTATGTAAGCAAGTAGTTCTGAGTCTGATCTCCACCCGCATCCCTGGTAGTAACATGCTCAACTTGTTTCTCTGCGCAGCGACCTTGTTCATCAAGATTTGTATTACGGAGTTAAAGAAAGGGTTGTAACCACAATAAAAAAATAAAAAAGGTAGCTTCCTCGACCGCAATGCCCCCTAACCAAAGATGAATAACAGTCATGTGTGTGTGTGTGTGTGTGTGTGTGTGTGTGTGTGTGTCACAGGTTTAGAAAATATAAATACCTCACAAACAGGTGTAGAAAAAGCTTCTTTTTTAACAAAATCTATATCTCGATTTGTCAGCATACCAAGTAACTCCCCACCAACCTTTCCATTATCTTTACAGAAACAAGTATATATAGGTAATATCAAAAAAAAAAAATTACCAATTCTACTATTTAAAAAAAACATAATAATTATAAAAAAAATAATCTATAAAAAAATTATAGATTAAAATTATAAATTACAAACCTGCTGCGAAGAAAAAAAAAGTTCCCCTATTTAAAAAATATTATTAAACAAAACATTTATTTGTTTTGTGTCAATTAAATAACCTTAACTAAACTCAATCAGATAAAATATTTTTGCCTAACCAATACAAAATGCATTTGAAACTACGTTAAGATCTGATAAGTGGTTTAGTTTTCCATAATACAATACTATGGAATAACCAAATATTTAAAAAATAAAAAAGCTATCTTTATATTTGAATAAAAATGTGTAAAAATTCATGAAAAGTTTTGTAAAAATCAATGAATATATTAAAAATCTAAGTTTCAGCATAAATAAAGCGTGTACACAAAATAAGTGTGAAAGTAGAAAAACAACTAAAAAAAGTTACTTATCAACTTTTTTTAGAACTAAGTTACAATTTTAATATATTAATAAAAAAATAAATCAAATCCTCCTATTTAAAATTAAAAAAATAATTTGCTATTTTAGACACAACTTACACGTCATTGCTATTTTAGACACAACTTACACATCATTTTGTTTATCCCGTCCCATAGCCAGTTTGCTATAATGACTGGATAATTTAATACCATGTGATTTAGAGGTAAAAGACGTTTTTGTAAACACTCTTTAAAATATTTTAAGTGTGGAATCAGAAATATAGGGTGCTGATTTATTGTCATATCTGAAAAAAAGCTTGTCAAATCAAGGCATTTTTAGCAAATTTATCATGTTTTGTGTATTTTATAAGTTTTTTAACTGCTTTTCCTCTATATTTCAGCATTATAATAGACATCACCAGGAATTTACTGATGATCGTACTTCATAAAAGTTTCATCATCTTCGATAATTCAGAAATTTTTTGAAATATAATTGTAATACAACTTTTTTCAGAAGGTTCTCACATTTCTTTTTTGAATTTCAGAACGGTTAAGCACTTTTTGTGATTTAAATTTGAAAAAAAAAAAAAAACATGATTATTTTGAACTTTTACAACAAAACTATAAGAAAATCCTTTTGCACGCAAATATTTGTGCAAAATATTTTTTTTAACGTCTTCTTTTGTCATTTTTAAAACTTATTTTAAGTTAAATAGGAAATTTTTTTTTTGAAATAGTAACATGTTGCCAACAAAAAAAAAAAAATTAAAAATATATAATACAACCACTGAAAAAAAAAAATGACATGTTTACTTTTTCACATTTATTTTGTGTACACACTTTGTTACAACAGGGTAATTCCATATGAAATCATACAAAAATAATAATTTTCGACACCCTTATGTTTCAGAATTTGTCCATAATAAAAAAATTATAACTGCGAAAATTTTAGTCAAAAATCACATGGGTTCCAGAGATATCATCAGTTGAAATAATGCTGACTCGGCATTTGAGTGATTTTCTGAAGCGACTGTAAAGCAACTTTGACATAAAGTATCTTCATAATGGCTTGGGAAAATTTCCTAAAATTTGGTACCCCAATAGGTTTTTATTTGAGGAATCCAAAAATAGCACCCTCAAGACTCGATTGTCTCAAGAAATGCCTTGTTTATCCAATTTTGTTCAAAATTATTGACTTGTAAATTAATGAATTTTGGAGGTAAAATGAAGACTGTGGCCCAAAATCCTGAGTAAAAAGTTTAATTGTATATCATTATTTCATCTTAGGTCTACTGAAAAAAAGTAGATTCATCAATTGTCTTTCTAATACTTGATCAAAGTTTGCATTTAAAAATGGTGTTTTTTTAGAAAAATTTAAATTTTGTAACAAAAACAATTAAAATATTTTTAAAAACATATATTTGAGTAAAACATCAAATAGTGTTATTTGTTGACTAGTTTAGGACATTTACAGTCATGGTTCAAGGGGGGTCGAGGGGGCCTTGGATGAACTTCCTCCCCCTCCATCTCCCTTTTTTTTTTTTTTTTTTTTAAACATAAAATACAATTTAGAAACATATTTTTTTTTGTTTAAGTTTGAGAAACAATTTATTTTCATTATTTCAAATTGGTAAATTAAAACCTCCTATTATATCAAAAACAAGCATAATTTTGTTTGTTTTAAAGATACTTAACTTATTTGTAATTTCCTAAAGAATGACTGTGAATTTTATATATTTTTTCGGCAGGTAATAAATAATAAAATTATTTAATATGGAGAAATGTGACATTGGAAAAAGTCTTAACATTCATTGCCACAAAACTGGATTTTCTAGAAAACAAGGTTTTGCTCAATTTAAAGATCTTCCTTGTGAAAAACAAAAAGAAATAATATGGCGAGCAAATTTAAAAGAAAAATGTAGTTTAATAAAAATTATATGTTGTTACCATAAGCAATTCTATGGAAAATATTTTGAGAGAAAAATTACTAAGTGCTGCAATCCTTTAGAAATACACAAGGAAAGTAAAAAAATTGCTATAAAAGGTAATCTAACTTTGTTTACAACAGAATTGATTTGGAAGTTAAAAGAAAAACAATTAATCATTTATAAAAATTTTTATATTTTCAGTTATTTTAAAAACCTAAAACTAAATTTTCTTTTTAGGTAATATAAAGATTTCCATAGACATGGCAAAATTTTTGCAAGAAAATAACATTTAGGTAACCCCAGGTTAGAAATTCTGCAGTAAATGTTACAAAAAAGCAATAGATACTGAAGAAGATTTAAATTCACAGGAGGAATGGGAATCAAAAAGTGAGAAAAAAATTAAGTTAGACCACTATAGAATTGCTTGGTACCACTATAGAATTTCACCAGTCAAACAAAAAAGTCTTTCAAAATACAGCAAATTGCCTTTAGCAAAACAAAAGTTTAAGAACACTATTGACAGAGTTGCAAAAATGGTCTCATTAGCATATAATATTAAAGAAACTTCTTTAACAACAGAAATAAAAAGTCCTATTTTAAACAACAACATTAACAATGACCATAATCTAGACACTTTAATGTATGAAATAAAAAAAAAATTTCAGAGACTGACTCTTATCGCCATAAGGTGCAAATGTTAACGCTCACACCAAAATCATGGACACGTACAAAATATCCAGCTACTTTGAAGTGTCTGAGTATCTTGCTCAAACGGCAAGAAAAGTTAAAAATGAGCATGGAATTCTATCATTGCCTGAAAAAAAAACTGGAAAACCACTATCATCAGAAACAGTTAATTTAGTGATTAACTTTTATCAAAGTGACGAATTTTCAAGAATGATGCCAGGAAAAAAAGATTATACAAGTGTTAAGAAAAACCAACATGTTCAAAAAAGATTATTGCTACTCAATCTTAATGAATTACATGTTGCATTTAAAAAAGACTACCCTAACGTCAAAGTCAGTTTGTCAAAGTTTTGTACTCTTAAAACCTAAATGGTGTATTACAACTAATGCATCAGGTACCCACAATGTATGTGTATGAATACATCACCAAAATACAAAATTTCTCATTGATGCCATTAGGTGGAATAAAAGTTATAAAGATTTTACGGCATTGTTTGCTCTCTTGAAAATGCAGAATGTATGTTGCATCGATGTAACCAATGTCCTGGTATTGAAGCTTTAAAATATTTTAAGTGCAGGAGTTTATGGACCATGAGCTTGAAGAAGATGTAGCATTCAAGCAATGGCAGAGTACCGATCGTATAACACTATTATTACAATCATTGCCACTAGATGAATTTAATGATTTATTATGTGACAGCATTGATAACCTTACCACTCATTCATATATTGCAAAAACACAAAGTAGATACTTAAAAAACTGTAAAGAAAACCTCAACCAAAATGAATGCTTAATTTTAGGAGATCTTGCTGAAAATTATCAATATGTTGTTCGGGATGAGGTTCAAAGTTATCACTGGAGCAAAAGTCAATCTTCACTTTATACAATTGTACTTTATTTTATAGAGAATAAACTTTTCAAACAAATCTTTTTGTTACCTTTCAGAATATGTTAACCATGATACAGGATTTATTTACAAGACTCAGGAAGATATAACTAGATATATTAAAGAAAATCTACATGACGTATCAAGTGTGAAATGTTTTTCCGATGGTTGTGCAGCACAATTTAAAAATTTTAAAAATTTTATTAATCTTTGTCATCACAGTAAAGACTTTGATTTAAATGCTGAATGGGTATTTTTTGCTACCAGTCATAGTAATTCCCCTTGTGGTGGTATTGGTGGTATTGGCAGATTTTAGATGTTAATTTATTGTACTCCTTTTGTAAAGCCAAAATAAATGGAATTTGTTTTAAGTTATCTTTAAAAGAAGAAATCGACCAAACACGATTACAATTAGAAAAAAGATATTCAGGTGGAAGAACTGTTCCTGGCACAAGGATGTATCATCATTTTATTCCAATTGCTCCAACACTATAAGTTATAAAAAAACAAGTATTGATACATGCACAAGTATTGATGCATACACAAGCACTGAAATATTTGATATCATTTCAAATAGAAAACATCATGTAGAGATTTTATTAAACATTAAAAAAATACTTAATTTCTACGCCCACAACAATATCAGGACGTACGTACAACATATCTGATTTAGATTTAGAGAATATAAGCTGTTGGTTACAAAAAAATTTAATTACATTTAAAATAATTTTGTTTTTATTTTATATACCTATTTTGCATTTAAAATTTGTCTTTTTTCTTTTTTTCTAATCCTTGGATTGTAGGCTGAGAAGGTGGGGGTGGGGTTTAAATAAATCCCCATCTCCACCTATTATATCAACTAGCAGTAAGCAACCCGTAATACGCGTTGTTAGTAAATAAAATTAAAAAAAAAACCTGCGTATAGAAAAGCCTAACAACTACTTTAAAATAGAAAAGCCTCAAAAATGACGTAACATAATATTAAATTAGCGTATTCATATTATCAGATGACTATATTAGTCTTGAACTACTAAATAATACCATAAAGAAATTGATTGTTAAAATGTTTGAAAAAAATTTCAATATTTTTTGTTTTAAAATTAATGACTTTTTAAATTGTGAAAAGATCTTGGAAATAAGAGGTATTTATTGATTTGAAATAACTAAAATAAATTGTTTCTCAAACTTAAATTGAAAAAAATTTGTTTTTAAATTGTAATTTGATAATTTTTTATTATTTATTCAATTTATGTAAAAAAAAAAAAAAAATCTCGGTATATGGGGGAGGGGGCATAGGTCAATCAAGGCCCCCTGGACCTCCCTTGAACCATGGCGATAAATGTCCTAAACTAGTCAACAAATAACACTATTTGATGTTTTACTCAAATATATGTTTTTAAAAATATTTTAATTGCTATTGTTACAAAATTTAAATTTTTCTAAAAAGACACCATTTTTAAATGCAAACTTTGATCAAGTATTAGAAAGACAATTGATGAATCTACTTTTTTTCAGTAGACCTAAGATGAAATAATGATATACAATTAAACTTTTTACTCAGGATTTTGGGCCACAGTCTTCATTTTACCTCCAAAATTCATTAATTTACAAGTCAATAATTTTGAACAAAATTAGATAAACGAGGCATTTCTTGAGACAATCGAGTCTTGAGGGTGCTATTTTTGGATTCCTCAAGTAAAAACCTATTGGGGTACCAAATTTTAGGAAATTTTCCAAAGCCATTATGAATACACTTAATGTCAAAGTTCCTTTGTAGTCGCTACAGAAAATCACTAAAATGTTGAGTCAGCATTATTTCAACTGATGATATCTCTGGAACCCATGTGTATTTTTGACTAAAATTTTCGCAGTTATAATTTTTTTATTATGGACTGCAAGTGGTGTAAAAATGAACAAATTCTGAGACGTAAGGGTGTCATGGTCTGGATGATTTGATATGGAATAACCCAACAACAACACAACATTAAAAACACTATAATATATGTATGTATATGTAATATATGTATATATATATGTATATATATATATGTAATATATGTATGTATATGTAATATATGTATGTATATATATTATATGTATATATATGTAATATGTAATATATGTATGTATAGTACTAAATAATACCTGTAATAGGGAAACCTGAAAAACCAAATTTTTTTTGAATGGCTTTTGCATCAGCAATAGTATGTGAGGGGCATAACACAATTGGATCTGTAATAAATCCCTGCTCAAATTTTTTAACTTTGCGAACTTGATTTGCTTGAAATTCTATTGTACAGTTATGATGAATAATTCCAATGCCACCTAAGAGCTGAAAAATAAAAAACTTTTTTTGTCAAAACTTTTGACAATCCCACACATTCTTATTATATTATCTCTACTATAATCCATTTAAATTTGGAAAAAGTTATTAAAATTTGTAAAAATATATACCAAAATTAAATGCATAATAAAATATTTCGCGGTTAAACCTTCCCTTCTGTAAACTTTTCTAATTTTAAAGGGAAAATACCTACAATTAAAAAAAAAACAATGTTCTTACTGCCATGGTTTTTGCCATCTCAAATTCTAAACAAAAGTATTTTAATGATTATCTCAAATTCTAAACAAAAGTGTTTTAATGATTAAGAAAAATAAAATTTTGTTTTAAAATATTAAGTTATTTTTTGGTGACATCATTATTATTGCATTTATGATTCATTTCTTGCTATAAAATTTATAATAATTTTTTTAATCAGGTCACAATTACATGAGTTTACATAATCAATAATATAAATAAATAATTGTTAACTTGAAATTCACCTGTAACTGTATCCATAGGGGAGCTGATAAAAGGAGTTTTCAAAGTAATCTTTTTTGTAATTGGAGTTTGAAGTTGCTACAACAAAAATAATGTAAATTTTTTTTTTCTCGTTAAGGTAAAAATCTTGCAAGCAACTAAGTTACCACAACATTAGTTGCAAGCCTCAAATGATACATCAAAGCATATAAACATAACACATATTTAAACCATAAAATGCAATTTAAAAAAAATAGTGCTTTAAAAAAATATACATATATAAAAATAAAATAAACATGAAAACAATACTACCAGTTTTATATAGAAAAATAACATCTCAATGATCTACCTATCTACATACCTAATGGTAAAACTTTCTACCAGGTATACCGGTATGAAATGAGAGTTTTTTGTGAAAATAAAACACTAATTATTAATGGGAAAGTATAAAACATTTTCTTCAAAGTATTGGCCATTGTTTTCTACACATTTTGACCACCTTTCTGGCAATTTGTGGATACCACACCAATAAAATTGTTCGTTTTTTAAAGCAAACCAACCAGACACCCAATTTTCGACCTCCTCGTAGGAATCAAAGTGCTGCTCAGCCAATGCGTGTCCCATCGATGAAAACAAATGGTAGTCGGAAGGAGCCAAGTCTGGTGAATACGGCGGGTGGGGTAGCAGCTCCCAACCAAGTGTTTTAATTGTATCCTGAACCGGTTTTGCTTTGTGTGCAGGTGCATTGTCATGGAGCAAAATTACCTTGCCGTGTCTTCTGGCCCATTCTGGTCGTTTCTCGATCAATGCATGGTTCAAATTGATCATTTGTTGTCCGTAGCGATCAGTATTGACGGTTTCACCAGGTTTTAGGAGCTCGTGGAACACCACACCTTTCTGGTCCCACCAAACACACAGCATTGTCTTCTTGCCGAATCGATCTGGTTTTGCAGTCGATGTTGATGGTTGTCCCGGATTAACCTATGATTTTTTCCGTTTAGGATTCTTAAAATAAATCCATTTTTCATCGCCAGTAACAATCCGATGCAAAACCGATTTTCTTTCGTGTCTTCGAAGCAAAATTTCACAAGTGTTTTTTCGGTTTTCCATCTGTCTTTCATTCAATTCATGTGGCACCCATTTTCCACACTTTTGGATCTTTCCCATAGCTTCTAAACGGTCAGAAATTGTTTGTTGTGCAACATTTAACATTTCTGCCATTTGCTTTTGACTCAAAGTGTCATCTCCATCCAATATCGTTTGCAATTCGGCGTCTTCAAACTTTTTTAGTGGTCTTCCACGTTCTTCATTTCTCACATCAAAATCATTATTTCTGAACCGTTGAAACCATCTTTTGCATGTTGCTTCTGATAGAGCATGATCACCATATGCCTCGACAAGCATTCGATGCAACTCTGCAGCACTTTTCTTCAAATGAAAACAAAAAATTAATGCTTTCCGCAAATCATCACTTTCCGGTACAAAATTCGACATTTTTAACACGATGAAAAAATATGTTGTCTGTTCAATGACTTGATGTATACTAAATATGTTTCACAGATGTCATAGCAAACAAACAAAAAAATAATAAAGGCTCGTTCACAACAAATGTTCCCTATCGAGACATTTGTATCTTGACGCTCACTTCATACCGGTATACCTGGTATAAGAACTAATACTATACTAAGTGCAAGTTTTGTTAAACTAACCAGATCAAAAAATTTTGAAGACACATAATGTTAAAAAAAAAACTTAATTGGTAATTTAACAATAATGAATAAATGTGCTGTAAAATATTTCTTTGTTATTTATGTCTTTATATTCTTTCTTTGTGATATATTTCTATACTTAATCTCAACTTAATTTGTGTTTAGTATAAAATGACTTGTCTTCACCTGGTCAGTTTACTTTAATAAAAGCAACCAACAACTATTTTAAAGATTTCGTACAATTTAACTTTACAACTTTTCTGAAATATTAAAGATAAAATTTTTTAAAGTTCCTAACTTTTTAAAGATTTATGAAATTTAGATTTATTTAGCAATCAAATATTTTTTTTTGTATAGAAGATAAACTATTTTTGATTTGTAGATTATTTATTAACAGACTGTTATTTTATTTTTGCCACATTTTTATTTGTAAAAATCTGTTCATTACCTCAGTAGAAACCAGATTAAAAACCTTTGTGTGAACACACTTCACAATTTTTATTTTATTGAGATAAGTTTACATGCAACTTTTTTGTAATATTAGTTCTCAATTAAAGTGAATTTTTTTCTAGAAGGAAGCTAATTCTATTTTAAAAAAAAAATTGAGTTTTTTCAACATTTGGATTTTTTATTGAAAAAGATACAAGTCTAATTATATCAACATTATCAAGAAAATTTCATTTTTAATAATGATTACAAATTTAGTTTTTTTTACTTCAATTTTTAAATTAAACTTTCACTTTTATTTGTGCCATTTGTTTCACTTTTATTTGTGTCATTTGTTTCACTTTTATTTGTGTCATTTGTTTCACTTTTATTTGTGCCATTTGTTTCACTTTTATTTGTTTATTCTGAAATTTGTTTTTTCTAATATCAAGTTTTTATCTTTTTTATTTGACATATACTAAGACATTTATTTTATTGTAGAAACAAAAATTAATTTCAAATAAAAGCAAAAATATTACACAATAGAAAATTTTATTTGATTATCAAAGCGAGGACTCTTTTTGCATTTTGCATTTGCCTACTTTGATTGCTTTATACTTACAAACTTGCATAACTATTACTATGGTAACTCCAGATTTAACCTACTTGACTACAACTTTCATCTTTTTCTATGACTTTCTTTTTGAATGTACATGGTCTTCACTATCTGAAAAAAGTATGAAATAATATATGACACACTACATAGCCTTCCAGTTTCTTTAGCAAGAGTTCTTATTGGTTATAAGCTCTTTTTAACTTTAGTTTCCCTCAAAATTTTCAAAGCTGACCATAAATCGTTAACTAATAAAGCTGATCAATCATTAACTTATCAAACTAATCAAAGCTGATCAATCGTTAACTAATAAAGCTGATCAATCATAGAGTTGACATACATATTAATAAAATTTGTAAATATCTACATGTAAAATTATGTTGAAATCAAAAACCCACTCAAAATTAAAAATCAGGCAAAATTGATAAAATCATTCGAAAATTAAGGAAATCAAATTATATTCTAAACAAACCTTGTTTATTATTTATGATACAAAAAAATTGCAACACAAGAAATAAGGAGAGTTAAAAAAGTTAATTCTAAAAGTTAAAACAGTATTAGTTTTATCGATTTAAAAACAAACTAGCAAACTGACAACATAAAAAATAATATGTATGACTCTAAAAACTGATTATTTAAAATATAAAAAACAAGTACATAGAAAAATAAAAAAACAAGTACATAGAAAAATAAAAAAATGTGAAATGATATAGGTGATATAAGTAAAAAAAAACATTTGCAATTTTGTAAAAAGCAATTTATGTAGAGGTTAATAATCTCCTTTCAACAATAAACTCCTTTGAACCATATTTCTTATTTTTGAAGAGGCTCAGCAACAGTATCAAATCATCAGAAAAACATTATCACTTAAGCTTTACCCATAATCTACTGCAATACATAGAAATTTACTTAAAACCACATTTTTAAGAGCAAATTTTTTTAGAGCTCTTTTTTTTACAGATAGTAAATATACAACAAAATTATTCAGTATATTTGATTCATAAGTTCATCATAAAATCCTATTTAAACTATTTATAAGTTCATCATAAGTTCCTCTTTATAAAAATAAAGCATTATCAGTGACAACGCTATAACTCATTGTGCAATTAATTATTTTAAAAGTTTTATCTTATATGATTCTCCTTTAACAACATTTGCTTGCTTTTAAATACGTTTATATAAGTCTTTATTCTTAATACATTTTGGTCTAAATAGGTAGAATTCTTTTGTCATCAAAAATATGTTTGATAAAGTCTGGTGTAACATTGAACTCTTAGACAACAAGATTTTATTTATTTGTTTTTAGTTTCTTTTTTAATATTTAAAAAAAAATGTCCATGCATCTACTCTCTGTTTCTAGTAACTCCCAACTTAATAGTGGTTATGCAATAGTTTGCGATAACCACTATTAAGTTGGCAGTTACTAGAAACAGAGAATAGTGTTCCAAGTGCAATCCATTAACAGAAGATTTGAAAAGTTGGAGGTTTTATGAATCAGGAAAAAATGAAAAAGTTTTAAAGCATTTAAAGTGCAAAGAAAAGTGTTTATGATTAACAGATATACCCAATTACTTTTAGTACAACTACGATTTTGACAGATATAATAAAAGAATAAGACTTTGCTGAATGACGAGTCAAGCGAGAATGAGTTTTAGTTGATGGAACTAGTGATGATAACTCATTTGAGCAGCGACCATGATAGTATTTGTAGAAAAGAAAGAGATGCAAATTTATGACAATGGGAAAGAGGCTCAAGCTTAGCAGATAGATTGCATCCAATTACATTTACACTGTACTTTTGGACCTTGCAAAAAGAAAAAGAGCATAATTAGAAAAACCAGCACAAATTTCATACAGAAACAACTAAAAGATTTGTAAAGGTAGAGAATAAAACCAGGAGTGAGATAATGGGAGCACAATAAAGAGAAGCAACCTTAGCAAACGCTAACTTTGCAATCCATTGTATATATGGTTTCCATGAGAGATCAGTGGTAAACATTTATTTATTCATTCATATCTATCTAGTCATCAAAAAATTAAATCAAGTTTTTAAAAATTTTATGGGAATTCACTTCTCAAGAATTAAAAAAGAGTATAAAGTTGATTCACCAGATTTTTAGATGTTTTTCAAGAAGATCAATATAGACTAAATAGAAAAGAAACAATACAAAGCATAGAACCTTGCAGCACGCTAGAAGTGAGACGTAGAAGAGTGTGAGCCTTGCAGCACCCTAGAAGTGACAAGAAGAAGAGTGTGAGCTTTTGAGGATGACTTTAATACTGCAGTTAGAAAGAAATATTTTAATAACCTTAAAAACTTGCCTCTCCGCCATATAATGCAAATCTGTCAAACTCAGCAGTTACTAAGTTAGAGAGAGATTAAGATGTCTAACAATGGGTTAACTTGTATAAATGAAGTGGCAAGCAGAATATAATATTAGATTTAACAGTCAAATTAGAGAAAAAGTTCTTTGCAAGCAGTTCTGCTTTATCCTTGGGAGAGATAATAAAAGTAGACCCATGAATTAGAGATGGAATGTTAGACTTACTTTTGTTAATGACACTGTTAAAAATTAATTTTCAATAGTGTCATTAAGAAGTCTCTAGAACGCTGAGATTACAAGATTTACTAAACTGAAAATAATGAAGCTTAATATCAAACAGCACTTTTTTAGAAGTAACTTTTTTAGATTTCATGCAATAAGAAAAAGATGATTGTTCTCAAGAGAGAAAAAAGTTTGTAAAATAGATGAAGTTTATGATTATTGCTGTATCTAATAATAATCTTTTTAGAAGAAAATGAAAACCATGGAGTAGATTAAGGCTTGACTTAAAACCAACAAGTAGGAATAAAAGCTTCTATACCTGCCTGGATTCAGGAGTTTATGTACAAGACCTGGAAAGACAAAAGACATCAGCCAAGGAGAATAACATCAGCCAAGGAGGAAAATTCAAAAAAAATCCTAAATAACAACAAAGACTGAGGTATAAATAGAAAGGTCAATTTACTTTATGGGAAAGCTGAACTTATCCACAGAGAATAAAAACTAATGCCAAAAAAAGGAAACAAGTTTTTTAACTTAAAGTTTTTCATATTGCTATTTATCTATAATTCATGTCAGATTCTTTGTAGAATGATGCAAATGAATTAAGAAAAGTGAAGTTTATGATATAATTAATTGTGTAGTTATAATTATAGTTTATAAAAATAAAAAAATTAAAATAATATTTGTTTTTCTATAAATAATAAGAATTAATAATTGTTATATTAGTTTTAATATTTTTATTAAATATTTCTTTTATAAAAGTATTAGTTGTTGTTTTTTAATTTATCTGGCATTTTTATAAAGTCAAAATTTTGTTCTTTGTGATATAACGACTAACAACCTTGATTTTTTTTTTATTAACTAATCCAAAAAAAAATCAAGGTCTAGTATATATATATATATAGTGTATATATATATAGTGTATATATATATAGTGTATATATATATAGTGTATATATATATATATATATATATATATATATATATATATATATATATATATATATATATATATATATATATATATATATATAGTGTGTATATATATATAGTGTATATATATATGAAGAGTGTATTTTCAAAATGCGGTATATCCATTTTTGTGGTATTGAGATAATTGAATTTTTTCGCCACACCAACATGTCTCGTATATTTGGAAAAATTATTGTTTCTTAATGTATATATACATTAAGTATATTATATAATGTTAATAAATAAAATATTATTAAATAATTTTTTTTTTTTTTATCTCAATAAGTTTGCATTTATTTTCAAAATACTGTATATCCAATTAAAGCTTGTTAGCAAAATGCGGTATATCCATTTTATAAAAATGTTATGGAAAGTTTTTAAACTTTAAAAGACCTGAATAAGTTATAATGATTAATTTTAGTTAACATATTGAACAAATATGTGTATTTAATGTTTGGTCATTATATTTTATTGATAATGTGAATGTAAACAATGTTTTATTAAAGTAATGTAAACTATTACATTTCACAATTCGCAATTGTAAATTTATATTTGTTTCGGAGAGTTAAATATGGACAATAAACAATAATATTTTTTTAGTGTTGTGTAGTTGTAACAATGATGATCACTATTTTTAAGTCTCCATAGAACTAATGGACAATTAATATAACATAAAAGTTATATTTTTTCATCGTTATATTTTTGAACGAAATAAAATTTTAAAAATGAAATACTGCAATAGCCTCATTTTATTTGCAACAAAGCAATTGTCGGTTTAACAAAAAATAAAAAGGAAGTATTAATATTGAATGCTTTCCATTAAAAAACAGGTAACAAATATATTTAAACTTATTAATTTAAGTTGCCTTTTTAATATATTTTCTATCATTATTCCATAATTCGTTCAGTTAAACAAACAAAGCATGGTAGTTTAAACGAACACTAGAATTAAGAAATGCTTTTCTTTTCTTTTGTTTCATACATCATATCTTTTTTTCTATGTGAAATAGGATATTAGGTAACGCATTAATCTTGTCCATCGCAATCCGCCATTTCTTTAACGCAACTTTAAAATATTTGCGCCTGCGCAAAAGTAATATACATTTGCCACGGATTGGTCAAAATTAAATACCGCATTTTGAAAATAAATAAAAAATTTTATACCGCGTTTTGAAAATAAATGTTTTTTAGAAGTAAAAAAATATTGGGTTATACTTCGTTTAGCATATATTCGGACACAATGTCTGCTAGGTCCTTATAAACTAAAAATAAACCACACAATTTCTAAAAAAATTTTAAAATGGCGTTTCTCGCGTTTTGAAAATAAACTCTTCATATATATATATATAGTGTGTATATATATATATATATATATATATATATATATATATATATATATATATATATATATTGTGTATATATAGTGTATATATAGTTTATATATAGTGTATATATATATATATGTATATATATATATATATATATATATATATATATATATATATATATATATATATATATATATATATAGTGTATATATAGTGTATATATATATATATAGTGTATATATAGTGTATATATATACAGGCTTGGTCGGGAAGCGGGAGCGATCGCTCTCGATTGCTGACCACGTAAATAATATTTAGTTGCGAAAAGCTGGCCAGATTTTTTAGTCGTTTTGAGAACATTTTAAAAAGCAAAAAAAAAAAAGCGACGAAGATTAATTGGACCGACGAGAGACAATTACAAAAAAAAAAAAAAAAATAGGCAAATAAAATATCTTTAAACGCGAAAAAATTTAAAGCTATATAAATTACATTTAAAACAAATATTTTCGAAACATCGCTCTTTTATAATTTTTTTTATAAAATTAAGCAATGTTTTTTATAGAAACATCAACTTTTTATAGAAACATACAACCGTCAACTTAAAAGATTGTTTAAAAGGAAAACAAATATTCTTTATTTAACTAAGTTTGCAAGTTTTAGTTTTACTTAAGCTTAATTTATTTTATAAATAAAAAAGTTAATTTTTTCAATACCTATTTTATGTTTCGCGTAGTTTGAAAAGTTTAACATATTTAAAGCGATTCTTCTTAGTAAGATAAACAAATGAAATAATTAAATCATTGAATTACTATAAGAATTAAATTATCAAGATAGAAATCAACTAAAAAAGTTAAAAATACTTAATGACAAGGAAGCGAAACTGCTTCACAATATCGGCTTTTAAATTTTAATTAGTGTTTAAAGCAGAAAAAAGTATAACGAGTTTTAAGAATGGCAATTTAAGCGAAAATAATTAGAGTTAGTAAACCAATATCTAGAAACTTTTTTTATATCTAATTATTTGCTATATATATTTGTGTTCTGTCGTGACCTCAGGCGCGATGCTTGTTCATCCGCGAGTTACTTTGTATGCGTTGTTTGTGTTTAGTAACCAGAAACTTCTTATATGTTTTATTAACTTTAACGATTAAAACTTCATTAAAAACACAATTATTTTTGTAAGTCCTTGTTTAAATCATAAAAATTGCTTTAAAAGATACATTACGATAAAAAATAAATACACAAAATTACATTTACATAAAGAATACAATCTCTTTTAAAATAAAAAATAAGAATATACTAATAAAATCTATGATTTATAATAAACTTTGAAAATTTTAACAATTTAACTAATATATATTTAAAACATTTATTTTCGTAAACAAATAATATAAATTCTTAAAACAATGCTAAAAATCTCAAAACGTAACAAATCGTGAATAATACAATTTCTAAAACATTTTAACAGAATACTCTAGAACAACTTTATTTCACTTAATCAGCGTATTTTTTGAACCAATAGAATTAGTTTGTTCGTTAATTTGGCGGTATTTTAGTGTTCGCAAACATTCTTTTTATTCTTTCGCACAAAGATGTTTTGAGAACATTCAAGTTTTTTATGTTTCCATTTATGTCCGTAAAACAAAAATTTTTTGTTTCGTACATAAACTTAAATGTTCTCAAAACGACTAAAAAACCTGGCCAGTTTTACGCAACTAAATATAATTTCCGTGGTCAGTATTCGAGAGCGATCGCTCCCGCTTCCCGACCAAGCCTGTATATATATATATATACATATATATATATATATATATATATATATATATATATATATATATATATATATATATATATATATATATATATATATATATATATATGTATATATATATATATACAACTCTTCATATATATATATATATAGTGTGTATATATATATATATATATATATATATATATATATATATATATATATATATATATATATATATATATATATACATATATATATATATGTGTATATATATAAATAGTGTGTATATATATATATATATATATATATATATATATATATATATATATATATATATATATATATATATATATATATATATATATATATATATATATATGTATATATATATATATAGTGTATATATATATATATATATATATATATATATATATATATATATATATATATATTAATATATATATATATTTATATAAATATATATATTTTATATATGGTTGTACCTTAAATAGATAAAAAAAGGCAAAATTTTAGGTCTTTAAACCTTCAGGAAGTGTTAGGCGTAGATTTCCATTTTTCTTCAAAATGTTTAATATTTAAATAACAAAACAATCCGAAGAATAAAACAGTTTATTTTGGTTCAAAATATTTTTTGTTAGATTAAAGTTAAAAAAAAAACTTTATATTTAATCTAAAATACTTTTGGCTATGGAATTATATTGTTCAAATCACTCTTTTTCATTCTTTTATACACACTTCTTCTATTCTCTTTAGCAACCACCATGATGTTGTGTCTCTGATTTTCATTATGACTGTCTGCCAGGAAACCTTGCATTAGGAAAAAATATAAACAGTCATTTGTGCTGAATATTTGAAAAAAAATCTTTAAGGCTGAGATAAAGATCAACATATTTTCCATCAGAAATCTAAAACAATATATCTTGTATTTTAAGATCGAGTATGAAAAAAATATAAAAGCTGTTTTTCCTAACAAACTTGTGCAAATGAATGTTCTTGTTAATGATTATATTATCTCTAATCTCTGGTTTCTTTATTTCAAAATAATTAATACCCTTGGGATAGGGATGAGTTTCTGTATCATTAGAAGTTTCTCTTCATTAGTTACACCTGATAGTGATACAATAACAACATTTTCAGCCAAGTACCATGTATGTCTAAGAAGAGAAATTTTCAGACTTTTGCCTTCTTCCTCTAAGCTTTCCGCTGCTTTAATAGCTTTGAGATCATTAGATGGTGCCTGAATTATGATAGATGACTTCAGAAACCTAGAAATGCAAAATATTGCTACAAAAGGTGCAATTTTGTTGACATCTTCTATTTTCTCCACTGACATTTTCAATTTCAGTTTTTTCTGAGTTAGTTGAAGCATCAATAAATATATTCCATTTAAATAAATATCCTATTTGCCATAAATCTAGCTTCATGACAAGCAGGGGTTGATAAAGGTAGAAATTTGGCACTTCGTTACCGAAATAAAATAACCTAGTTCACATAATCTTATATAATCTGTTCTCATCTTGGAAAAGGTTTTCAGGGTAATGGAATTTCCTAAATATTCTTTAGCTTCTTGTGCAATCTGATGCATAAAATTAAATATGTCTAATAGTTAATATCTTCATTGCATACCTGAAAATTTTCAGGCCAATTTTTTTTTAAATATGCAAACAGCTGTTTTTGTGGTGCCTTAGTCTTTCCTGTTAGCACTTGCACTAAATGACTGATGTGTCTCCTGTGGCGTGCTGGCCCCATAGGCTATCCGGGAATCCCACTTGGGCCTATTGCTACTTATCCTACAAGGGCCTTTTTTTAAAATTTTTATCAAGCATAATTGGAGAAATCTCACATATATGGACCTTTTTGGAAAAATACTCTATAGACTTTTTGGAGCCAGCATGCCCCTGTGTGTCTCTAATATATATTTTGACGACATAAAAGCTACATAATGTGCTTCACGACAACATACTTACTTATAAGTTTAATTCCTCCATTATAGGCACCATTGTTTTAAGCAGTTGTGTCAGTACAAACAGCAAAAATATTATTTTCAAAATCTTCTAGTACCTTTTTTATTTGTTTTGCTTAGTCTTTGCCTTTAGATGGATTTGCTTGGAACACTCCTAGCAGAATGTCGCTATTACTACCATACTAAGGAGCCGCCACACATTGCAATCTTTTCCATTTTAACAGTAATGTTATTTTTAAGATTCTTTTATTATTTTATTATTACATTTTAACAGTAATTTTATTTTTAAGTTTCGTACCAATTAAAACATTTTTATAACTATTTGTAATTTCCTCCCCTTTGTTTTTGATGGTATGAAATCTTTTTTTGTGGGTTCCTAATTTTGACAAAACAATATCTTCCAAACTATGCCCTGCATGCTTTAGAATTGAGGAAAGAATTACTGTATGAACCCTTACACCATTATGAAATCTTGTAGCAACTTCACTTGTCACTTTTATTAATCCGCCCCCTGATATTGATAAATGCAGCTCATCAAATCTTTTTTATTTTTTTCTTGTTAACCACACAGAGAAATTTTTATCTTCTTCACTTCTTGACTCAAAGTTTATTGATTCTGTATCAGAATCAGAGATTTTCAAACAATTTTTTATTTCAAAACAAGTTTTTTGTCTAAGTTATTCCTAAATTCAATTCTCTTTTAGAAAATCATGTCAATATCCTCAGTTGTATATGTTTTTCTAGTTGACTATTGATCGTTTAAGAATTCAATGTCTTCTTTAATGTTATCAGGTCATCTGTTGCGATCATGTCAAAAAGCTCATTTGAAGTTTTTTTTATAGTCGGTTTCGAGAATCAATCTAATATGAAAAAAAAAAGACAAAATTTACACATTTACAACTTTAAAAAAAGAGGTTGATAATTAAAATTAGAAAAAAAAACAATTTATTATAAATATGTTAAGAAAATCTATTTTTCTTTCTCCATTTTTTGTTAAGCTTTATAATCTTATCTCTAATAACTTTTCATCAAGAAGTCTTTTTGACATCCCGCTCTGCACCAGATATTTACTACTTCTTGGACAAGACAATCTTAAACACCTGTGTCACATTTTACACCAGGGATTTGACATTTTAACTTTTTATTTTAAATATTTAATATTGTTGACTTATATCTTAATTGCTTTGAAGAAATAATATGGAAATATCTCCTTAAAATGTCTCCATTTGTAGGCAACTGATATTGGAAAACCTCTAAAATAGGTCTGTTCAAAAGATACAATGGTCTCTATGGGTTTTCTACCACATTGTTAATTTTTTTTTTCAATATACTCAAATTTTTTTTTCTACAGTTTGTTCTTCTCCATTGTTTATTGTTTATTTGTATACTACTTTATTTATATATTAAAAAAACATAAACTTTATATTGATTTAATTAATGTATTATATAAAATTTCTGTAATTGAATTTAAAAAAAAAATACTTGCTTATTTATAAATTCAAAATAAATAAATGAGAAAGAGGTGGAATTGTATCATTTATGTGAAAAACCATATAAAAAATCCAAAAGTACCTGTTTTTCAGTTTTTACAAATACTATAATGTGCAATGTTCTAAAGAGCTAGCGTCTCTTGCGCCATCTACTTATTCACTTAAAACTTATTCATGTGTTACTTGTCATGCAATCAAGTCTCATCCTTTTACTGTGACTGTTTCTAAGTTCTCCAAAAATTCTTATTTACAAAGAACATCAGTTCTTAGTAATTTGCTTCCTTTATATCGTTTTCCTGATTTATATAGTTTGCAACCTTTTAAGTCATCTGTTAATTGTTATCTTGGTTCATAAACTTCATTTTTTATCTTTCAGTAACTATCAAGTCTAGTAATGGTTGCTTTCAAATTGCTTCTACCTATTTTATTGTGACATCAGAGAGAAAAATAAATAGAATCATCAGATTTAACTACAGTAGAAATTAACTTTAAGTAAAAATGAGTAGACTGTTTCTGCTAATGCTTATTGACAAAATTAAATAAGTGAGGGGAAAGGATATTGAACACAAAAGTAATCATGAATAAACTATGAAATCTTCCCCAATTTTATAATAATTTAAAATAAAGATAATCATAAATAATTTATATTGTAACTTATTATTTTAGATTAAAAAAAAAAATAAACTTACTACATCTGTAGTGCCAAAGTCTATGTATCCAGGTAGAATAATGAAATCACTAAAAATTATTAAATTTAGTATGTATATATATACAGTGGCATAGGAAGGTTTTTAAATGTTTGAAATAACTTATTAAGAGCAGGAATATTCCAAAATTTTTAAAGATTTTAGGGTTTCTTGTTCCCGTTCTCCTATAACAGTAATTTTTTTTAATGAATCTTTTCATTATACATATGAACATAAAAAAATTTGAAATATTCTTGTTGTTTATAAGTTGGTTATTTCAAACATTTAAAAACCTTCCTATGCCACTGTATATTTATATATATATATATATATATATATATATATATATATATATATATATATATATATATATATATATATATATATATATATATATATATATAAACAATTTTAAAATCTATTCTACAAAAATAGAATGCTCAATGTTCTTAAATGAACAGAGCAATTATAAAGTAGTAAAAAATCACTTAGCAAAATTTTTTTTCATTTAACCCTGTGTTTCATCATTAAAGACTCATCAGAATTTATGTTGTTCAATTTAACAAACAATTTAAAAAAAAGAAAATAGGTCTTTTTTTTATTTCAAATATGAATTCATAAGAATAATTTTTACAGAACTTAAATCCTCCATTGAGCTAATTTTGAAGTTCAATAGAAAATGCTTACTCTTCTCCATTATTTATTTTCTATTTGATCAAATGACACTGGGATTTCAAAAATTAGATTATAAAAACTATACTTAGGCTTAGAAGTATATCATCAAACTAACTTTTCAATATTATAATGTTCTTATGCTATTTTAATATATTAATGTTCATATACTACCTAAAAAAATCACACAGCAAAATATTAAGATAACAATTATTAAAATAAATAAATGATTAAAATATTGAAAAATTTAAAAGATTATTGCTATTTAAAATATTATAATCAATATATATTATTATCAATATATATATATCTATATATATATATATATATATATATATATATATATATATATATATATATATATATATATATATATATATATATATATATATATATATATATATATATATATATATATATATATATATATATTTAAACAATTTAAAATGTATTCTAAAAAAAGAGTGCTCAATGTTCTTAAAAGAACAGAGCAATTACAAATTCGTAGAAAATCACTTTGCAAAATTTTTTTTTTTTTATTTAAAATAAAAAAATTTTGCTAAGTGATTTTCTACTAATTTATATATATATATATATATATATATATATATATATATATATATATATATATATATATATATATATATATATATATATATATATATATATATATATATATATATAAAGCTTTATCTCATTGTATTATTTCTTATAACTATAATCTCTAGCAAGAGATTACAATTGTATGAGATCTAACAATTGACAATCAATACAGAATTCAATTCATTCATTCTACTGCTTAGATATTAAATTTGGCTCATTAATTTCTAGTAACTTCTGGGGTACCTAAAGTTTCTGTTCTTGATTCCGTGTTGCTTCCCCATCATATTAATAACCTTCCTGATAATCTTACCTTTGTAACGATTCTATTTTGTATGGTTCAGACTTTGTCACCTTACCTAAAGACAAAACTGAATTATTTGCTAAGAACTTTTCATCAATCTCTGGATGCCACTAGTTGCACTCTACCTGATATAGCCATCAAACAGGTTGATCCATTGCTTGACATTCATTTTACTCCAGCTTCTTTATCTAAAGTGATTTCCTGCTTAGACTCTTCTACAGCTTGTGGGCCGAACAACATACCTGTTATAGTCTTGCAGAAGTGTTCTTCGGAACTGTCATCTATGCTTTCAAAACTATTCAACAAGTGCTTATCAGTGTCTTGTTTTCCAGCCTGCTGGAAAGCAGCATCTGTTACCCCTATTTTTAAAAATTCTGGAGAGCGATCTGATTCGTCTAACTACCATCCCATTAGTCTTTTTCCTATCATAAGGTTTTTGAATCTTTAATTAACAGACTTAATCTCTCATCTTGAATGTAATAACTTACTTTCTGATAATCAATATGTATTTCGATCTTCTCGTTCTACAGCTGATTTGCTAACAGTAATAACCCATAGGTTTTATCGTGCATTAGATTAAGGTGGAGAGGTTAAGGTCATTGCTCTTGACATTTCTAAAGTATTTGATAAAGTTTGGCATGCTGGTACTCTCCATAAGCTTTCTTCTTAAGGTGTATCTGGAAACATCTTTAAGATTATTGAATCCTTCTTTTCCAATCGTAGTATAAAAGTTGTCCTTGATAGACAGAACTCTTCTTCTTATTCTGTAACCTCAGGGGTTCCTTTCTTTTTAATTTACATTAACGATCTTCCAGATATTCTCACATCTAAGGTGGCATTGTTTGCTGATGATACTACCATTTATTCTTGTTATGGTCAACTTTTTTCAGCCAATCGTTATTGCAATAATTTAGACCTTCCTATATTTATGAACAACAATGTACTCGATGAGTCATCTACCCTTCATCTTCTAGGATTAACTCTTACTTCTGATCTTTCTTGGAAATCATATATCAAATCCTTTGCAAAATTAGCATCTGCTAAAGTTGCATCTCTTTATCGAGCTCAACACTTTCTTACTCTGGATTCTATTTTTTATCTCTATTAATCTCAAATCCGGCCTTGTATGGAATACTGTTGCCATATCTGGGGCGGATTTTCTCTTTTAGACAAGGTGCAAAAACACATTGTAAACATAGTTGAACCTGCTCTTGCAGCCAACTTTCAACCATTATCACATCGTCATAATGTTGCTTCTCTTTCTCTTTTCTACAAATACTATAATGGGCACTTCTCTAAAGAGCTAGTGTCTCTTGTGCCATCTACTAAAATTCATTCTTGTGTTACTCGTCATTCAATTAAGTCTCATCCTTTTTTTGTGACTGTTCTTAAGTGCTCCAAAAACTCTTATTTGTCTAGTTTTTTCCCTCAAATATCAGTTCTTTGGAATTCGCTTCCTTCATCTTGCTTTCCTGATTCATATAATTTGCAATCTTTTAAGACATCTGCCAATTATTATCTTGCTCTACAATCTTCACCTTCTCTTCCAGTAACTTCCAACACTAATTAGCGGTTGCTTGCAGCCTTGTTGGAAGCGAAGATATTTAAAAATAAAAAATAAAAAAAAATTAAAATTTGGGGTAATTCTATGTCAATTGAACCAGAAATTTTTATAAATTTTGCCATACATCTCACAATATAATTGATCAATTATATCCTAAACAAAGCTCAGCTTTTTATTATAATTATTGAAATGTTGTTGAATCCCTACATTGTTGAATGGCTCTGTTTTACTTCTCAGATTATCATTCTGATTATTATGATTTTTTTAAAGATATATTAAGATGCTTTTTATTGTGCTGGTTATTTTCTTACTCCTAAATCCATTTTGTCACTTTATATCTGTTTTTATATTTGGGCTGGTACTTTTAACAAGGCATTACTGAAAGAACCAACCAATTATTTATTTTTTGTAACTTTTCAAAAATTTGAAAAATGTAAGAAATATACTTTTTATATATCAAGACCAAAACAAAAAATTTAGATTTTTTAAAGAACTTTCACATATAAAAAAAAATATATACCATATGATACTTTCATAAATCTTGGATAGTAAAAAAATATAAGAGAAAAATCAAGACTAACTTTACAACATTATTAGCTTATAACATGCAAACAAATGCCTCCTAAGTGGCTCCTAAAGTGCAAACCAGTGCATGGTAGTATAGTATGTTGCTGTTAGGGACAAAATTGCTTTTCATTTATGGCCCTAAAAGTAAAAGTAGATTAGATAGTAGACTATAAAGTTTTTTCTGGAACAATTTGACTGCTTTTATTTTCAGGTAAACGTTGAAAAATTTTCACTTTTTATTTTAACAAAATTTTTTTCCTTTTAAACTTTTTTTTTTTTTTGAGAAGTAAAATTTTAATTTAATTAACATTAATAGTATGATTTAGTGCCCCTTTGTATTTATGCGTAATTATGCATAAATACTAAATTTAATGTACTTTACGTTAAGTACAGATCAATAAAAATCTATAAATGATTAATTGCTTGATAAAAAATTAATAATTTTAAAAAGATAAAAACTACTATTAAGTTGAAATTAATTAGAATTTCTAAACTTATACATATATTGTTGCATTAAATGAGAAATATTATGTCTTACAAGTCACTATAAAGACAAATGTATAGACAATATTGTAAAGTGCATTACAATATTATAGTGATCAATATTGCACTACAATATTGCACCTCGACGTTTTTAATTAAAACTTACTCATAAGTTAATCCTGCACCAGAATTCATCAAATCAAATATACTTGTGCCATCTTCAGAACCAAGTGATTCGGACATTTTCTTTGCACAAGAAAGTTAATTTATCTTAAGAATATTATATAATTAAATTTAAGAACTATTTCATCGAATGAACGGATAAATGTCATGGGGAAAAAATGTCAAAGGAATTAATATGCGGCTAGTGACGGGTTTTAGAATCTCGCCGGGCTGAATTAAAGTTAAAACGGGTTGTAAGTATCAATATTTAGAAGTGATAAATTGATGTTATTCAAATATTTAAAAACTAGCCATTTGAATGACACCTTAGGGGTCGTCCATAAATTACGTCACGCTATAGGGGGGAGGGGGTTAGTGGTTTTGTGACAACTCATTCAAAACTCGCTTCTTAAGTGTTACGATTTTGTGACGAAGGGGGGGGGGGGGGGGAGTTCACGGTCAAAAATTGCGTTACGTAATTTTTGGACGACCCCTTAATAAAATAAACAAACAAACAAAAAAAGTAATAATAGAAAAAAGCGCTAGTTCTATCTTATCAACTATTACTACTACAGGATTAACGGGCCCCAAAATAGTTTTAAGGACCTTTTTTTGTTGTTAAAGCTTCGATTGTAAAAATAAGTTTTTTAAGCTTTCGTTTAAAAGAAAAATAGTTACTTTGATGAATATAAATTAATAATAAAATCCTCAGTAAAATTTTTTAAAACTATTTTATTCCATAAGAATGGTCCGCGATAATCAATACATAATTTAAAGAGGTTTGTTTGAAAAATGGGCTGCTTAATAAAATTATCATTGCGTAAAATGTATTTATTTTTATCTTTTTACGAATACAAATTATGGAAAGAGATGAATTGGTTTTACATTTAAACATAAAACAAAAAATATTAAAAATATTAAGCTCATATATATTAAAAACTTTCATTTCAAATAATAAAGTCTTGCAATGAGTAAAACGGTCTTTAAAATATATAAGACGTGATACAATTAAGAGGTTTAAGCTTATTTTTATTTGTACTACTCCAAGCAATGTTTGCATTGTAATAATGAATAAATGAGTGATATAATTGTACTAAATAAGTTTTATTTAAAACATTTCTTGCTTTGTACAGTATTCCTATACTTATTGAAATTTTACTTGATAAGTTTTTAATGTGATTTTTCCATGTAAGATTTTCATCTATACAAACACCTAAAAAGTTGGTTACTGTTACTTGTTTAATTTGTATACCGTCAATAACAAGATAAGGCATGTTAATTGGCAGTTTATGTTTTTTGATAAGAGGATGGAAAGAAATCCATTTAGTTTTATCAATGTTAAGAGATAATTTGTTGGTCTTAAACCAGTCAAATATTTTGATTAACTCGATGTTCACGTAATCAAATAGAGTAGGAATGCTTTTGTAAGACATAAATAAATTAGTGTCATCAGCAAACATAATTGTTATTAAATCCAAGGCTTCGTATAGATCATTTATATAAATAAGGAAAAGAAAAGGTCCTAATATGGATCCTTAAGGAACTCCACATGTAATATTTAACAAATTTGATGAAAATGTCTCATTGGCGTAAACAAAATGTTTACGATTAGTTAAATAACTTTTCAACCATTGTAAAACATTGCCTGTTATACCATAATACTTTAATTTTTTAGCAAGAATTTTATGATCAACAGGATGGTAATTGGTAAATTAGAAATACCATCCCGCCTAACCATTGCTATATATAGAGATTTATGAAAAGGTGGTGGGATGGTTTATACTTTATGAATAGGTAACGGGATTTCATCCCGTCGCATCCCGTCTCACTTCAAGCACTGTATATATATATATATATATATATATATATATATATATATATATATATATATATATATATATATATATATATATATATATATATATATATATATATATATGTGTGTGTGGATTAAAAATGCAAAAATATATTACAGTTGATGAATGACGTATTTGATAAAGATAAGTGTGGCCCACTTGTGGAACACATAATGCGGTTCACATAACTATTCCACTTAATATGGCACAACCCTTAAATAAATACGTGCTAAATTTGATGTGGCTATCATATGGGTCATACATATAAAACTCACGGTTTTGCCTCATTTTGAATTTTAAGTTTTAACCAATGTAATAATTCTATCGCAATGCATTGTAAACTCTCGAATATTCTATGATATCATGTGGCTTACCGTTTTGATAACTTTCAATTCATAACTGTTGTAGTTATGTTTGAGTGATAAATATAAATATATATAAAAGAAAAAGTGTAAATATATAAAATAAAAAACAAAAACCTAGGTGTGTTAGGACTTTTACTTATTGTAATACACAATTTGTTATCATTACTAAACTATGTTTTTTTATGTGATTTTATGACCCCTCCCCCCTAGATTTACAAAACTCTGTCGGTTTTTGTCGGAAAATTGGAAGATTTGGGACTCTGTCGGTTAGAACTGATATTTAGCTTCTTAAAAAAAAAAAAAAATCTTGTCTGTAAAGTTAGCTTTTTTCCATTGCACCCCCCTTCCCACAAGTCTTCTTCGTTTGGTACGGCCCTGCTTATATATAAGTATACAATATATATTATAAAATTTATAAAAAACTGTAAATGTTTATAATTTTGTTATAAGAAAAAAATAAAAATGTTTGAGCGGTTTTGCAATGAATATATTAGAGAATTTTTGTTCTAAATAAACTTTCCATAAAATTTGTAAATCGGAGTTATACTTAACGAATACAAATTTATAGTTATACTTAAACAACGTTATATTTTAAAATAGAAGAAAATGTTAGCAAACTTCCGCAACCGCATATAAATTATATAGTAATGCGTCACTAAAAATAAGTTTAGGTAAACAAACAAGCACACTTTTTAATTGAGGCGTATTATATTTTCTGCATTAATTTAAATTTTTTGAACTAAAAAGAAAGGTTCTAAGAAAAAATCCCCCCGGAAAAAATCCCCCCAAGAAAAAATGCTTTTGGTTTCAAATTAAAAAAAATATATCAGAGCTTTTTGTTTGTTAAGTAATTTATCTAAAGCCGAATAAGTTGCAACATTAACAAGATAATTATGGGAATTGCAACTTTCATATTTTGCATATTAAAGTTTTATGGTTTAATTAAGGTACATAAAGTTAGTTTTTTGATGATGAACTACTGGAGTACATTCTTACAAGTTTAATTAGTTACTTTAAGATCCCGTTCTTAAATAAATTGAATGATCTTTAAAAAATTTGAAATTATGGGTACGCTTTCATGATTTTATAAACCCACAAGCGAAAATGTTTCTAAAACATCAACCTATAGTTTTGGATCGATGCAACTACATTTATCGTTACAAACTTGCGTTAATAAATTGCGATTTAGCATATTTGTATATTGCGATTTGGTATAATTGTATATATAGTATATTTGTTTTTCTTAACTTCCTTATAATGATTTTGTTTTTTTAATGTTTTTTTTTTATGTTACGCATAGTGCAAACTAATAGGACATAATAATTCAATAGATGGTAAACTGAAGTAATAATTATGACTTCTTCATGCAATCGAAGTGTGGGGCTTGCTCTTATTTAGTGGGTTTTTAGTGGGTTAAACATTAAAGCCACATATGAAGCACACCAACACCATTCTATAAAGGAGAGTAATAAATATATGGCTAACATGTGCTTCCCACCCGTGAGCCACATGAAACTTCTACGCACAAATGAAGAGTGGCGTTCGGTCTAATTTAGTGTGGTTTTAGTGGGATAAGCATTATAGCCACGTATGGGACGCATCAACGCCATCCCATAAAGGAAAGTGGTAAGCATATGGTTAGCATGCAAATGCCATACATGGCCCACATTAAAATTTCTTTTTGGATATATATATATATATATATATATATATATATATATATATATATATATATATATATATATATATATATATATATATATATATATATGTATATATATATATATATATATATATATATATATATATATATATATATATATATATATATATATATATATATATATATATATATATATATATATATATATATATATATATATATATGTATATATATATATGTCAGATCATAAAAATTCACAAATTTTAAGAAGTCATATCTCAGTAAGTTCAATTTTAATGTTCTTTGTGTCTAAAAAATGGCAACATGATTGGCATTGAAAAATTAAGATTATATCAGAGCTAATGACGCTAGAGGACCAGGGGGTCACGTGCCCCTCCCCCCTTCCCCTATACATACACTTTTTCTAAAAAGGACTTTTTTTTTAAATAAAGGTTTTGAATTTTTTAGATATAGAGGACCTTTTTTTAGTAATTGATGATTGTGCCCCCCACCCAACCTTGAAAACCGCGTTGTCGGCCCTGTATATTTAGGAATGCAAAGTTTTAAAAAGTTGTGGGTTATTTTTAAATAGTCATTTTCTTTATTTATTGCATTGTACAGAAGTGTACATTATTGCAAACCTTGGGTTCATCTTGCCTGAAATCAAACATTTAATCAATTGACGTTGGCAAGATGGACCCAATAATTTGTTGACGTTGAACGTAATTTCTTTAATTTTTATTGATTGCTAGTATGAATAAATGAAAACAATTTTAAATACAAAAATATTTCAGAATGTGATGTATTGTATTCTTTCCAGAGTACATTTAAAAGAGTATATTAGTACAGAAGTGTGCATTATGTACATTGTATGCAAAGTACACTTTTGTACTAATTTATTAAACATAGGCCATTAAAGCCATCAAAGATGTACAGAAAGATTAGGAGTATGGAGACACTTGATTCAGGCCAAGGAAGAAGGTTCAACTCAATCTGGAGCTATATCCATACAAGAACTGATCCACTCGAGCAAAGAAAATAAATCAGAACCTGTATTTACTTGTCAAATATCTATAAAAAATCTTGACAATTTCATAGAGACACCTTTTAAAGCATCTTACTTTACCCTACACACATAGTCTTGTGAAAGAGCGGTAAAAGAGGTGACAGGTGCATTTGCATTTGATTCAAATCTGGATTTGAGAGAAGAAATGGATTTGTTAGGGCCAGAATGGCTCATAGACTATTAATGCCTAAACTGCACTCTAAAAAAGGTTTGAGACATTTTTTATAAAGACACTTTAATTTGATTATGTACACTGTAAATATATGTTTGAACATGAATATGTAACTTGCCAAACAATTAGTTTATCTTAAAAAAACAATCTTAAAAAAAAACAGATCTCTGGTAGGTAGAAATTTTTTTTTTCTCGAATTTTTTAATTATAACTTAATATTACTTAAAATTTCTTTAAAAAAAAAATTCTGGGAACAGGCCCCCAGGGCACTCAGCCATCGTCGGTCCTAGTTTAATCTTGGTTTTTTGACGCCAATGATTTTGCCAGTTTTTTATGTGTTATACAAAAATAGCATTAAAATTGGATTGAAATTAACTGAGATATAATTTTTTTTAATTCAGAAATTTTTCGATCTGACATACAGAAATTTTACGATGACAAAAAAACCAGTTCTCCGCAGGTAAAAAATTTTTTTTTCAAATTTTTTTTTTTAATTTTTATTCATTATATATATTGGCACTATATTATTGATGTTCAAAGTTTCTTTGCTCATTTTTTGTTTTAAGTGACATACCCTAATGTATATATTAAAATAGGGTTAAAATAGGGGGGAACGCAGGGGAACGCCGTTCCTCCTTGGCCATCAAATCAAAAAATTGTTCCGTTTCGCTCAATATTTCTTTGCAAACTTTTTACCTCGTTTTTGAGTTGTTGTTTTTTTTTTGCAATGGGATTATCCATAATTTTCTCAACGCATAATTTATTTCTTTAAAGTTGTAGATCATTTTCACTTTGCGCGCTGATTTTTTTTGAAGTTAAAGAGCTATTTTAATTTTTGCTAAAAAAAATAAAACTAAACTAATATTAGTCATTACGCGAGATCTCAAAATACAGTAAAAGTGCACCTTACATATATACGCCAACACAAAAATTGAAGGAATGGTTCCGCACCGCAATGAGCTAAATTGATGACCCGAATTCCACATCCCTTTGAACAAACAGTTTGAATTCTATAACACCGTTCCACTTGATTTACTATTCTACTTTAACCCATGTATAAATATATGTATATTTATATATATATATATATATATATATATATATATATATATATATATATATATATATATATATATATATATATATATATATATATATATATATATATATATATATATATATATATATATATATATATATATATATATATATGTATTATATATATATATATATATATATATATATATATATATATATATATATATATATATATATATATATATATATATATATATAATAATAATAATTTAAAAACCCAAATACGATTAAAAAAAAGCCTTTGGTGCTTATTTTTAGCCTCAAATAAACAAGATTCTAAAAAAAAAAAGTATTCGTCACATTGTAAACCATTGAAGAAGCTTATTAAAGCCGAAAAAGTTCATTACGAATCCAATTTGATCAAAAAAGCTAAACTAAATCCAAAATTAATTTATGCATATGCAAATAGTAAAAAAAAAAAATCATCAAAAATTCCTCATAACAAAGGATATCGTTACCTTAATTAATAGACAAGAAATCTGCAATCAATTAAACATTCACTTTTATAATGAATTCAATTCGGTCCAAAATGATAAAAGATATCCTGAATTTAAATCAAGAACAAAATCTATCTGTTCATTCAACACTGATTTTTTCGAAAGCTCAATTATTAAAATAAAACTTGAACTGCATAATAAATACAAAGAAGCTGGTTCTGATGAGATCAACCCATATTTATTAAAAAGCTGCTCAAATAGCTATTCAAAAATATTATCCAAAATTTTTAAACGTTCATACAAAGTAGGCTATATTCCAACAAAATGGAAAAGAAGCAAATTTGACACCAGTATTTAAAAAAGGGAGCAGAACAAACCCATCAAACTATAGACCCATTGCTCTCATGTCTGTAGCTTGTAAAGTTATGGAAATAATAATAAAAAAAGTTATCATAAAACATCTCATTGACAATAAATTCCTCTCCAACCAACAGCACGGTTTTGTTAGAAATAAATCTTCCCTGACGAACTTATAAGAAACATTGGACATCATAACCGAATCTCTTAACTTCGGTGCCTCAGTTGATATAGTATTCCTTGATCTCGCTAAAGCATTTGATTTAGTACCACATGACGCTCTTATCACAAAAATTGAAGCCTATGGTATCAAAGGCAGTCTTCTTAAATGGTGTACTTCTTTCATTGAAGGAAGGAAGCAGAGACTAGTGATGGGTGACTACTGCTCTGACTGGCGCAATGTAATTAGTGGTATTCAACAAGGTTCTAGTTTAGGACCTCTATTCTTCTTTATATTTATTAACGATTTGTCAGAAGTGGCAACAAATTTCATAAAGCTTTTTGCTGATGATACAAAACTAGTTGCGGTCGTAATAAACCCAATGGACAGCGTTTCATTACAGGATGACATTGACGTAGCTACGAAATGGGCTGACGATTAGTACATAAAATTTAATAATGACAAATGTAAGGTTATGTATATTAGAAAAAAATAAAATAAATAAAATAATGGTCAAGATTTATATGAAACTATAGCCGAGCGTGACCTTGGTATTATAATTACAAATAACTTAAATTGGGAAATCCAATGCCAAAAAGCCACTTCAAAAGCTAACTATATTCTCGGAATTCCTAAAAGAACTTTCAATTATTGGAATGTAAAATCATTCAAGATTTTGTACACATCACTTGTAAGACCTCATCCTAAAACATTTTCTTCAGCATGGAATCCTTACAGAAAAAAAGACTTGAAAGAATACAAAGACGAGCTACTAAGCTAGTACCTGCTTTGTGTAAACTAAACTATAAATCAAGACTCAAATTTCTTGGTTTAACTACCCTTAAAGAACGAAGAATCAGGGGTATGTTACTTGATTATTTTAAAATCTCCAACAGCATCATAAAAGTAAATTGGCAAGTCCCAATAAATCAGCCGTATCCTGCAGGACCTGGCATCAGCTCCAAGGTCCTGCAGAAGCAAATATAAATAATCAACACTCATCATCAAGCAAAGCAAGATAAACGTTAGCTAAAGAGAATTCTTTTTTACTAATAGAATCGTTTCACACTGGAATTAACTTTCCAGAGAAGTTGTTGAGGCTGATAATGTTTTCCAATTTAAAAACAGACTTGATAAGCATTATTCTAATAAGTGACAGATTATTGCAAATCAATTGGACTGCCTTAGTCTACAAATTATTTGTTAGATTCACTTAATATTTCTGTAGCAGTTGTATCTATATAATAAATAAATAGATAAATATATAATGTTTAATTAAAACTATTTATATTATTGTTTTTTTTTATTTGTTTATGTACTCTTTTTTTGGTTGATGTATAAAAATACATAAATAAATAAAAAACTATTATATAAATATTTTTATTTAGAAAATAAAAAATATAATAAAAAACGATTTATTTGCTATTCTCCTAATATAAAAATTCGATTTTCTGAATTCAAAGTCAGTGCTTCGCCAATCTTAGCCATGATCAGCAACTTAATTATTTTCTTAAAAAAAACAAAAAAAAATTCGTTTTCTGAATTTTATCCTGACAAAGAATTACACAAAAGTTATGAAAATATTGTAATCTTTTGGCAAAAAGATAAATTCATATGTATTTTTATATCGAAGGATTTTAAAAAGAGCTTCGTGACAATAATTGTTTACAATAAGTGTACATTGTGTTCACTACTAACTTTTTCTGCTTTTAAACATGGTATCAGCGTTCCATTAAGCAGTATATTGAATCCTAATAATAGCTTAGTCTTCTTATTACACTTTTTTGAAACTTTAGTTTATAATTATAATATATATGTTAATGATATTATTGAAAAGTGACAAATATTCTTTCAGAACATGAGTTTGAAATCGATGATGCTATCAAGCAAAATAAACTGAATTTTATTACAAAAAAATTTAAACTATTGTGTTGCAAAAGTTTTTAGCTGATTATTGCTTTGCTATTGAGTATTTTTATGACGCCAGCTACAATCAGCGCCGTACTATCGTAAGTACAACAAGTGCAATCGCACTGGGCCCCCTATTAAATACATTAGAAAAACTTCTCCAATACCATAAATTACTACGAATTGAAAGAAAAAAATTTTTTTTTTTAGTTTCTGCACAGGGCCCCCAAAAGTTACAGCATGGCGCTGGCTACAATCAACTTTGGGATTTTTTTATGCTTCCAAGCTACAGTCTATAATTTCTGCCACAAACATCGATCTTGTATTACAAAAAAATATTTAAAAAAGTAAAGAACGATATCAGAAAAATGCTTTTTTGATAGTTGATGAGGTAAAAACCAGTTGCTTATTCAGGCGGAGTTTTATATGAGATAGCAAAAAATGATCCAGTCTAAAGCAACTTATATGCTATGTGAAATGATGAAATGCTTACATGGTGGACCTAGTTTAATGGTTTCTGTTACACCTGTTCACAAACTAACATCTATGTATCAATTTAGTGTTGTGAAAGAAGCTACTGTTTTAGCTGAAAAAAATGGTGCCATTATTTTAGGATCTGTAACAGATAATCATAAAATCAATTAGCAATACTTCAAAATTTTCAAAAGAATTACTGACTATTAGGTCCTTCATCCATTAGATGATCAGCGTGTTTGATTTCTTTTGTTTGATACAGTTCATCTTCTTAAATGTTTGCATAACAAATGTATTTCTAAAAAGTGTCAAAAGTTCTCTCTTGATAATAAAACCATTGGTTCCTTTTCTGATGTCAAAAACCTATATTATTGTAAAAAGAAAAAGTTTTGAAACCAGTTTCAATATCCCATGCTGCTGTTTATCCTTCTAGACTTTAACTATGGAATGCGTAACAAGTTTTAAAAATATTTAATGAAAAAGTAGCAGCTGCTTTAAAACTAAAAAGAGCTTATGAAAGATCCTCTTTTATTAAGCAGGTTTTAGATTGGTGGAATATTGTTAAATTTTCTGCAAAAGGGCAGAATATTAGACAAAGAGACTACTATCGATCTGTGCAAGATAAAAATTTGAATAATCTCCAAATGTTTTTAGAGCTATATAAATTTATGAAATCAGGGCATGGACCCAAACGAATTCAATGTGTTACCCATAATACTAAAAAAGCCCTTGTGCAAACCACTGAAAGATTGATAGCTGTCTGCAAGCATTTGTTTTCAGTCGGTTTTGAATTACGTCTTGCTTCGTGAATTACAAAGTGACAGAATTGAAGGAGAATTTTCTGTTTACAGACAATCAGCAGTGGCAAATGCTTTTATGGCAGCTGGGGATGTTTTTTCGGCTTTTCAAAAGCGTCTAACTTAATTTGCTGCAACATTTCTAGAATTAGTGGAAGTAGAACAACCCAATAAAAAAGATTACACATGTGAAGGTCCAATCAGTTTTGAAGGAAGAACTTTAATTAAAACTTGCATTTATAATGTGATTTTTTTAGAAACTGAAGAGAGCTCTGCTGCCTATGTGGCAGGGTCGCTGGAGAAAATGTGAGGGTGAACTAATTTATGCTGAGGATGAACCTATACTAACAAATGAAGCTAAAAACTTTATTGAAGAGGTTTCACGAGGATATTTTACAGTTCCTCATGAGTGTACTTATCAGCTAGTTAAAATTGGGTTATGCTTTGTCAACAAAAATAAACACAGAGCATGTTGTAGAAAAAGACTTATAAACATTCTGTCTATAATGGATACATATTATGATTTTACTTTATCATCAAAAAATCTTTATAAGCGTTTGGCTAATGTTCTTTTAGATGGAATTCATAATTTGGAAAAAAACCAAGTAAAAAATACATGTCTTTATCAGATATCAATTAAAAAGGCACGCCTTGCCGAGTAATATTTATTTATAGATAGACTTTATTAATATGTTGTTAATTTGCACATAGAGTTTTATATACTGACTTTTTATATATACCCTTTGTCAAAAACGTTTTCATCCACCTATCCTGTACATTTTTCAGACGTGATAACTTTTTATTCCGCAAAGATATAAGCATAACTTCAACTAAATTATATCAGTTAACCATTCAAGAAGTATTGTGTAAAAAGATTTTACAAAATAATGAAAAAAATAAATAAATACAGCACTTTAAAATAAATAATGTTGGTTTTAGCGCCAAAAAAGTTTTCACCCACCATGCACTCCAACCTCGATTTGTTATTAAATCAATATAAAGTAGCATTTTTAAACTATAAATTAGATTTAGTAAGATTTTCTATTATTTTTTCTTTATATAATTTTTTTATATTTTTTATTTTTGTCAGATTATCAACAAAAAATGAGAGTTGCAGAGGAAATTAGATCGCTTATTGTTAGACTATGGAAGGAGGGAAAATCACGGCAAAAAATACAAGAAATAGTAAAGAAATCACGTGCAACTGTGCAGTCAATTATCAAGAAATACCAAACCACCAAAAAAATTGCTGATTAGCCACAAACAGGACATCTAAAATCATCCAAAATCCTAAAATAAGTGCTCCAAAAACTCGCTGGAATGCTGCAAAATGATTACAATTTAAAATTGGACGCTGAAACTGTTAGAATAAACTTAAGAAGAGCTTGATACAATTGTAGAGTATCATTGAAAAAGCTCTACATTAGCAAAGTCAGCAAAGCCAAACAACTACAATTTGCGAAACTTTACATTAACGAACTACAAACATTCTTGGAATCTTTCTTTTTCAACGACGAGTCAAAATTTAATGTGTTTTCATCAGATGGAAGAGTTAAAGTTTGGAGAAAACTAATTGAAGCATTTAAAAAACAAAACTTGTGTCCAACGGTGAAGCATGGTGGAGGAAGTGTTTTAGTGTGGGGGTGTATGAGTGTTTCAGGTGTAGGTAACTTGGTTATCATTGATGGAAATATGAATCAAAATGTGTAATTAAACATTCTGAAAAATAATCTGGAAGAAAGTGATTACAAATTGGGACTTACTAGGTCATTTATTTTTCAGCAAGATAACGATTCAAAACATACAGCTAAACGTGTCAAGGAATGGCTTATACTTAAAATAGCTAAGCATCTTCACACACACCCACAATTCCAGATTTAAGTCCTATCGAACATCTGTGGCAGGAATTAGATAAAAGAATTAGCACCGACAATGTAAGGAATAAGCAACAACTACAATTAGTAATAATGAAAGAGTGGGACTTAATCACTCCAGAAATTACCAAAAAATTAGTTAGTTCTATGAAAAACAGACTACACAAAGTAATAAAAGCTCGTGGTGGAAACACAAGTTATTAAAACACTTAAAAATTGAATTCGCATAGCAATTTTATTGATTTTTTTTAAAGTGAATGTGTATATATATATATATATATATATATATATATATATATATATATATATATATATATATATATATATATATATATATATATATATATATATATATATATATATATATATATATATATATATATATATATATATATATATATATATATATATATATATATATATATATATATATATATATATATATATATATATATATATATATATATATATATATATATACATATATATATAAATGCAATAACTTTTAGTTCAACAAAGCTGTTAGCATGATATAAATTATTTAAGAGCCATTGTCTGAGAAATATAGGCAAAGTATGGAAGTGATGTTTTCAAATTGTCTTCATTTTCAGATATTTTGTAAAAAACAATCAAAATAGACCACTGGTAAATTTTTTTTCAAAAATTGCTATTCGTTTCGGAGATATTGGGTCCCAAAATTTGGCCCATTTTGTGAAAATATTTGCGCAAGGAGTGCGATTGCTACTTTGTGGGACAATTTTGGCAACATGAATATAACAGACACATTTCTTTTTAATTTTTCTGCTAAACTGGGTAAATTTCTACAGTAAAAGTTAGAACAATGAACCATTTTGTAGAACAAACTTTGTTCTACAAAATGGTTCATTTAGCAAACCATTATTTCTATATGAGTACTTATTATAAAATTTCAATGTGAAATTTAGCTGTCGAACGCTATTTCGAAACGAATACAATACATCATACAAAAAAATATTTAAAAAATGAGTATTTTAAAAGTAGAAATCGAATTAAAATTTGACAAAATAAGATATCAATTATGACATTTAGAAGTTTTTACTGCGTTACATAAGAAGAAACATTAGGGAGTGCAAATTAACATTTAACAAGTCTGCTGCCATTGCATCACTTCAACCTTTTGTTAAGTATTTTGTTACATTAAAAATGCTTACAATATAATTTATGTCAATTGTTCTTGTACCGTTCCGTTATAAAAATGTTATATACCGTTGCTAGAGTATTTTTTTGATAAAAATTTGGCGAAATAAGGCTACTTCTAGGACTTCTGTATTTTTTTTCAGATATCGGAAGATGCATGTTAAAGGAAATTAAATAACTTATATTGTTTATGGCAGACCTAAGGCCACGGTTGTTATGGGTAATTTACCAAGACACGTTGAACTCAAAAAGTGATTTTTGGCAGGTTACTCCTTCCTAGGTCCTTGCATGCACATAAATTTTGTTTCATTTAATCAATGTATGCTTTAGTGGCTTTCAAAAACACTTAAGAAAACTACATGCAAGTAATGCGTGTAGTTTTCTTAAGTGATATTAGAGCTCAAAGTTAGAGTAAAATTTCAAATTTTGTGGTTTCGGACCATGATTTCTAGACAACTAAAAATGTAACCATGTTAAATTTTAACTTTTACTGTAGAAATTTACCCAGTTTAGCAGAAAAATTAAAAAGAAATGTTGCCAAAATTGCCCCACAAAGTAGCAATTGCACTCCTTGCGCAAATATTTTCACAAAATGGGCCAAATTTTGGGACCCAATATTTCCGAAACGAATAGCAATTTTTGAAAAAAAATTAACCTGTGGTCTATTTTTATTGTTTTTTACAAAATACCTGAAAATGAAGACAATTTGAAGACATCACTTCCAGACTTTGCCTATATTTCTCAGACAATGGCTCTTAAATAATTTAATTTATATCATGCTAACAGTTTTGTTGAACTAAAAGTTATTGCATTTATATATAAAAGTTATTGCATTTATATATATACGTGATAAATCATCTTTTTAAGTTGATTAGTCATATTTTGCTAGCTCACATTCATTTAAAAAATTAGTATGCGATAGTATCTTAAACAGTTTTATGGATATACTTTCCCATAGTGATGTTTAATTATGATTGAGTTATTGCAGACTGAAAAATGATAATTACGCTGTTGCTATCATATAAAAGTTTTTTTAAAACTGTTTAGGAAATGGGGGGCCAAATGCAGCATTCGCCCCCCATTTTTTTAGTTGAGGGGGGGGGGGCTATTGCCTCTCCTCAACCAAATGAATTATATTCAATAAGTGATCCAAAAAAAAAAAAACAAAAAAAAAAACAATACAATAAGTCTACTTATAGTTTGATGAAAAGGTGCTACACCAGGCCTCTTTATGCTGACGAAATTAAAAATACAGACAAAGCAGTAAATGTGTCTCTTAAAGTTACTTGTGATGGTGTCATTGAAAGAATTTAAATTACTTAAGCATTCAATTGATTGATGTAGGGTTCACTGCTGCTGGGGAAAACGCATTCTTTGGGACAACAAATTTGTTTGAAAAAAAGTTCTTCTTCACAATTTCAAACAAGCTGGTGTTCTAGTTTTTGGCATGCATTCCCAAAACATACTTGACTTTACTGTTTGAAAGTTTTTGCGGGACAAAAAAACTGACAAGTTCGAGTTGACGCTTGATTTTAAATTGCTCAATAAGGTCTACTCTTTTGCGGCGTTCTTCAAGTGTTGTTAGACAGAGCTGTTGGAGTCAGTTTTCATAGGACAGGTGTAGATAGATATGTGTAGATAGATGATATTGTTTTGATGTTCGATGCTAGACTTGCTCGAGGACAGCTATGTCGGACTTTAAATGCAGCGACCAGTAAGGTACAGTGTGCGCAATAAATTAAAACTGCAACTGCAAAATATTCTTTTAAGTTGCCCTAGCATTCTATGTTCTATCATGTTTGACTACAGTCGAACAAGATGTCCGACTCATGATTGTCCGACTAGTTTTTAATTATGCTAATAATATTAATCTCGTCAGCATACAGTTTCATATGATAACCGCTTCCCATTCAGATTTGATGACAATTTGTTGACTTTCGTTGCGTAACCAAGCTGAAATCCAGTCTGAAAGTGCGTTATGAATATCGTAAGCTCTTAACTTATGAAGAATACGCTTATGTAGTACTTTGTCGAACGCTTTTGCAAAGTCTGTGTATATAACGTCTACTGCTCGACTGCAATGAATTGCTTTTATTATGATGCCCCGAGTTTCTAGCAGGTTTGAGACGCAACCCTTATGATAAACAAAACTATGCTGGTTTTGAATAATTAAGCCATTACCAACAAAATGTTGCATTATGCTTGTTTGAAAAATACTTTCCTTAATTTTGCATGGAATAGGTATGAGCAAGATAGACCGGTATTTTGATGCATTTAACTTATAACCTTTCTTGAAAATAGATGTTACATTCAATTTTCTCCATAAGTCGATAACTACAACAGTCGCAAACGAGCACTTGTAGGTGAGCGAAAGAGGTTTGGCAAAGGTAGCTGCAAGTTTACAAGAACCCGTGGATGTAAGTTGTCGTAGCTGGTTGACTTTTATTCATAAAGGTGGTCAAGCACTTTTGTACTATATTGATAAAAAACTTGCTCAGTTGATGACACAAATTGCTTCAGTACGACTTTTAAAAACTAGCATTAGAACATCGGGCTCCAAAACAAAAATCGAATGAAAATAGCTATTCAAAAATGAGCATATTTCGCCGGTATCGGTAGCGATGTTGCTATTGGCTGTTTCTAGCAATGTAATATTGTTCCTGACATGTTAGCATTTATGGTTAATTTTGAATTCTCTGGCAAGTTTCTCTATGTAGTTGTGCCCGGCAGATTTTACTATTTTAGCAACGTTTTGCATACCATGCAATGTAATTCTTTGAGTAATTTGTACGTATCGCGACCTGCATTAATGTACTTGGCCCAAGAGGCGTGTTTAGCTTTGAACATCTTAATAAGATCTGGTGTTACCCATTGTTCTTGTTTCTCAGTGAAGAAAGTAGTTGTTAATAGGATAGTTTAATGGTTTTATTATAGAAGTTTACTAGGAGTTGATAGTTATTGTTTGCATTTAGACTAGTGAATTCTGTTTCCCAATCAAAAGCTGCAATGTACGAGGATATTGCCGCGTAGTTTGCTTAACTCCAAATAAGTTGAGGTTGTAGCGTCAAATTAGGCGAGTTGTTAATGTCTACAACATCAAGTTGACCTTCAATGAAATAGTGTGCCAGTCCCATTGGAGTGTGCCATTCCCATTGGAGTATGCCAATCCCATTGGAGTGTTGCCGAATCACTTAACACTTACTAACTAACCACTTTAAACAATAAATGAGAAAAGACAAGATTTTAAATGCGAAAAATTATTCTCAAACTTTCTGTTTAAAATATACTCTACTTAATTTGTTTTTATTGGAACATTTTAACTAAAACCTATACTTTTACTGGGTTGCTTGTTCTAAACGACGCTTACTTCTCAAGTTCAGCATTTTAAACAAAGTAGTAGTAGAGCGCTCGCTTTATAAGAGAGGTTCCGAGTTCGATCCCCACTACGTCCCTGGTAGTATCGCGCTCAATTCGTTTCTTCGCGCAGCAACCTTGTTCGTCAAGGTTCGTGTTTTGGAGTTATAGAGTTAAGAGAGGGTTATAACCACAAATAAGTAGCCTCCACGTCTGTAGTGGCCTTCTCGGCCTTGAGGAGGTGAATTAACAACAACAACAAAAAAAGCAGGGTTGCTATCCCAGTGGGCACGTCCGCCGGACACCCAGACGTACCTAAGACATATGGATATCCGGCGCGTGTCGACTGGGATTGCCCTATTTATTTCCATAGAATGTAATAAATTTTTAACTAATTTATCACCACACAATGAGGCAAATAAGGTCAAAAATGCCAAAAATTCAAATAAAAAAAGTTTATGTTTTCTCAGTTTTAGACTTAAAATGTTAAATTAAACTACTTTTTGGTACCTATAAAATTTCCTCAACAAATACCAAAATATATATTTTACATAAAACATGTGAAAATAAAAAAATATAACCATAAAGTTTTAAAAATGTAAGGTATTTTTATCGTTAAATTAACCTTATTTGTAGTTAATTATCAAATCTCTAAAAATCATTATGCTAAACTAATTTTATCTTGGTAAATAAAAATAAATTTTATTTTATTTTTTAAAGACAATTCCTTTTTTATAATTTGCAATTAAAATATGTAATTTTTTTACGCACAATAATGAACATTATGTGCTAGACAATTAAAATTTCTACTTAGTTTCACGTTCACGTAGTTTCACGTTCATTTTTGATTTAAACTAACTATTAACCATTATTCAATGACTTTAGAAGATTTGTTGAACTTTCTTGCTCCTAAAAGAGATATTTTAAATTGAGTAATGCTGAGTTCTGATAAATGCAACGTCCACCACTCTTTTTTTTTTTAAAGTTGATTTTAAAGTGTTTTAGCTTTGATATATTGAGTCTATTTTTAAAAAATATTTGAGTTTGAAACAAAAGACTTGGTGAAATCCTTTAATTTTTTGAAACTTCTTATTTAATTCATGGTGATAAATTAACTATGTAGATTATTAAAGATATTTATTTCCAAAAGTTTTTTTACTAAGCATTTTGGTTTGCCTAATCCTCGAAACTCTAAAGAAGCTCTAGAAAGCTTCTACAAACTGTTCCGAAATGCAAGATTTGCACCACCAGCAAAAACATATTAAAAAAACGACTTATCACTATGTGAGATCTGCTCCACTATGTTTTTATTAGATAAGATCATTCAACGGTAAAACATTTTCTTTGCAAAGCATAATAAATATCAAGGGAATTGAAAAAAAAACGTTGCTAAAAAATTTTTAGTATCTTAAAACGTGAAAAAACATTTAACTTGATTGATAAATTCTTAATTTATTTTACTTGTTAAAAAAGTTTATGCGTGCTAGCGAGCCCAAAAAACTCAATCCTTTGGCCCAAAAAAACTTTTACTTTGGCGCAAAAAAATTTTAATGTTAAATATCTATTTTAACTTACGTTCATCTAAAAGTTTTTATTTTTTGTTTTTAACGTAATCCATCTCAGTGTGCGCTGCTTGCAGCAAACAAAATCAATATTTGTTTTTCACCAAAATCACACTTAAACCCCGTATAAAAAAGCCATTTTTTGACAAAAAATTTCAAGTTATTTGATTAGATTAAATTTAGAAAGGGTAGCGATTTGTATTTTTTTTGACGAAAAATTAATTTATTGTTTTTAAAGTTTCTTTTTAAGTTTGAGGGTTTTTTATTCAATTTGTAAAATATAAATATAAAAATACTAAAAAAACGCTGTTATTTACCACCATATTTGCCCTTATAAATAGCAAATGTGGGGTATCTTATATGTCAATAGTGTCCCTGAAACTGCATAACAGTACTCCATAATACAATAGAGCACTGTAAACAATATGAAAAATTATTATTGTGCAATAAAATGAATGTACAAAATAATAAAAAATATTTAAAAAGCAAAACAAATTAGTTAATTAATTTTGGGCATGATTTTATTCTTTTTCAAATAAATATTTGTTTTTATAAATTACGTTTGTAAATTATTTTCTTATTGGCAAGTACATGACGTATCACAACTAAAAATCTGGACAAAATTTAAAAATGAGTATCTCCTGAACAAAATTTTTAGTGTTGTTGATTTAAAAAGCATACAAACAAGAAACTTGTGTTTTACAAAGTTATAAAAAAAATTAATGCGTTAATTTGTCCATTTTGGCGAACACGGTCAACTCTTGTGAACGTACTCGCGCCAATCCTATGTCGCAATTTTGGTCAATTTTTTTCATAGAATACATACTCGATTAAACTTTTTAGTTAGTAGAGATTTCCAGCTAGTCAATTATCTGTATACACCAATCTTTTAATTTCAGTCAAAAAATTCTCTATCGGGCGCATTTTGTGCACTTTAACAAGGTTTTTGCCTCTCGGCCCGTATTTAATATTTTTTTCGTTTTAGATAATCTTGAACTTTGTTTGAATAGTGTGCAGAAGCTAGATCAGGTAAGAACGCAATTTCGTCTTTTTTTTAACCTCATTGATGAACTTTTTAATTTAACCCGACATTTTGAAATGTACACATTCTTGTCAACTGCTTGACCTGAATGAGCAAAGTAAAGCTTTTCTCGGACTATTTTCTCGGACAATGCTATCGAAACTAATAATTTTGACTAGTATTTGTTTTTTATTTAGAGTTTTACCTGGTTTGGCATTGTGTCTGAATCAGAAGTATAATATCCTGCGTTGCCAAAAGCTATATATAGAAAAATACGATTTGTCGTTAAGAATCATAACTTTTTTCGATAAAGTGTAACCAAAAATTAGGTAGTTAATACGCACAACTGTTTTCTGAGCAAAATTAGCATCAAATAAAGATATTTCCTTTCAAAACCATTTTTTACATTATTTTCCAAAGGAGGATTGGTTATGAATGAATTTAATGCCTCTGGTATATTTTCCTTATTCATACTTTACTTGTCATGGTTGGTAAGTCATTGTCGGTAAAAAGATTTTACTTTACTTTAATTGGTCAAATCAAATGCTTTCAAGATATGCGTTGTTTAATTGGTCAAATCAAATTCTTTCAAGATATGCGTTGTTTAATTGGTCAAATCAAATGCTTTCAAGATATGCGTTTTACTTGGGAACAAAGCAACAAAAACTATTTTATTGTTAGAGCACAATTTGCTAAATTTGAAAGTTAAGTGGATGCTTGACCATGAATAAATGCTATAACTGGAAATTGGATTTTTTTTTTAAAATAAAAATGGATGAAAAACGTTTAATATACTCAAAAAACACTCTGCGATCATCCAAACATTTTATTTCCTCCACCATTCTGACTGGGCAACATTTAAAATGCTATTTGGATGGCAAACATATTTAAAAATTGTTTTTGAGAGAGCAGAGGTTCGACAGTAACTTACAGCCAATAAAGGTCATACTTTCTTTGTTAGTTTTAACACTTTCTTTATATTTCACCATTGTTCACTAATAAATAAATGCATTTTTGGTGACAACTGAAAAGCATAATAGCATCACGCAATTGATACGTAATATTTAATACGTAACACGTATCTGTAAGCCTATGTTTTGAGTTTTAAGTCTTTATCTTATTTTTTTGTCTTGCATTTATAGAAAATATATGCAATTTAAACAGTGTTTATTTTTACGATAAAAAAAGCCATAAATTGATGACACTGATGCTTATTTCACAACGATTTTTTGTGCATACACAACTAAATCGAATTTTTACCAGATGTATGTGTGTATATTTTTAACAAACTACATTTTTCTTTATATGTTCTCTTTTTGAGTAACAAACAACAGTAAACAAAAACGTTACCAGAGAAACTGATATTTAACAATATATTAAACTCAATATCTTAAGTGTTTTTTTGTTTGTTTGCTTTTTCGGACCATTTTTTGTTTAGATCTTTGTTATTTTTAAAAACCAATATACAATTATCTTATAATTAACTTTTTAACACACTGTGAGAATGATAAATGAATCCCGCCTAAACGCTTGAAAGAACACTCTCAAGCAAATTGCAAAATTTTATTATTTTAAATATTGACGTTTTGGACGACGTATATACGTATTTTATTACAGTTTTTTTTTTTATAAACGTTAATTAAATGCTTGCTTTATGTTTTTTGGTTGTCCTCCTCAAGCAACGGGTTTGGGTATATGGTTATATTTATATGCAAGTTATAGGTTCTACAGGGATGCATTATCTCTGTTTCAGCATTATTATATTATTATTATAATTAATAAAGCATGCTTTTTGTTCACTCTTTGAATTTTATTCGTTTTGATTCTAAAAGTGATTAGCCTTTGATTTATTTTAATTTAGGAATCAAGCAATAAATAATAAAACTGATTTGTGATTGGTGGATTGCATATTAATCTTGTTGCACAAAAAGTAATTGAAGCAGTTTTAAGGTTAATGTCAACTGTATGAATGGAAAAGACAAATGAATGAATTAAAATATGAATACTCAGATTTTACTTCTTTTTTTGAACTTTTTTTTCTGTAATGCAGGTTGGTTTTTTAATTTTATGTTCTGTTATTATTTAAGAAATGTATCTAGCTGTATTACATATCACTAAATACATGTCAATTCGTGCGTTTTATGTCATGGATGGCGTGCAAAGGGTGCATGGTCTGCTTTGTAACTGACATGTGCGTAGAATTATTCTTATTTCAATCCTGCAAAACAGATATAAACTTTTTTGCACTATTGATGAAAACTTTGTTCATTTGTTTTTTTCTTATGTTTTTTATCTATTTTATTGATGAAAAACTTTTGAAAAACTTTCATAAAGTTAAAAATAGTTTAAAAACATTTTAGAAAAATTCTTTTTTTATTAATTCCTATAAGATTCAGCTACAAATTCTATACGGCAAATGCTTCTTTTACTTTTGAAAATATAATTTCAACAACATATTATTTAATTACAAGTTATATTTTACTAAAAATATCACATATATAAAAAATAAAAACACCACTGAAAATATTTTAAAATTGAGTACTTTAAATAACATTTTAAACTAAATGGATAGAGCAGGGCCGGATTTAGCCTTTTGGGGGCCCTGGGCCAAAACATTTTTGAGGCCCCTAAAATAATTTAATTTTGGGAAAAAAAAATTTCATTTTTTTATTTAAAATTTTATTATTTAAACAAAACAGTGTGAATATTGAGAATTTAATGAAAAATAAATTTTACAACATTTTTGATTTTTCTACACATTATTTTTAGTTTTCGACTTTTTATGTTTATTAAATTTTAGGGCCCCCAAATGTTGGGGGCCCTAGGCCGTGGCCTAGTCGCCCTATAGGTAAATCCGTCCCTGGGATAGAGAATGACTTGAAAGTTTTTGTTAACCGCTGAGTGAGAAAAAACTCTTTATTTCCGGTTAAAATATAGTATATTTCCGGTATAAAAGATTGTGTATTTCCGGTAAAAAAAGATAGTGTATTTCCGGTAAAAATATAATGTATAAAGTAAATTTCCGGTAAAAAGATATTCGGATTAATTTTTTTTTTATGTGTGCGTGTTTTATATTGTGCTCCAAATGTCCTTACGTTCTTATCACAGAACTTTTAACTAGAAGGTTATTTTTTTTCTCTTTACCAATGTCGCTTATTGAGATAAGCGGGCATGGAACCTCGAACCTCTTGGTTCTAAGTCAAAATACTAACCGCTCAATAATTTTAATATTTATTCTCAATAAAATATTCTTAACAACCATAATAATAATATTAATTTGTACAAATGAATAAATCAAGGTAACGAAGTAACTTATATCTTAACTACGATTTTGTTTATTAAGTAAATTATGCTACATTTAGAATCTCTTGATTTAAAATTAGTAACTATTTATACAAAAAAAATTTTTTTAAACATTTTTTTTCCTAAAGCTCTACCTCCGATTCCACCTCTCCGACTTATAAATGAAATTTAGAACTTTTGGTTCCGACTCCGCACAGTGGGTCAAAGTGTGGCAAAATTAAAAAAAAGAAATTGTGTTTAATGTAGGTTTAATGGTAATAGCTGTTTTCCATACATATAAAGCTTTAATAAAATGATATTTGTTAGTCATTAGCATTAAAATTAAAGTTTATACGACCTGTTGAATATGAAAATTTTTTTCGATTTGTAAATTTTAAAACATAAATTAATTAAAAATATAAGTTGCTACACATAAATTGTAAATTATTTTATGAATTAAAATATATGCGCTATTATTTTTTTATATATTGATAGATTTGTCTTTTTTTAAATAACAGAACTTCGCTGCAAGTTTTTTGCTTGTAAGTAAGAGATTTTATTTAACTTTAAAGTTGATGTATTTTTGTATGTTTTTTGAGTGCAAATTTTTACTTCTTTGGTTAATTAAAAAAACTTCCAACATCCTCCGGTATGAAAATACTTTAAAATCTTTATTAAGTATATATCTGTACCCCAGTGGCCAACTATCGTAACTACAAAGTTGCTAATTTTCAGGTTTTTATCTTAACTGTCACAGGGATACCGTCTTGTTTTAGTGGTAAAATATCGTAAGCGTGGGCATTACAGAAAGTTAGAAACCTGAAAGTTTAAAAGTTAGAAACCTGGAGGTTTAAAAGAAGTGTAGTAACTTCATTTTGCTCTCCTGTAAAATTTTTCAAATGTGAGTTACGATAGTTGACCTCTGAGGTACAGATATATGATATTTTAAAATTGGTTTTAGCCCAGTGGCGTAGCTAGGGTTTCAGGCACCCAGGGCAATACTGAAAATTATTTATAGATCTTAGCAAAACTTTTGATACAGTAGACCATAATATTCTTATAAAAAAACTCGAAAGTTATGGTACTAAAAGCACATATTTAGATTGGTTCATAAGTTATCTAAACAATAGAAAACAATACATATCATACGAAGAACGAAAATCTTCCTATATGACAATAAATTGCGGTGTTTCCCAAGGTTCAATTCTGGGTCCTCTTTTATTTCTTATTTATGTAAACGATTTTCATAAGTTTTCAAACATTTTTAACTCTGTTTTATTTGCAGATGACACGAATTTATTTTACTCTAATGGAGATATTAAGCTTTTATTTAAATAGTAAACAAAGAACTTTAAAATCTAGCGGAATGGTTCAAGGCGAACAAATTGTCCTTAAATTTAAATAAAACTAAGTATACTTTTTTTTATAGAGTTCACGATAAAGAAAACATTCCACTAAAACTTCCTAATTTTTATATTGGCAACTCTAAAATAATTAGAGAGTCATCAATAAAATTTTTAGGAGTGATACTTGATGAAAACTTAACATGGAGAGAACACATAAGTACAATAGAAAATAAAGTTTCAAAAAATATTGGTATACTATTCAAAGCCAAGCAGTTTTTAAACCAAAACTGCCTAAAAATTTTATATTTCTCCCTCATACATTGTTATATAAACAATGCAAACATTGCCTGGTGCAGCTCTAATATAAGTAAAATTAAAAAACTGCTTAGTAAACAAAAACATGCTGTCAGAATTATTTCAAATGCAGGTCGATTCACACATACTAAAGAACTATTTAATAATCTTCACATACTCAATGTTTTTCAGTTAAACCTTTATCAAATTCTTATTTTTATGTACAAACTTCATAATAAAATATCACCTATAATATTTAGTACACTTTTCAATAAAATTAATCACATGTACCCTACAAGATTTTCTAAGTACAATTATGAGCAACCTAAAATGCATTATTTGGCTACCAAATTTTCTATTGCTATAAGAGGTCCTAAATTATGGAACGCTTTATTAAGTGACGAGCTGAAAAATTGTTCTTCTCTTTACCTATTCAAAAAAAAATTGAAACAAAAACTTATTAGCGATGTTAATGAATTAAATTCTTTTTAAAAATTTTTTATTTTTATTTTTTCTTTATTTTTAACAACTATCTTATTAACTCTATAAACTATCCTATTAGCTTATCTATAGCTTTGATTTTTTTTTTTTTTTTTTTAATTTCTTTTTACTATTTTCTTTTGATTATAGATTAGTAACTAGTCTTAACATACTTGTAAATAATTGTATATAATTTTTTAAATGGCACAAAGTAATTGTATATTTAACTTTTAATGGTTGTACACGCTTGCTTATGAAAGCACGTCGGGGTGTAGTGATAAGGCAAGTATTGTCTTCTTTTAACCCCGGTCATGTAGATCTTATTTATACTACACGGCATTGTATTCTTTTTTTTTACTGACGAAATAAAAATAAAAAAAAATTGGCGCCCCCCTGAAGACGTAAAAAAAAAAACACTTAATGTTTCCAAGTATATGTCAGTTTTATTTTAAAAAATGCAAATGCTAATCATACTGCAAACTCAATTTAACTCATGTTTCCAATTACGTATCAATTATTGTTCATGTGAGTTAGTCATTGAAAGTGACAAATGGCCAATCAGATCCAATAATCAATAACTATTTATAAATTATAATTTGATCTTTCTAACTCTAACTGCAGTAATTTTATCTATTATGTCTTCAAAGTCTGTTGATTCTAGAGTATATCTTTCGACACTAATTACCAAATCAACAAGACGTTGTTGCCCCGTTGAAGCTCGTAGGTATGAAAGAATAAGCTTTAACTTTCAGAAGGAACGTTAACAACTGGCTATTGATACTGCGATTGTGAGCAAGATTTGTAATGCAATGCGTAAGTTTGAAAAAACGTCATCTCCGTAAGACGAAATAAATGAAAGTAAATACAGCGGAGTTGATGATATTGGGCCCCCACGAAATTTTAACATTATCTGACAAATTGCAATTTCAGTAAATAGTTCTGCTCCACTGCACTGTAAAAGTTTTCCAGATCCTAGCATTGTTGCAAATTTACTTGATTTTCATCACCAGCCCTCTTTAACAATATTCTCACTTCGAGCAAGAATCTAAATTTTTCATTGAGATTATTTAATCGTCTAAAGCATGTTGTTAGTTCTTGTTGAAAACGATCCAGTATCGTTTTTGAAACTCTGCTTACTTCATCTTCAGCAGAGAAGCCACTATCTCTAACCCATTCATCTGGTATTATTTGCCGTCGCCTGACTCTCCTCTCAACTTAAATTTGCCATTCCATACATCTGCCCTTGCTATATTCAATTGCATTTTGGCACAAATGAATACGAAATTCTTTGAGATAACTTTCCAACATTTCCATATTAGATGCTGCATCTTTAAAGTTCATTGTGGGATCTTGTAGTCATTTGACTGTTAGTCACTGAGCAGTTGTTGGCTCTGGATCTGAGTTGTGAATTCAAGATATCTAACTTCCAGACATGGAGCAAACTCCAAACATTTATATATTTTTGCTTATTTCAAATAAGGATGCTTTGCAGAAAATTGCGACGATTGGAGTCTGGGACAAACAAACTGATGAGATATTTTTAAAACTGCTTTCAACTAGGCTTATATTACTCGATAAATTTTTAATTTTTGTAGTAAAATATTTTAGCGTTTAAAAAATATAACCATATAAAGTTTAAACCCTCTCATTTTGAGGGGGTCGCAATATTTATATGGTCAAAATTTTTGAACGCTGAGAAATTTATACTATGAAACTTAAAAATTTCAAGTTTCATAGTATAATTTGATATTTTTTAAACTCTAAAATATTTTACTATGAAATTTAAAAATTTATCGAGGAATATAAGTAAAATATTTTAAGATTATTTGAAAATAGTTCAAAAAATATTTCATAATAATATATTTTTGATTGAAAGAAAAATTTTTTTTAAGAAGCTCCAGGTATGTTATTTAAACCTAATTTAGTAATATTTAATAAAAAAATAATTTTGGCGCAAAAATGGGCAATCTGACCCACTGTGCTCCCATTCCGATAAAACTACCTCCGTAACAACCTTAATGCGACACATTTTATGTCTACTTCTACTGTTTGCCCCAGTAGGCATTCTAGCCAATCCTTATTCCATCGTTGAACATCATCCACGTCCGCTAAAACGGATTTTATATGGGTTAAACAAACTGGGATATACAGGGATAGGTTTTGCAAAATATTCTGATTTTGTTTAGAAATAGACGCAGTGAGTCATCAGGTAGGCATAGTGAAACATCAACTGCAGATAGCTTTACATAAAAATATTTTTTTTGTGTATGCGGACCTGAAGGACAACATTAGAGTTTGAGTTTGAAAGAGAGGTCCTGAATTGATCTGGTTGTGTAATCAGAACACACACACACACACACTAAATGTTTGTTTTCTTGAGAACAAACATCTTTTTATTATTGCAAGAAAATGTCTGATGCTAAGCTTCCATAGTCTCAGTTTGCTAAATCTTGTATCTTATCTCAGTAGATAGTTTTAAGCGATTTTTGAAAAATCTTCAACAGGGTCATTAAAAGAGGTAAACTTCAACAGTGTCATTAATATATATATATATATATATATATATATATATATATATATATATATATATATATATATATATATATATATATATATATATATATATATATATATATAACTTTTATTTTTTAAACCAAATTAATTCTATTATATAGAGATTATTAAATGACAAATTTTTATACCAAATTTATCTGGTGCCAACTATAAAAAAAGATATTCAATTTTGAAGGTAGAGAAAATAAAGTGGACATCTTAACAAAGATACACAAGAAAATGACTTCAAAAAGTGGACTTTATAACATAGTTCATAAAGTATATATGATAAAAACTGTTTATTATATCCAACTTATATTAAATAAATTCAAAAAAACAAAAAAAAAGGGAGTGGGGTGGTGTTTAAGCCTATTTTAAAAGTGGGTCAAATTCGATTCCAGTCATTTTATTAAAAGAATTACCATAATTAATCTAAATTTAAGTTTGTTCATGCTTAAATCTAATAAGAATGTGAAAAAAAAAATTGTATAAAAAATTGAAGTGATTGGAGCCTGGGAACAAAAATACCACAAAAAGTTTGTACCCCCACATAAAAATGTGAGGGGACTAACTTATTAAAATACTTTAACTTATTATTTTATACTACATTTAAATCCATCAACAGACCCAATAATTCTTGATACTTTTAAAGTTATTTCACATGGTCATAACCTTTGAGCATTAAAAAATGTGAATTTAATTTGAGACAGGGGGGTTCTATCTTTTTTAGTTTTGTTCCTAAGTTTTAATTACCACAATTTTTAGCAAATCATTCTTATTTGACATATGATTGAACATACTTATACTTAGAGTTTTCATAATGCAAAGTACAGTATCTGAAATGTAAAATAACCTTGTGTCTGCTCTTGGTTAATATAAAAAATTTTAAAAATTAAAAGGAAAAAATAAAAATGCATACAAAATAATCAACATAAACAAAATAAAAAATAATAATGCCTAATATTTTATAGTAATTTTTAAATGAACTCCAGGTCTTTAAGTATTAGATCTGCTATAACTCCTTCCTGGCTTATGTCAATATCTTCAGCTTCATCTTTATTGACTTTCCAATATCCTATTGTGTATGTAATAGATTTTTTTTTTGTTGCTACTTTTTGATCAACAATTCTACCAAAAAAGAAATGTATTATTATCATCTAGCTCCCATTTATGGCTTAAGAGCTGCCCTATCAAGTTTGCATTTTTCAAAATTATTCCTAAAATTTGTTTTTGTTTATCATCAATATTAACAAAAAGAGGATTTGTGGTTTTGGCATTTTCAGCTATTGCTCTTTTAATATCCTTCTCTAGTTGTATTCTTTCCAAACGTTCTTTTTTAAAATTAACTTTGGCGCATCTTTTTCCTATTTCTTCATACAAAAGATTATTAAAATTTTTAGAGGCTTGACACGTTAAAGCTCCTCTGCGAATTGCAAATTGAATAAGATCTTCTTGTTCTAGCAATGTTTTCTCATCAAGCCATGTTAATGTTTTGTTTACCCTGGCTTTTATTTTTGAATCCAGAAAACCAAAAATAGCATTAGGAGCACGACTCAAAAAAAAATCAAGCATGCCCAAGATCCTTTCAGCCTCCATTGTATGAGGTGCAGCAGATAGTGTGGTTTTTATCATTTCTTTAGATGGATTTGAGAGATTGCCAGTCAAATACCTGGCCATCTGTCTTTTGAGAACTGTCTCTGTGTAGCTTATCAAAGCTGATAAAATCTTTACCAAAATATTTTTATTTTTTATTACACGAAGGGATTGGTGTACCTTATCTTTTTTAATATTTAATACTTGACTAAAAATATCCACATCTGTATAAAAAATTGATTCTGGATTACTTTTGAAGTAAGCTAATTTCCTTATTGCTTTCTGGAAAATGTCACCCAAATAAAAAAATAATTTTTGTACATTTTTTAAACTACTTTATTTGTTTATTAAAAAACCTTAAAAACTTACAAACTCAACATTACTCTTTCCTGTTGCATTTTTATAAACCGAACTCATCCATGGTCCAGTTATTATTTTTCCTATCAGGCCCAACCCTTGCAGTTGCACAAGCGTTATATCATTACTCATATCTTGAAGTAAGAGCTGGCAAATTTTATTTTTGGTGTTGCTAGAATAACGAGAAAATGTTAATACATGGAATTCTATTAAAACAAATATTCATCTAAAAAAAATTACTTTTCAAGAAAGGCTTTTATATGTCTTTTGTATGTAACAACAATCCCTGCCATATGGAACAAAACATGAAATCTACTACCAACATATCTAAGGAATAGCCCTGGAACAACATTGTTTTTTTTAAGATTTTTTAAGCTTTTGAATGCTGCAGGATTGCCTTTAAAACTATACCTGATTTTTAAAGGGCAAAAAAATTAAAATTTCAAATTTTCAAAACTTGGGAATAATAAATAAATAATTGCTCACAAGAAAATAAAATTAAAAAAAAAATTAAATAATGAAAGATATACATATAAAAGATTACCTTAGCTTAGAAATATTTTTGAGGACTGTTACTGCAACCCCATCAGTTCCTTTAGCCGGTTTTACCTTCAACTCATTATCTATTGTTTTAAGAGCTAATAATGCTTTTAAGGCAATAGCTTCCAATGGATGAACATTGCAGTACAGTTGCATTAATTGAATGTCCATCTCCTCCTGAAGCATGGTTTTCACACAACTATTAACAGGTGCTCTGTCTGACAGACAACTTTTGATTCTTGAGTGAATACATCTAAAACTTCTACTGCTGGCATATTCTTAAACTCTGCAAATGTATTGGCAAGTTTTTTTATTACACTGACAATATGAGTGGCACAGTCAAATACTGTACCTCCAGCAAGTTTAGTGGTTGATAAGGAATAACATCTCTGCGGAGGATAGGTACTGATAAGAAACTCATTTACATGTTTGTCTAAAATGGTGGTTGCATCAAACACTACTGTTGCATATTCACAATGAAAAAGTGCCTCACCAGCCTGAACCAATGCTAAAACACCTGGCTCATATGCCATTCGATTTACTGTGGATGAGTGAGGTGTTTCTTGCAGTTCTGTGTTGTGTAATAGTTCAGAAATTTTTTCTAACAAAAATGAGACACTTTCCACAAGTACATTGTTAATAATAGCAGCATAAACACATTTTCTTATGGGTAGGTCATATGTTTTTAATTTTTTGGTTTCTATAAGTAACCTATTATCTTTTTTTTTTCTAAAACAATACTAGTTAAATAATGATTTTGTTCTACAAGTTGTTTATTTTCTTGCTCTTTGATTTTCATCTGTCCCTGTAATTCTTTGATAGCAATTTTGTGTTTCCTTTCTATCTTTTTAACATTTTGTTGCAACTTCGTTCTACTAATTTTAAGAATTCTCAATTCATTATTGAAATCTAGAGAATGAAACTTATTCTGCTGAACTGTTTTTTTTTTTCCACATTTCAATTTCCACAAATTTAGTGAAAAATACTGTCTTTTTAATTTTTTGTTTGTAAGCTTGTTACGGGTCATTGATTTTTTTCAAAAATGAACTCTCTGCTGCAATTTTCTGTTTTTTTCATGTAAACTACATATTTCATCTTTTTTTATTTTGCATGAAAAACACTTTATTCTCTGCATTGTGTCTGAAGCAATATTTAAATCACTTGCAACGTTTAAGTGAATATTTGTATTAGAACTATTTCTTTTTCTTTCATATTTAAATGGTTGCTGCAAAAAATTAACAATAGCAGCCCATGACTGGGTAGGTTTTTTTTTTAAAGATTTTTATCTTTTTATGCAAGTATCTTATATTGTTGGAGATTATTTTAAAACCAGATGCATTTTGAGGTCCAATGTTCAGTTTTTTTAATTTCAGACAAGTTTTTGATAATTTGAAATTATTTTCAGAAAAAAGGCGGTAGCAACTGTATGCATCTTTTTTAAACATGAAGGAGATTTTAAAGTATCGGTTATTATATATCAAATGAAAGATCTATGAAGAATTTATTTGAGCATGTCAAAATAATTTATGAGCATTAATATTGGTATATTAAATTCTTTATATGAAAATTACCTATTTTGGCAGGATTCCTTAACAGTGAAAAAATCGCAATTTTTTAAAAATTGTATAACTATAAATAAGTTTAATCTTCACTTTAAACGAGAAAATATAATAAAAATTGACAGTTTATTTTTTAGCTAGCTTTTAAACACTTTTTCCTTTATGCATGTAGCGTAGTTTGGAAAAACACGGAAATCCAGAAACTTTATAAAAGCGATGTCAAAATAAAAAAACGGACGCATACGAGGGTACCTATATATATATATATATATATATATATATATATATATATATATATATATATATATATATATATATATATATATATATATATATATATATATATATATATATATATATATATATATATATATATATATATATATATATTTGTATAGTTTAGCACTTACGGGGACAGGTTTTACAAAAAAAAAACACTTACAGGGACATAATTTTTTGTCCCCGTAAGCATAATTTTTTTGTAAAAAAATGTACCCGTAAGAAACTTTTATAGAGAGCAAAAAGTACATACATTGACTGACAAATAGCCTAACTAGCAAGAGAGTGCTGCTACATCAACTGAGGGTTTGGTTTGGCCAGGCATCAAGGTCAGGCTTAGGGGTTAGTTATATTTAGATAAATAAATTGTTTTTAGAATTATTTTGTTTTGAGATGTTCGATCCCCACCACGTCCCTGGTAGTACAGCGCTTAACTTTTTTCTACACGCAGCATCATTGCTTTTCAAGGTTTGTGTTTCTGAGTTATAAAGTTGAGAGTGGGTTGTAACCATAAATAAAGTAGCCTCCTGAATTGAAGTGACCTTCATGGCCTTAGGGAGTTGAATTAAAATAAAAATATATAAATATACTTGGTACTTGGCTATAGGGTAATTCCACATCAAATCACCCACTCCATTGAACCATGTGTCTTCTTTTTGTTTTAAATTTTGACACATGATTCCTATTTATAAAAAAATATTGCATGCAAAATTTCAGCTAAAAATGTCAAGCGGTTGACAAGATACAGCAAATTTAATTTGGACCTGGTTTCTCAAAATGACCCGGTTTTCATAACATTCTGAAAAGTTGTTTTCCTCAATAAAATAAGAAATAAAAATGGCAAAAATATAAAAATATACATTTATAATGGTTTTTTAATGCTGAATTCAATAAATGTACTTAAAATGCTGAAATGTTAGAGGAACATCCTTAAAAATTAATAAATCAACTAGTTTATATAATCTAACTTTAGGGCCCAATATCTCAAAACACCCCCGTCAAATTTTTTTTTTTTTTGCTTTCAATATTTTAAGCTAGTTATAATCTTACTAGGCACAAAAAATCTAACTGGAAAAAAAACTGAAACATATAGAACTTTAATTTTAAAGATGTATAACTTTTTTAAGAAATTCCTAAAAAATATTTATAAATTCAATTAAAATAAATTATTCCTAATTTACAAAGTTACTTAAATATACAAGATTTTTAAAGGTATCGAATGTGCAAGTTATTTTGACTGTATTTGTAATAGTTCACAATATTGTTGCCATTTTACTTGCACTTCTTCTATTTCAACATTTTCAAACACATAGTTTCTACCAGAACTAGAGCAAGCTTGTGGAACAGATAGTTTTTTCAATATATTGATGTTAGGAATAAAACAGTGGTCGTCTCTTTCAGGCCAGTTAAAATAGATTGATGGACCTCTTGGGTGGAGAAACTTAACTTCAGCATCAACTTCTTCTAGGTTGATTTCAGTTACAATGCCGATCCACCACTTATCATCATAAACTACCGCAACATAACCTCCTAAAGTGACAGTATCAGGTTCAAATATATGTTTCTTTTTAAGATTGTGAATTATTGTATATTTAGTGTCTGTACTACACCTCTTCGCCCCAACCCTATTATCTCCAAGATGTATAAATTGATGAAAGCTACGAGTACCTGGTAGAGTTGTTACATCAGTGTACCTTTCTTTTTGCTTTTCACGTTGCAATTGTAAGTCCAATCCCTTTATGTAAATGAAGTTAACAGCCTTAATTTTCTCAACACAAAATTCATACATAGCCTCTGATGTGAGAATTTGGTTTCTGTATGGTCGTTTTAAACTTTCTTGTGCTGTTAACCTTTTTACAGTACCACCAATTCCATCGCATGGTGACTTTCCGTGGGACGTGGCAAAAAAATTCCATTCAATTTTGAGGGAAAATTCTGTCTCTAGTTGGCATAGATTGTAAAAGCTTTTACAATTTTTGTACTGTCCTGCACAACCATCAGTGAATAAATGCAATTTGAATAAATCAAGAAATTTTGTTTTTAATATTGGTATAATTAGTTGAAATATCTTGTATACATAAGTTACATCGTGTATAATGTCGTCTGATATAAAACAGTAAGAAATATGTTTCACTACACCATTTTCTTCTTTATAGTATATCACTAATGGATGTAAAGAACATTGTTGGGTGTTCCAGTGATAGCTCTGTATTTCATCTTGGACTACAAAAGCATAATTTTCAGCAAAGTCGCCAAGAATGATAATGTTTGATTGATCCATATTTTCTTTTAGTTGATTAAGGTATTGTGATTGAGATTTGGCAATATAAGAATGAGATTGTAGCTTTTCAAAACAAGATACCAATAGTTCAATAAACGTTGGAACATCTGTTGTTAAACTCAATAGTGTTGCACGATCAGTAGTTTGCCATTGTTTGTAGTGTATCTCAAAATCATCTTCGTATTCTCCAAAAATCTCATACAAATACATGGTGAGCAGTTCTTTACCAGGACAATTATCACACTGTGCAAGCATGCATTCTTTGTTTTCTACTGAGCAAACAGTTTTCAAAAGTAAATCCTTATACGTTAGTTCAATATTTAAGGCATCCACTAGCAAAATGGCATTTTGGTGATAAGAACAAACACAAACAGAATGTGTACCACTTGCACCTGGCAAAATGCACCACTTTGGTCTAAGTGAAGCAAATTTTGAGTAACTTATTTGTATTTCTGGATTGTTTTCTTTGTATAATACATATAGTTCCTTTAAATTACACAAAAGCAGTTTTTTTTGTTTGTGGACGTTCTTTTGAATGCTGACATAATCTTTTTTTCCAGGCATAGTTCGACATAAATCACTTGAGTCATAAAACAATTTAACTGAATCTTCTATTTCTTTATGTAAGACTTTACCCTTATACAATGGAGAGATACCTAACAATCCTTTTTTATTAAAAATTTTTCTAGCCATCTTGGCCTGGTATTCTGTAACCGAAAAGTTATTTTGTACTTCTAATATTGACCAACTTGGGGGTGCCAGTGTTAGAAGTTGAACAATAGTTCGTTTGTCAGAACATAGAATTTTTTCTTTTACCAAGCTCATAATTTCATCAAAGTTTGCAGCCTTCTTTTTCATCCCATTGGTTTCATAACATAGTTTTGAGGAAAATTGAGTTTCAATTTTTCTAGTAGCGTTATACGCCATTTCGTTGATGCATGCAACTTTTTGCTTTCCTTCTGACAGTATATGTTTTAATGATTTTGAATGAGATTTTAGAGGAGATAAACTAAAATTTTTGAGTTCTTTATTGATCTCCTGTCTTATTTTTTTGCATGGTGATATTAGAAAATCCTCATCTTGTTCACTCTTACTTTGCTCCTCTTCTGTAAGTTCTTTTTTTCTGGCAATCTTTTGTTTACAAGGTTTGCAAAGTTTCTTCCCAGGAGGAATATTCAAACAATTTCTCATCATGACTTGTGACTCTTTTATTGTAACTACGCCAAGATTTTCTAAAAGTAATTGAATTGTATAAAGTATGTCTGCACATTAGTTCAAAACTTTCGTTTATTTTTTGAAAAACATAAATTAATGAAATATTTAAATTTTACAGCTACATACTTGTGATTTTCTTTGTATGTCTATTGAATGGATCACAACAAGCTTTCTGCCATATAGGATACATTTTCAAATATTTTGTATTATGTCTTTCACATAATATTTCTAAGTTTGATAATTCAATATTACAGCGTAAAGATATAATTATTTTTTCTTCATTGCTTAAAGTTTCAATAACATCTTGTTGGCCTTCGCAAGCATCTGATGTCATTAACCCAATAGAACACATCTTAATAAGATAAATTATTTAGTATGAAAGTATTTCCTAAAAATAAAAATAAAATTCATCTACTTAATTGTATGTAAAAAAAGTTTTTTAATAAATATAATTTTTAATAAATGTTGTTCTTAATATTATTTTTATTAATATTAATAATAAATGTTGTAAAAAAAGAAGTTTTTAAATAATTATATTATTTAAATTATTAATTTTTTAAAATTTAAATATAATCTTACCAATAAATGTTGTTCTATATCTGAACTTTTATAAACTAATTTTTAATAAACTTTTACAAACTATAGTTGTCAAAATTAAAAAAAATATCATATTAACATAACAATTATTTTTTATAAAATGTTTTTATATAAAAACAAAACCGGATGTTTTTTCAGTTGTTAAGTTCATATAATTAAGTTATCATATAATTAAGACTTCCTTAAATATATAAAAAGTCTATTAACCAAAATTAATTCTTTACAGAATTCTATAATTTGCTACACATGTACTATCTTTAGGAAGATTTTTAGCAGCTTTTAAGTGATGCCATACCCTTTTAATTTTTTAATTAGTTTGCAATGAAGTGTATTGAATGCTTTTGCAGTAAGAAAAAAGCAATTCGAAGGATACAAAAAAAAAAAGAACTTTCCTACTTAGTTTTCAGTAAAAAAAAAAGCTCTAGTTTTAAATATATTAAATAATAATATAGTATTAGATATTTCCAAATCTTTGGCTGTAGGATAATTGGAGCTTGATAAGAGTTAACAATGATGTCTCAACTTATCATCTACAACTTATCACTACTAAGTAACTACTGTTCATACAAAGTAGTTTGATATGTTTTATTGGCTAAATGGTTTAAATGACAGAGATATGGCAATGCCAGGTGTTATTGAAACACTATTCTCCTCCCCTCTAACTGTAATAAAAAAAAGTTGTTTTCACCATATCTTTTGCAATATGCTTTTTTTTAAGTATTCTTGGTAAATTGAACTAAATTAGAACATCACTAAAAATATTTTGTTGTTCCCTCACCCCTCCCCCTCGTTAGAAAATTGCTATGGGCACCCATAAAAGTGGTGTATCTTGGAAACTATGGTTCTATATGTTTTAGTTGTTTTTCCAGTTAGGTTTTTTGTGCCTAGTAAGATAATAAGTAGCTAAAAATATTAAAAGCAAAAAAAAAAAAATCTAGACGGGGGTGTTTTGAGATATATGACCCCTAAGTTTGAATATATAAATTAGGTGTGTTTTTAATTTTAAAGCATGTTCTGCTCATATTTCAGCATTCTAAGTGCATTTTTTGAATTCTGCATTAGAAAAGCATTATAAATGCTAATTTTCATATTTTTATTTTCATTATTTTTCATTTTATTAGAGCAAACGTTTTTTTAAAATGACACAGAAACCAGGTCATTTTGGGAAACCAGGTCTATATTAAAACCTTGATATCTTGTGAACGGCTGAACATTTTTGGCTAAAATTTTGCATGTGAACTTTTCTATATGAAATGCAACAGCTAAAGAAGTTTAAAGAAAATATGAGACCTATGGTTCAAAATCTTGAAAAATTTGGGTGATTTGATGTGGAATTACCCTATACTTAAATTCATGAAATAAGGCTAAACTATTTGCAAACAAATTCTCTTCTAATCTGACTCTAGAATCTTATGGTCATTCTCTTTTTTCCATTTTAATTAAATAAGTTAACCCATTGTTAGACATTCAAATCATTCCAGCTTCCATTGCTCATAGTCATATCACGAATAAACTCTTCTATGGCTTGTGGTCTAGACAGCATTCCTGTCACAGTCTTACAAAATTGTTCTCCAGAACTCTTTTCAATTTTTTCTAAACTATTTAAAAAGTGCTTGACTGAATCATGTTTTTCTACCTGCTGGAAAATGGCATCTGTTGTTCTAATTTTTAAAAACTCTGGTAAACATACTGACCCCTTCGATTATTGTTCAACCAAGGTAATGATGAAAAAGAGTCGCAGCACTTTTTTTTTTTTATGAAAAGATCAAGCAAAGTATATTTATTGCTCTCGACATATCTAAAGCTTTCGACAAAGTTTGGCATGCTGGTCTTCTCCATAAGCTTGCTTCATATGGTGTTTCTGGGAAAGTTTTTGAGATTATCAAATCATTTCTTTCTAACCGGTTTATTAAAGTCATCTTTGAAGGCCAACACTCTTCTTTATTTCCAGTAACTTCTGGGGTTCCCCAAGGTTCCATCCTGGGCCCTGTTTTGTTTCTTATCTATATAAACGATCTTCCTGACAACTTTTCATCTACAGTAGCTCTTTTTGCTGATGACTCAACTTTATACTCCTGTCTTGACAAAAAGTCTTCTCTTTTCGATCACCTAGAACAAGCAGCTGATCTTGAATCCGATCTCATTTCAGTAATAGATTGGGGTTCACAGTGGCTTGTGAATTTCAACTCTCACAAAACCCAGTTGTTTACTGCAAACAACTACTAATATGGTCATAACTACTAATATAATGTAATATGGTCAACATTCCTATATTAATGAATGGCAATCCTCTTACTGAGTCCTCTTCTTTACGTCTTCTTGGATTATCGCTTACTACTGACCTTTCATGGAAACCATATATACAATTGATTGCTAAATTAGCTTCTGCCTAGGTTGCTTCTCTTTATCGTGCTCGCCATTTCCTTACTTCTGATTCCATTCTCTACCTCTACAAATCTCTTATTCGTCCCTGTATGGAATACTGTTGTCATATTTAGACTGGTTCTTCTAACAATTCACTTTCTCTTCTTGACAAGGTCCAAAAACGCATTGTAAATGTTGTTGGACCTGGACTATCTGCTAAGCTTAAGCCTTTTTCCCATCGTCGTTAAGTTGCATCTCTTTCTCTTTTCTACAAATACTATCATGGTTACTGCTCAAAGGAGTTATCATCTCTAGTTCCATCAACTAAAATTCATTCTTGTTTTACTCGTTATTCAGCTAAGTCTCATTTGTTTACTGTATCTGTCCCTGCATGCTCTAAAAACTTTTATTCATCTAGTTTTTTTCCCCGCACTTCAATCCTTTGGAACTCTCTCCCATCTTCATGTTTTCTTGACTCATACAACCTTCAACTTTTCAAGTCTCCTGTCAACCATTTCTCTGCTCTTTAACTCTGTTCTTTTTTTTCCTAGTAACTCCCAACTTAATAGTGGTTGCTTGCAGCCTTGTTGGGAGTGAATGCAAATAAAAAATAAAAAATGCAAATATCTAACTTTTGTAAACTTCATATTATGTAATGTTAAAACATATATCTGAACTCATTTGCGGTTATAAATAAATAACCGCAAACAAGTATTATTTAACAATTAACTCAAATAACTAAAACAATGTGAAAATGTTGTAAATATAGATATATTATGAAAAGTTTATTATGTTTTCGATTGTTATTCTAATATTAATTTTAGTTTAATATTATTTAGTAAAATATATTTTTTTTATTATTTCTGAAATTGAATTGTTATTGAATAAAAAAATTAAATTTATTTTTAAAAATTTCGTGAGTAAACAAAAAAAAATTAACATATTAATATAATAACATAATAAACGAAAACCCTTGTTAATTATTTTAACAGCGATTTTGTTTTGAGCTAGCATTTAATAATTTTGGTTTTTAAGTATTTTTTAAATTTATGTTTCATTTGCGTTATACAAAAATATAAAAAATTATGTCAACTAAAAACTACATAATGCATATATCAAGTTTTGGAATTTTACTTTCACTTGAAAAAATGCATTGTGGCAACATCTCCTTAGTTTTGATCTATAGCACTTATTTCCTTTTATAAATTCTTTTGTTTGTAAAATACTTTAAAAATTTATGTTAACCGACATAACTGTGCAGCCGAGTGGCTAGCTCACTGAGTCTCTGAAACAAAGAGCAGTGGTTCAAATCCTACCCTTGGATATTTTTATTTTTTTTTTAAAACATTAAAACTTGATATATGTTTTAACATTACATAGTTTGAAGTTTACAAAAGTTAGATATTTGCATACACTTTCATTAATTTTTTTAGAACACAATATAAAACACTTTTAAAGAGCTGAATAAGTATTGAAATAGAGACTCATTATGGCTCATTACAGCTAATATATATATATATATATATATATATATATATATATATATATATATATATATATATATATATATATATATATATATATATATATATACAATATAATATATAATATATACACAATATAATATATTATATAATAATAATAATAATAATAATAATATATATATATATATATATATATATATATATATATATATATATATATATATATATATATATACAATATAATATATAATATATATGTATATACAATATAATATATATAATATATATATATATATATATATATATATATATATATATATACATATATATATATATATATATATATATATATATATATATATATATATATATATATATATATATATATATATATATATATATATATATATATATATATACACTTTTGCATGGTAGTCAGAAAGAGTTTCCCATAAACTGTAGTTTTAAGTTTAAAAAAAAAAAAAGAAAAAGTTTAAAAACTTAAATTTTTTTTTTTAAAATGATAGACTGCCTGCCCAAAGCAAACCCTCAGTCGATGTAGCAGCACTCCCTTGCGAGTCAGCCTATTTGTCAGTCGATGTAGCAGCACTCCCTTGCGAGTCAGGCTATTTGTCAGTTAATGTAGCAGCACTTCGTTACAAGTCAGGCTATAAGATAGTCGATGTAGAAACACTCCCTTGTAGCAGCAGGCTATAAGATAGTTGGTGTAGCAACATTTACGCATGTTTCAAAAATGTTTTTTAATAAAACAAAAACAAAAACACCACTAATTAAAAAAAACTTCCTAGTCGTTATTATTGCGGTTTTTTTAAAATTTTTTAAAAAACAATAAAATTTAATGTACTTCTGCATAAATTTAATTGCTTTGACATTTCGACGACAATCAAATACAGCTTAAGAGACGAGGTAATTAAAATTGTAGTAGAAAGAGACTTTTTTTACATTAAAAGACTCTTTCCACTACACTATAAGGATATATATATATATATATATTATATATATATATGTATATATATATGTATATATATATATATATATATATATATATATATATATATATATATATATATATATATATATATATATATATATATATTATATATATATATATATACACACACACACATACACAGCGTGGAAAATAACATTCAGTCAACGACATCCTGAAATGACTAAAATAGCTATTTTGACCAGTTGACCAGTTGAAAAAAAATCAAAGTTTTGAAAAACAAGGTTTTGCAAATATCCATGATATAATAGCGTAACGTTTTGGTGACGTCAAATTGTTTGTTTGTCCGACTATCAATCCCACAACCACTAGCGTTTTTAAGAAATTCTTTTGTTTCTGTGCAATGTTTGTCTGAATATCAATCTCAAAATTCCTTGTTTCTAAAAATGTTCTATTTTTAGAACACAAAGGGTACATTATTTGGAAAATGCATATCCTAAAATTTCATAAAATTGTTTAAAATTTAAATAAGTGTTTTTTTTTTTAATAAATAAAAAATTATCAATCGCATAATTATTTGGAAATAAAAAATTGCTGAAGATTCGTTTTTAAAAAATTTAAGCGAACGCCAATGTTTGCTTAAGTAAAAGGAAGGAAACGTGACGTTCGTTTTTCTATCTTTTTTTTTAACAAACGTTCGCACATTCGTCGATTTGTCGCGCCCTGCCTTATATATCAAAATTTCCCTATATTATAAATGAAGAACCTTTTTTTTTAGGTACCTTCTTTTCATTTGGCGCCCCTTGATATCTGCTGCCCTGGACAAACTGTCCTTTTTGACACCCCCCTCTCTCTTGGCGGCCCTGAATAAATGAACGATTTATAAGTAAATTGAAGGATTCTTAAAAATATATACGTTTAGTAAAATCTCATTTTATGTAACACTATTTTTGTAGTAGTGTTTCATAAAACAATTGTCTTCTTAGTATTAAGTATCAAGTTTAATATATTTAATAATTTAAATTTGCGCACGAGTGTTAATAAAGTTATAAATAACTAATTTTTACTTGTTTTTCAAATGAGCAGAGATAAAAAAAATGTTTTATACCTCTGCTTATTAAAATCAGAAATATAAAATTATTATTTAAAATTTTTGTATGTAACTAAGAACATTTTCTCTACCAACTGTACTTTTTTTTTTATTATTTAGTAGAGAAAATGTTAATCAATTTTAGTAGTGAAAATGTTAGTAATTAATGTTAGTAAGTTAAAATGTAATTTTAGTAAGTTAAAATGTTAGGAAGTTAAAATTTAATTTTAGTAGAGAAAATGTTAATCATTTCATTTACTTTTTTCATAGATTTTTCCCGTCCATGTTAAGCCAGTGCAATTGCAATTCGAATTATTTTAAAATAAATTTGAAATAATCAGTTGCGTATTTACTAATTTTTTTTTCCTATTCTTTTATTAAGTTGTAATAGAAATATCAAATGTTGACCCGTCTTAATGAAGGCTAATAAAAAGATTTAAACAATGCTTTCATTTTTCAATAGTATTCATAAAATAATTTCTTTTAGTATTAAGTATTCAATTTAAATTTTCTTAATATTGTATAAAATTTGTTTTGATATTAAAAAACGAGTTTAAAAATTAAAAAATACATTGATTTTATTTAAAATCACTATTTAAAAAAGAATATGAGTTCGTTAATTTTTAAAAATTAATGAACTCAAATTTTTTGCATGTTAAGTTTCAATTATGAAGAACTATTACTCAGATGAATATTTAAACAAAGAAAAAATAAAATAATTTTTACCATCCAAAAAAACAATTGACTGTCAAATCCATGTGTTAGCTGGTCAAATTTACTGCTCGACTTTGATTTCTTATTTTCCACGCTGTGTGTGTATATACTATGCTCAATTTATATGTTAGGTCAAAATTTCCTAATATTATTTTTGCGTTCTTATGGTAAAAATGATATTGTAAAAAAAAAACTATTAAAGTAAAACTTATTAGAAGAAAAAAATGAAGAATAATAAAAGAAAAGATTGCTGCCCCATCCCAAACCCTCAGTCGATGTAGCACCACTCTGCTGCGAGTCAGGCTGTTTGTCAGTCGATGTATGTACTGAAGCCACCACAAATTCCTATTTTTTTATGACATCATTTCCATGTGTCTAATGCTGCATTTATTATTGCTGACCTCAATTTTCTTAATTCCGAGGGTTGATATATATATATATATATATATATATATATATATATATATATATATATATATATTGTACATTGTAAAATTCCACATTGTAAATCTAGTTAGACAAGCTTTATCTGGCAAACTTGAGTCACCCTCTGATCACCATCTCTTTCTTTTTCCTACAAATACTATCATGGTTGCTGCTCAAATGAGGTATCTGTTCTAGTTGGATCAACCAAAACTCATTCTTGCTACTATATTTTGTCCCTTAATGCTATAAAATTTTTCGTTTATCTAGTTTTTTTTCAAAACTTTCACCTGACTTACAACTTACAATTTTCAAAGTCTCCCTTGTTTTTTAACTCTGTCCTTTATTTTCTAGCAACTCATAATTTTATAGTGGTTGGTTGTAATCTTGTTGGTAGTGAATTAGTTTAAATAAATGATAAATGCATGCATAAATTTATAATATATAAAGTGTTATAAATTTTTTCCTAGCCCCGTCTGTTAACTCCTGCTAAATCTTAAAATTTTACAGGGGCTGGGTTTGTAAAAAGTTCCATTTTTAGCCTGGAGCCCTGGTCACTAAGAGGGATATAAATCCCTGGTCTATGGTGTCTAGGAGCTCTAAAAAGATAAAGTGACTTATGATAATACCCACCAACTATAAATTTGATAATTGTTTTTAAGATTTCTCTCTATAGTTTCTTTTGTTTTTTGTTTTTAAAATTGTATTTTGCTGTTAATAAAAAATACAATGCACCAGGGATGCGGAGTCCCAAAGCATTTTGACTTTTAATTTCTATTTTTTCCTAGTTTCTGATGCCCAAAACTCTAGAAGTGTAGATGACTTCTGATTTGCAATAAGAAAAAATTCATGAGATTTTATGAATTTGAACCTTTTGTTATTTAACCCAGAATCCTGGAGTCTTTGCAGCCATTATATATAAGAGCTCAAGTTCAATATTTCATTTTTCTTCTAAGGGATCGTCCATATATTACATAACGGGAAATTAAACTTATAGACAATAGACAAAGTATTAAAAGTTTTCCATTGCAGAGTCTTTATTCAAACCAAGTATATAAACAGCCATCGAAAACAGCCGCGCAAAAGAGCAAATTGATCTCCTACTTATATTTTTTAAATAAGTTTTGCCTTGCGTAATTTATGGACGATCCCTAACCTAAAAGTCCTTATATTTTTCCCATATGCCTCTTTACATTTTGGAGCTGCCAAAAACCAGAAGAAAATAGTCATTTTATGACTTTTAAATCTGAAGTTCTTTTTGGGGCTCCTCATCCCTGATATAAAAACACTAATATGAATTTAGATAACACAATACAAACTTTTGATGTATTTATTAGTTTCTCTATTCAATGTATTTGAAAAGTAATGAGCTTTTGCATAATAATTTTTTTAATTTGTAGGTGATATAATAAAGGTTATTCCAACCGTTAATCCAAATGTTGGTGTTACAGCTACAGCTGTTGTTTCGTCTGATAAAAGGTTCCACCCGACTCAAATGAGATCAGTTAACAGTATGGAGAATTCTGAGTTGCTTACTTCACACATAGGAAAAAAATATTATCAAAATAACAAATTAAGACAAAAAAAAAACCTTGTTGTATCATCAAGAAAGTTTCAATATAAGAACAATGTTAGTCTTAATTATTGTTTATTATTTATCATCGGTATTGGTATCACATTATACCAACATGGATGAGGTTGGTATCACATGTTACCAACACCAATGATGATCAAAAAATACTTTATACATTTTTTTATTAAACTTTATATTTTTTACATTTTTTTATAAAAAAATGAATTGTATTGATAAAAAAATTATCACCGCAATAGAAATGCCAATATTATTTTAAACTGTTTGAAAATCAAATCAGGTTGTTTAAAAATATTTAAAGATTAGATTTTCTAAATATTTCCAACTATTTTTAAATAAAAACTTTTCAGGTAAAGTAGTGGACTAACTTGGGTTTGTATTTTTACTTCTAGTTTTATTCAAAAGTATATTATGGTCAGTTTGTCTTGCTTAAAATATTATTAAGGGCAGTCAAAGTAATATAAATAATAAGTTTCTTGGTTAACATTAATAAAATAACTAAAAAAAACCTATTTTGACTAAAAACATTGTTATATAGCTTATTACTAACAAATTTGAAGTTGAAACATAAGTTGTTCTTTTAAGCAAAAAAATATTTTATATTAAAAAAAAAAATTATTTTTGTATTTATTAGGAGGTGCACCGATGCATCGGCCATGGTAACCATTAGCCGATGCCATTCATTTAAAAAAGTCAGTTTTAGGTTTTTTTTTGTTTCTATATTGTATAAAAAATATAATAATTTTTTTTTTTTTATATAACAAGAAAAACAAAATTAAAAAGACTAATTTTTCAAAACAATCGATTGTTTTGAAAAATAAGTGACTTTTTTAAACAACTGGCATAGACCAAGACTGATGCCTAGGCCAATGCATCGGTGCACCCCTAGTATTTATTTAATGTCAAACTAAAATTTTTTTTTGCCTAAAACATTTTCATTTGTGTAAAAAAAAAAGTTGTTTACTTTTTATATGTTGTTTTTAAAATAATTACTGCCCATTGAATCCAGGTTGGCATGGCAACTGCAGACCATCAAGCTGTTCTGAAACCCTTATTTTAATGATAATCTGCTGATTAAATAAATTGTTGGCAATTAAACTTTAGGATGCTTTTAATTATTGCTTTACCATAAAAACATTTTCTCAGGTGTGATGACTAAATTTAATTTGATGATTTATTGATTTGATAAAAGATATTGAAATGATAAAAATTTATTATAAATACTCAGATTACCATTAGCAACACAATATTGCTAGGTTCGCATCACATGGCAACCTATTTCTGAAATAAAACTCCTGTGTCTGCGTTTTAAACTTAGTATTATGAGAAGATTAACAAAATTTTGAAAAAAAAATAATTAAAATAAATTGTTTTGGATTTTTTTAAATAATTTTTTAATTATTTTTAGAAACATTTCAGAAGTATTGCTAGAAAAACTTTTGGTTTTAATCGTGTGAAAAGAAATTTGCCTATATCCAACCCACATCCTCTAGTTTTAGAATTGCCAAGTTTAAACAAAAAAGCTCAAACAAGTAATGATTTAAACTTTTTTAAATCAAAGCTTCCAAATATTCAAAAATACAGTGACAACAGTAGATTCTATGTTAATGGGACTCTCTCAGGAATAAATACAATGTTAAATGATGAAATTGAATCAAAGGCATTGGAAGGCAAAGACTTTTCTGAGTTTGATTATTTTGACTCGACTCCACAAAAGAAATATTTAGAAACATCTGTTGCCTTGACAACTGATAACAGCAGTAGTTTATTGCAGAACTTATCAGCTTTAAATCAAACTTCAACTTTTATTGGAACTTTAAACGAAATAAACACTAGCAATAAAAAAATTGAAGATGATAGTAAGTTCAATGAATTAGGTTATGCTGATTCATCAAGTTTGTCCAGAGAAGATGAAGAAGATGATGGTGAATTTTAATATGTGTTATTTCATATTTTCTTTTAAAAAAACTTTTTTGCTACATAATGGTGTTTATTTATTTGTTTGACAGATGAAATGTCACCTACAGACTCAACATATTCTGAGATGTTGCCCGATAGTACTTCTGAACCAATTGCTGAAGATGCTATCGAAGAAAATAAGAAAGAGTCAGAGAAACTAGAAGAAAATTTAGAAAAAGAGAGTGATGTTGAAAATGAAAATTTATTATCAGATGATGATGATAATGGTGAGTCAAAAAAACTTTCTTTGTTTTGAAAAAACATGAAATTTTTTTTTTTCTGTTTTCATCACATTGTAATATATAATTTCATCACATTGTAATAAAAGTCTTCATATTAAAAACAAATAATCACAAAGTGTTTGGATCACAATATTTTAAATATTTCCAAGATCTTTTCTTACCATTTTTCTTACTTAATTTTTCTTACCATTTTTCAACCTAAAATATTTATTCAACCTAATCATTTTGAATTAAAAACAATTATATTAGAAAACACTATAAGCAAAGGATTAGAAAAATTGGTTATAAGGTAGGTTTGATGAATTTTTAAAATCATTACTGACAATTAAAAATTTATTGAAAAATCAGAATAACAGAATTTTTATTATTAAGTAGAAATGTGTCTGACATAATTGTTCAGTTATATAGTAAGAAAATTTTTTTATTGTAAAATATTTCTTTTACTACAGTTACAAAAAAAATTTTAAAACCTGACAACTTGAAGTCTCAAAAATTAAATGTTTAATTCATTAACCACAATATACTAATTAGTAATAAAATTATTTAATTGCTAATAATATTATTATTAACTAGCAGTAAGCAACGCATAATACTGGTTATTCAGGCTTGGTCAGGAAGCGGGAGCGATCGCTCTCGAATACTGACCACGGAAATAATATTTAGTTGCGAAAAACTGCCCAGGCTTTTTAGTTGTTTTGAGAACATTTAAGTTTATTTAATTTCTATAGTAATTCAATGATTTAATTATTTCATTTGCTTATCTTACTAAGTAGAATTGTTTTAAATATGTTAAACTTTTCAAACTATGCGAAGCATAAAATAGTTATTAAAAAAATTAACTTTTTTATTTATAAAATAATTTAGCTTAGATGAAACTAAAACTTGCATTAAATTTATTAGAATCTTGTTAGACTTTTCGGGTAGTAATTTTTTTTTTGGATGCATTTGTATGTGCTACAGTGTAAAAATGACTCAACAAAAAGGTCTTCTTGACTTTTTAGGGGCCCTAATAATGCGGGGCCCGGGGCTATAGCCCCCTCTAAACTCAACCCTCCTTAATCAAGCACTGGAAATAAGACACGAGTATATAAATAAAAGTTATATTACACTCTTCGTTAAATAAAGAACATTTTTTTTCCATTTTAAACAATTGTAAGATGTTACTTTTTATAAAAAACTTCGCTTAATTTTATAAAAAAATTATATAAAAGAGTGATGTTTTATTGTTAAAAATATTTGTTCTAAACGTAATTTGTTTTGCTTTAAGTTTTTTCGCGTTAAAAGATATTTTACTTTCTTATTAATTTTTTTTTTTAGCAGTTGTCTCTTATCGGTCCAATTAATTTTAAGCGCATTTTTTTTTTTTTAGCTTTTTGAAATGTTCTTAAAACGACTAAATCTGGCCATCTTTTCGCAACTAAATATTATTTCTGTGGTCAGCAATCGAGAGCAATCGAGAAGCTCCAACTTCCCGGCCAAGCCTGGTTATTAGTAAATAAATTATCAATAACAATTTAGATTGATATATTATCTAAAAAATTTATTAAATCTTTTTAGTTCTGATTGCTTTTATTTAGAATTCAGCTTTTAGTTAATGACATAACAAGACCACACAATTTATGTTATTAGGTTTTAAAAATCAGTTATAACAGCAGGCACCAGAGAAGGAAAGCCAAGTACAGCCTGCCAATGTCCAAAAAAAAAAAGGAAAAATAAAATTATTATCCTAAATTACTAAAACATTATTTTACATATTTTTAACTGATTTTTACAAAATAAAAGAATAAAAATGAAATTAGTCGGCTAATATTACAGCCTAGCACTATTCTTGAGGTTGGGATCACGCCACAAAACGAGTTACCATCTTTGTAGGGGGAAAACATTGAACAAAATGTGTTATTAGCGCGCCTTGTTCAATGTTTTCCCCCAACAAAGATGGTAGCTCGTATTGTGACAGGATTGCAGCCTCAAGGATGTCAACATTTACTTTTTCACAGACTTGTATAAAGTTTTATCAAACTGAAGGCATATTTTTTATGCCATAGACAAATGTTGAAAATTTCAAATTAGTTTATATGGTTTGATGTGCTTACAATTATGGCTTAGTCAATAAGTTAAGAAAACGAAACTTAGTTATATATTATTATAACTTAGTTATATATTATTATAATTATATAAGTTATATATTATTATACTTAGTATACAAATAAGTTAGTGTGTTTTGTTTTAAATTATCTTTTTCAAGGAAAATCTCAATGTCACTTTACAAAATATGGTAAGGTTTTACTAAATAGCATTGCCATATCTAAACTTTACATATCCTTGAGTTCGCGATCACATCACAAAGCAATGAACAAAATCCTGGCTTTAAAATAAAAACAATGAACAAAACGCATAACATTTGTTCAATGTTTTCCCCCAACAAAGATGATAACTCGTATTGTGATGCAATCAGGACCTCAAGGATACACACTGTAAGTCATATTTAGCTAGTTTAATGTCCTTGGCTCTACACAAAAGTAACTATATTAAGTGGATTAAATTTTGATAAATATAATCAAATAATGTGACCAATCTTTCAGCAATTATTAGTTATTGATATTTTTAAAAAAAAGTTAGTTTTTATTGAATAAGTCTGTAAGAACAACTGGATTTTTTTGTGTGTTAATTCACCTCCCCAAGGTCCAGAAGGCCACTACAGACGAGGAGGCTGTTTATTGTGGTTATAACCCTCTCTCAACTCTATAACTCCAAAACATGAACCTTAACGAACAAGGCTGTTGCACAGAGAAACAAGTCGAACACAGGGGCGTGGTGGAGATTGAACTCGAAACTTCTCGCTTACAAAGCAAGTGCTTTACCACTACACCACTACCGCATTTCTATAAGTTATGAATTAGTAATTAATTTGTAAAACATTTCTTATACATGGTCATTATCAATTACACTGGTCAACAACAATTTTTCATCAGACTCGATTTTGGGTGGCCCAGATACAGTTTTTTGTGCAGATTTCAAATCTGTGCTCAGTTTTTTTGTAGCACGTCTAGTTTTTGAGATGACATGCCTTATGTTTTGAGTTTAGTGGCAATTACTAATGATATTATTCCTCATTTCAGGTTTGATTTAATCTTTATAAAATAATTTATCAAGATGCCAAGAAAATGCAAGAATCAGCCTGACACCTTTTGTTATGAATGCGGCTTATTTACAGTGTCTGGTCAGCAGCATAAAATTACAGCGAACTTGTCAAAAATCTACAAATTGTACTTTGGATGTCCGTTAGGTGATCAAGATAAAACGTGGGCTCCACATATTATTTGCACAAGCTGATCTAGTGGATTGCATGACTGGCTTCACAAACGGAAAACTGCATTTTCATTTGCCATACCCATGGTATGGAGGGAGCCAAAGGATCATGTAACTGATTGTTATTTTTGCATTGTTAACACAACTGGATTTTCATCGAAAAATAGGCACAAAAAAGATTTGGATTCGGCAATGAGGCTAGTTCCACATGACCCCTCATTACCAGTTTCAATGCCTCCAATAGATGGATTAGATTCTGTCGAAGATGAGATAGAAGTGGACTCTTGTGATGAACATCAAGATACTGCTGATCTTGACTATTCACCTGATGTCGAAAAAACGCCAGAAGTATTCACTCAAGAAGAACTAAATGATTTGGTCCGAGACTTAACCTTATCAAAGGAAAAAGCAGAACTTTTGGGGTCATGACTTAAACAAAAAAGTTTGCTTGCAACAAACGTTAAAGTGTGCCACTATCGAAAGCGTAATCTTCAATTAGCTACATTTTTTACTGTTGATGGCCCATTGTGCTATTGCAATGACATCAGTGGACTGTTTGAAAGTTTATCACAGCCGCATGAACCTTCTGAATGGCGTTTGTTCATCGATTCGTCAAAGCGAAGCCTGAAAGTTGTGTTGTTGCATAAGGGAAATCAAAAGCCTTGCATACCAATTGCTCATTCTGTTCATCTGAGTGAGACGCATAAAAACTTGAAAATTCTCCTTGAGGCAATCAACTACAAAACTCCTCAATGGAATATCTGTGGTGATCTAAAATTCATTAGCATGCTGATGGGCATGCAAATGGGTTTCACAAAATTCTGCTGTTTCTTGTGTTTGTGGGACAGCCGCGCTGTAACAGAACATTACGTGAAACGAGACTGGGACCAAAGGAATGAGTATGAGCCAGGAAGAAATAGTGTTGAAAATATTCCTTTGGTCGATCCACAAAAGATTTTTTTACCTCCTCTACATATCAAACTTGGCTTGATGAAGAACTTTGTAAAAGCAATGGGAAATGCAATTCAGCTGGATTTCAATACTTGGTGGAAAATTTTCCAAAAATGAGTGCAGCAAAGTTGAAAGAAGGAATTTTTGTCGGACCTCAAATTAAAGAGGTTTTACGAGATATTAATTTCAAAAATTCTCTCACAGATGAAGAAAAGAAAGCTTGGCAAGCCTTTACTTGGGTTTGTGCTAACTTTCTTGGTAACCACAAGTCACCTGAATATAAAGCAGGCATTCAAGAGCTGCTCGATTCATATCAAAAAATGGGATGTCGCATGTCTTTGAAGTTGCACTTTTTACATTCCCATCTGAAATTTTTTCCTGAAAATCTGGGTGCAGTGAGTGATGAACAAGGTGAACGATTTCATCAAGATATTCAACTGATGGAAAATTGCTATCAAGGGTTTTGGAATGAAAGCATGATGGGTGATTACTGCTGGATGCTTTATCGTGACAACCCAGACAAAGTCTTTAAAAGAAAGTCATATTCATGGCGATTTTGAGCAAATGTTGTGATAATTGTAGTGAATAAAACATTGTATATGTTAATACTGACTTAAATTGTTGACAATTATACGGATCTAAGATAGTAATAGGGTAGGGGATGCAAATTCATACAACACAACTTAAGGCAAATGTCTTAATTTCCCTGAGATTTGCAAAATAAGAGGGGCCCTTATCTCAAAATGTGTACGTGATAGAGAAAAACTAAATAGATATTTGGAATCAGAGTGAAAAGTTTATTCAGAAAAAAATATTTTTATTCATGATGAGAACAAAAAGTTCCATTTTGTTGACCATTGTTATTGCACCAAAAAATACATAAGAACTTAGTAATAACAGAATGTTCCAATAATGCTCCTCTTTAATAATAAATTTGATTAAAAAGAGAGGCAGATACTGTTTCCAAGGTACTGTGTTAAAAAAAAGTAAAAGACCCACAATAAATTATTATAAGTATAAATAAAGTTATTATTGTTAACAACAATAACAAAAACAATATAGTAGCTCAAAATAGCTGTAGCACAGTTAACCATTAAAATTTACTTTGTTATGTTACCAGTAAAAAAAACAATTTTTACCTTTATTATTTAGAATTCCAGTTTTTTCAATTAAAAAAGCAAAGACACTTAATAAAAAAAAAAATACAGTTATGTTTTTTTAATTTATAAAAAATTATATAAAATCATTTAATTTTAGGATAGTTAAAATCAGCTATAAAAATTTAATAAAATTTGATTTTTAAAAATAATGTATTGACTAATATAAAACTAAAATACTAATTAATATAATTAATAATCTAAATAATTTTTAGCAACACAATGCTGACAGATTTGGTAGATTTCTCCTAAATAATTATAATATGTAATAGTATTATTTTCTTGATATACAATGCATTATTACTCATCTAGCAGCATTTTGTACATTTTGTAAATGGTTAATTTTATCTCCCATAGGCCTATCTCTTTCATTTGTGGCGATTATTTTCAAGTTGTTTAATCAGCTTATCCTCATTTATTCAAATTAATTTCTTCTCGTTGAGCTTTTTCACATTTTGATTTTATTCGTTTATTTGCAATTATTTTTTTTACAACTTGAATTTCTTAAAATTTGATAAGTATAAGTTACTTTAAGTTTCTTTTATTTTGACAATGATTATTTTTAAGTCGCCTATTAATATTTCTACTGATAACTTCATGGGCCTAATTTTATCCATTTCAACTTCACTATTATTATAAAACATATTAACAATAGTGTTACAACTGCAGACCTTCCAACCTTTTTTTAAAAAAACCTTGAGATTAATAAAAACTTTTTTTTACACAAAACTTGAGATTTACACAAAAACCTGGATACATGTAAATTTTATTTTAAAAAGTTTTTTTTTTCAAACAAGAAAAATTAAAATAGTATGATACGTTATATTTAATAAATAACTCCAGTTTATTCATTATGTTTAAAATTAAAAATTTATGTTTGCTTTCTTCAAGGAATTTCAGGGGATTTCCTTTTTTTTTTACAAAGCTAAACAACCTTTCCAATTCATCATTACTGTGAGAAATATTATTCCTAAGGTATCTGAAAAGATTTTTGATGATATTGGAGGTGAAAATTTGTTTCACTACAGAATCAAATTTTACAGTATCTTAGTTCATAAATGATTATTCCAAATGGTTTTGTTAAGTATTTCTAATTGCTACCAAAATTTGCTGAAATTGTCTTTATTATTAAATTTATAAATCAATAAAAAGTAAATCAAAAATCTTATCAGATACATTAGCTTCTTCAAAAGCATTATCATCAAAATCATTGCCCTAACCAGGTAATCTGCACACCATGTTAAGCTAAATTTGCTCTTATATTTTTGCTTTGTTGCCATTTTTAAAAATTCGAATTTGATTTGTAATATAAACAAACCCGTGATTAGACTATATGTTGATAAAAGAATTTTAAAGGGATCTTCAAGTGCTGAGACAAGTTGTGTTATATCAAAGAAAAGGTTTAAAAAAAAACATTTATGCTGAATTTTTTTTATTAAAACTAAATAACAAATGCACACCAATTAAATTAAAATGTTGTTTTAGTCAAAACTCACTGTCTCCATTTTTTGTTTTTCTTGGAGTCTGTATAATGAAGGGCCTTGTGAATCAATTTGATTTGATTTGTGAATCGATTGCTGCTACGACGATTTGAGATTCGATTCAAAAAAAATAGTTCAAGTTTTTCTAATCATTTTGTTGTTTTTTTCATACATACGGCATTAAAGAGTTGTAAAAATATTAAAATATATTGGAAAATTCAGCGGTAAAGAAATTTTGTAATCCTGACATAATTTAATAAAACTCATTGATGATTAGGGATTTAAACGCAAATTAGTAACCCGTAAATTGTAAAAACCTAAATATCTATGTTTTGCTTTAGTACTTTTCGCTTTCACTTAAAGTAATTTAGAATTTGAAAAGTTTTCAGTGCAAATAGAAAAGCTGTTTATTATTTCACTTCAAGCTAAAAATTAAACTTCCACTAAAAATGACTTCCACAAAACCTAGTAGTTAAGGAAATCTTTAAAAAAAAGAATTTCCTAACTTAACTAAATTCTGGCAATGCAAACAGAAAAATTCCAATAAAAAGTATTCTGTTCAGAAAACTAGAATTTTATCTCATCTATGGAACTATTTAAAATGTGACCTTAAAAACCTACATAAAAAAGCATCTAAAAAGTTGTAATTAAAAAAAAAAAAATTCTGATAACATAGTTATAAAATCATTATTCACATTTTATTGCTCTTTAAACTTTACCATTGCGCAATGTGTAGTTTTATAATTGAAGATCATTTGGGATCATTTGCTCGATGTTTACTCAAGGGCAATATCATCCACCACATTTGATCACTTTATATATAAATTAGGGTGATATAATAGGGTACCGTTTTGGCGACATCAAATTGTTTGTTTGTCCGAATATCAATCCCACAATCACTAGCGTTTTTAAGAAATTTTTTTGTTTCTGTGCAATGTTTATCTGCATTTCGATCCTAGGAAGCTTTGAAAAAATCTATTTTTAAAACCACAACGGTACCCTATTGATGGCCTATATAATAGCTTTCAACAAAGTATAAAACGGCAGGTTATCTCCAAACATAGCATCGCTTTTGATCACTTTAAGGTAACAATTACAATAACTTTCTTGTTTCTAATTGTCACTATATTTCATCCTCTTGGGTTACCAGAATCATGCTCTTTATCAGTTGCAAATCTGAAAATAGTAAATGCTTGTCACAAAGCTACTTCCACTGAAGAAATTATATGAAATATGCTGTCAAATTTTGCAAAACTGACACTATTCCTAGTTTGCTGTGCTCACTTAAACCTTTTGGAATCGATTAGCTAGGCTGTTGTGCTCATAAAATATAACTTTGTATGAAATCAACTATTCACAACCAACCGATTCTTGTGACATAATTAGCGCAGTTTATAAAATAGTTGGGTTTTTTTACTCATCAGTCTGACAGGCAGCCCCCAAAACTAAGAGTCAAAGCCTACAATGGATGTGTAATCACACTTTAACAGCACTTTTAACTTATTAGGATTGATTTAAAAAAATCTATAGAACTTGCTCTAGTTGAGTTCACACAGAAAAAATGGTGTAGAAAAGTGTTGCTGACATGTCTGACTGAAACGCAAGTGCAATTATTAACAATTGTCACTCCTATTTTAAATGCAGTATCTGAAACCATTGCTATTTTATGTGTGGAAAAATGATGAGCTAGTTTATTCGAGCATTACAACTTTGAAAAATTGCCTTTGCTCAATCAATAAAAGAGTGGTAATTAAATTTGTTGATGATCTGATTACATAGTTAATAATCAGATTTGAATTAAGTGAAAAAATTGTGCAAATTGTGGAATCATTCTTAATGGTATCTAAGAAAAACATGATTTAATTAATAAGAATTTAATTAAAAGAATAAAAACAAGTTTTGTTCATATTTAAGCGAATGATTAAAAAAAAAAATGTATACCAAGAAAAACAAACTTTGTTATTTTACTTGATGCTCGTCATCTTCTTTGTTATCCAGTCTCTCTAACTCTTTAAAATATGCGCCACAATCTACAGATTTATAATTTATTCAAACACGTTTAATTCAAACTATGTCATTGTAGAATTCCGATAAGTAATCTGAAAGTTCTTTTTTTTTTTTTATCAACTTATAGAATAATTTTTAAATTATTACTATAGATTACTAAAAAATTTGTTTAGTTACTTATTATTATATAAAAGTTTTTTTTTTTTATCATAAATTACTGTAAAATTTCTTTAGTTATTTTATTTTCTAAATTTCGTGAAGTTTGGATTCAAAATATGAATAAAATATTTCAGATATTTTAAGCTTGCCTATTGCTATAAATTATTTTTGTGTTATTAAATGATAATTATCCTTATTAAGATTCTGTTAAAAAATTATTTTGTATTATTTAATTATTATTTAAGACTACCGCAAGCCGCTGACAGCAGTTTTTGATTTTTTCAAATTTTGACTGCAAGCCGCTGGAAGCAACTTTTGAGTATGCTTCACAATTTATCTTGTTTTGTACATAGAATTTCATTCTAAACACATGTAATTTTTTTGTTCTTAAGTTTTAATTCTCTACATAATCAAGAACTAATCAGAGTCGTTTTGTTTAATCAAGGATTACTCAAGATTTTTTTACTTTGTTAAAAAATCTTAAGTAATCCTTGATAAAAAAAAAAGTTTTTAATATTATTACAAACTATATATCAATAGAAAGCTAAACAAATGAATGTATAATTTGGGCTAAAAGTAACAAGAAGAGCTTATTTAAATAATATTCTAATTGTGTAATTTTTTTTTTTTTTAATTATCTTTGCTTCCAACAAGGCTGCAAGCAACCACTAATTAGTGTTGGAAGTTACTGGAAGAGAAAAGATGAAGATTGTATAGCAAGATAACGATTGAAAGACGACTTAAAAGATTGCAAATTATATGAATAAGGAAAGCAAGATGAAGGAAGCGAATTCCAAAGAACTGATGTTCGAGGAAAAAAACTAGACAAATAAGAGTTTTTGGAGCACTTAAGAACAGTAACAGAAAATGGATGAGACTTAATTGAATGACGAGTAACACGAGAATGAATTTTAGTAGATGGCACAAGAGACACTAGCTCTTTCGAGCAGTGCCCATTATAGTATTTGTAGAAAAGAGAAAGAGAAGCAACATTACGACGATGTGACAGAGGTTGAAGGTTGGCTGCAAGAGCAGGTCCAACTATGTTTACAATGCATTTTTGCACCTTGTCTAAAAGAGAAAGAGCATCATTAGAAGATCGGCCCCAGATATGACAACAGTATTCCATACAAGGCCGGATTTGAGATTTATATAGATAAAGAATAGAATCTAGAGTAAGAAAGTGACGAGCTCGATAAAGAGAAGCAACTTTAGCAGATGCTAATTTTGCAACGGATTTGATAAAAGGTTTCCAAGAAAGATTAGAAGTAAGATTTAATCCTAGAAGATGAAGGGTAGGAGACTCATCGAGTACATTACCTTTCATAAATATAGGAAGGTCTAAACTATTGCAATAACGATTTGCCGAAATAAATTGAGTTTTATCTGAATTAAAGTTCACCAGCCACTGTGAGCCTCATGCTGTAGCAGAAGTGAGATCCTTTTCAAGCTCAGATGCCCCCTGCAAGTAATCAGAGGGAGTTGGCTTCTTATCGTGACAAGAATAAATGGTAGTATCATCAGCGAACAATGCCACCTTAGATGTGAGAATGTCTGGAAGATCGTTAATGTAAATTTTTTTTTTTTTTTTTAATTTTACTTCACCTCCTCAAGGCCGAGAAGGCCACTACAGACGAGGAGGCTACTTATTTTGTGGCTATAACCCTCTCTCAACTCTATAACTCCGAAACACGAACCTTGACGAACAAGGCCGCTGCGCAGAGAAACAAGTTGATTTAAAAAGAGCAGAGAAACGAGTTGAATTAAAAAGAGTATAGGGCTAAGGATTGAACTTTGAGGAAACCCTGAGGTTACAGAATAAGAAGAAGAGTGCTGTCCATCAAGGACAACTTTTATACTACGATTGGAAAAGAAGGATTCAATAATCTTAAAGATGTTTCCAGATACACCGTAAGAAGAAAGCTTATGGAGAAGACCAGCATGCCAAACTTTATCAAACGCTTTAGAAATGTCAAGAGCGATGGCCTTAACCTCTCCACCTTTATCTAATGCGCAAAAAAACCTATCGGTTATTACTGTTAGCAAATCAGCTGTAGAACGAGAAGATCGAAATCCATATTGATGATCAGAAAGTAAGTTATTAGATTCAAGATAAGAGATTAAGTGTTTGTTAATTAAAGATTCAAAAACCTTGCTTATGATAGGAAGAAGATTAATGGAACGGTAGTTAGACAAATTGGATCGCTCTCCAGAATTTTTTAAAATAGGGATAATAGATGCGGCTTTCCAGCAGGCTAGAAAAAAAGACTCTGATAAGCACTTGTTAAATAGTTTTGAAAGGATAGACGACAGCTCCTTCTGCAAGACTATAACAGGTATGTTATCCGGGCCGCAAGCTGTAGAAGATACTAAGCGGGAAATCACTTTAGATACAGAAGCTGGAGTGATACGAATGTCAAGCAATGGATCAACCTGTTTGACAGCTATATCAGGTAGAACGCAACTGGTTGCATCAAGAGATGATATTGATGAAAAGTTCTTGGCAAACAATTCAGCTTTGTCTTTAGGTGAGGTGACAAAGTCTGAACCATACAAAAGAGGTGTAATTACAGACTTGCCCTTTTTATTGATACTATAAAAGATTCTCCAAAAGTCACGAGAGCCTAATTTTTGTGATGAAATACGAGGCTTCATGATCTGAGAATAGCGGGCTTTGGCATTAGACAAAACTTTTTTACAATGGTTCCTAGCAGTAATAAACAGAAGTCTGTTTTCTGGAGAATTGTTTTGCTGATAGATATGGAAGTAATGGTTTCGATTGGCAATTGCAGCAGCACAATGTGAGGAAAACCATGGAGAAGAGTGAGGCTTGACCTGGAATTGTCGAGAGAGAATAAAAGATTCCATGCCAGCCTGAATCCACGAAGTTATGTAAGAAGCACATTTGTCAACAGGAAGACGAAAGAATTCTACCCAGGGGCCATCACGAAGAAAATCACAGAAAGAGTCCCAGTCAGCTTTAAGGTAGTTGTAAGATGTACAATGATAGGGGGATTCTGATGGTAAAGAAGAATGAGATGATAGTTTTAGAGAGACCAAACCATGATCAGAAGCACCTAAGGGTGAGTGTGAAGAAACTGAGCACTGATTAGGATCAGAAACAAGACATAAGTTGAGTAGAGAAGGTAAATGCTTTGGGTTGTCTGGAAAGCGAGTTGGAAAATTGACTATTTGAGTTAGGGATTGAGAAAGACAAAAGTTGTGGGCCTTAATGCCTGCAGAGTCACTGACACTAGAGCCAAGCCATTCAGTGTGATAAACATTAAAGTCACCGACAACAACAATATTGGCTGATGGATAAAGAATGAGGGCTTGGTCAATATAATCAGAAATATCATCAAGAAGAGTGCAGTCTTGAGATGAGGGAGAGCGATATAGAGCAAAGAGAAAGGTGATAGAGTGAAGTGGTGGTAAACGAAAGCACATAAAAGAGTAGTCTGTGGATTCAAGCCTAGTTTCCCGACAAATGGGTGAATTCTTACGAATGTAAATACCCAGGCCAAGCATGTGACTATTGGAGTCTTTACGAATTAAAGGAAGATAACCATCAACACTAAGATCACAAGATGAGACAGTTGAACTCAAATTAGTCTCACCAAGGGCAAGTATGTCTGGTGAACTTTGCAAGAGATAAGACGCATCAGAAGAAAAGTTACTTCGAAGACCACGAATATTGGTGAATGATAGGTTTAGCGAACTTGGTGATGACTGTGGTTTTTTGTGTTTTATAGTTTTTGTTACTTTATTCTATTATAAATTTGTTAAAGAAGTTGACTCAAAACATAGATAGTATTCAGTACACTGCTTTATAGCTCAAGCAATTGCCTGTATTGTATATCGTAAGAATATAGAGATAAAAAAACTTCAATTTGGATTTCATTAAGTTAGCAATTTGATTCAAGATTCAATTCGCAAGTAAAGTGCTGCTTTAATTCGAGATTCAATTTGAAACTAAAAATGCTGATTCGCAAGGCCAAGGCTGGCAGGATAGGGGTGTGTGCGTGGGTATGACTCCATCCCCCCCCCCATCAATTATTTTGAGTCAGCAAATTTGACCCTTAGTTGGCAAATTTGACCTTTTTTGACTAGTTAGTTAGCAAATGTAGACCCTGTCAATAGATTAGTTTGTAAATTTAGACAGTCAGTTAGCAAATGTCGTCATTGCAGTCGGCAAGTTTTCAAAATTGAAAGACCTTTTTTTTTTTTTTTTAAGCTGGCAAATGTTGTAATGGCACCCCCCACGTGACACTGGCCCTGCGCAAGGCCCTAGTATAATATTAGTCACAATCTACAAACTTGATAATTTATTTCATGCATGTTTAATTCATAACAGTTTTGGTGTATGATGTCATTGTAGAATTTTTTTTTTTTTAATATCTGTTTATTTGAATATCTTTTTACTAAATTCCAAAATAATTTTGTAATACAATTAAAAATAAAATAATATATATGATTTTGATATTTGAGTAGCGCAACTTGTTTTTTATTTAAAAAAAGGGCACAAAAAATATATACTTCTTGTTTTTATTGAATTGTAAATTTTTAATCGAACTTTAAAATGATCAGTTGCGCTGTTATTGGGTGCCGTAGTAATGCAAACACAGCTGGTTCTCATATACCTTTCATCTATTACCTTCAGATCCTCAGAGCTTTATGGAAAAAGGTAATAGGTATATATAATTGCAACAAGAGTGTAAGAATATGTTCTTTATATTTTGATGCTTTATTTTTCGACATGTCAAAAAGAACAAATAACAAAAAGAATCATTCTAAAATCAGTGCAAGGGCATAGGGAGCAATCGCACTTGTTGCCCCTTTTCCCCTCCTTTGATATTTTATAAAGTTTTTTTTTTTTTGTAAATTTATGTATTTAAGTGAGCTATTGTTTGAAAAAAGAAGTAAATTGAAAAGGCTGTTTAAAAGCGTGAAAAATTTCTTTAAAATTGCTTGTTTTGAGCATGATACCCTGAAGGGGGTTTGTAAGAATGAGCATTAAAATTATTCTAAACGTCGCATACTAGAGTATTGAAGCCTTAAAAGGGTCAATTTTATATCAACCCTTGGAATTAGGAAAAATGAGGTCTGCAATAGTTTGCCGATCTCAATCTTTTAGAGGTTGGCATCAGGTTGGCAGAAAAAATTTGATACAAAGGTCTTACCATAAAACATAAAAACAAGGTCGGCAAAAAATTGACCTTGTTTCTATTCAGCTGAAAGCCGACCCTAATTCCTGCGGCTGCTACATCCATTTCCTGACAAGAATCTGGTATTGTACTATCTAGTTTACAAAATTTATTCAACGCTGATATATTTTTATACTCTTTCTTTAAATAAATCAGCGCATACTTTTCTTTTAAGCATTAAAATGTGTTTGTTTTCATTTTTTGTTATAATACTATTGCTTGTTGTTATGTTTTAGTCTAATAAATTTAGGAATTTTGTAATATTATGTTAATTGGTTTATCACATTATACCTACCACAACGATGGCAATCATTTATAATTGTATGTTTTTCTGCAAAACTTGTTGATGAAGTTATGACAATACCTATGATAATAAATGCAATAGAATAATAAATTTAACTATAAGTAGTTAAACTACTTATATTTATTCCTGCCATAATCAGATTTCTAATTTTTATTCCTAATTTATCCATTTATTAATCTAGATTATTACATTAACACATGGGAAGGTTCTGTTGTTTCTTTTTGATATGTAGGAATTAAATAAACTATATACTAAAAGAATAATTTTACTTTAACGTATAAATTAATTTAAAGTATAAATTGAATAAAAACAAGTGATTTGAATAAGCCATATAAATTGAACTAACCCAGTAAACACACAAATGTCTATTAAACGTCAAAACAACGTTTCGACAAAACATTTAGATTTGTTAGATTATTCATTTAGAATGAAATCCAAATTAACGTTTAGAGCAAACCCTAACCCTGACGTCCATTCAACGTCTTTATTCAAACATATTTTAGATGTCTGTTATAGGATTATTATATGTATATAAAGCGTTTAGATTTTGTCAAATTTACGTTTAAATCTAGTCTAATTAACATATATAAAGCGTTTAGATTTAGCCTAAGTAAACATATATTAAATTTATTAGATCTTGTCTAATTGTTTCTTTGATTTAGTTAACCTAATTTCAATTTATATAAGTTTTAAAACTTATATAAATTAAAATTACGTAATAACTTTTTAACTTTATAAATAATAAGAGCGGTATAGGTCTTTAAATTTATAAATAAAATATAGTTCTAAAAAACATGGTCTTATTTTTTATATATTTTATAACTACTTTAGTATGTTTGTAAACTTTTATACTATTTTAATATATTTATAAACTTATACTATACTTTTAAATTATAAAACTATTTATAAAAATATAAACTTATATAAAATTTTTTCATATAATGGGAACTTAGAGACAAAAATGTTCGTGCATTTATATGTTTATGCTTCAATAATTAAAAAAAATTAAATGATCAAGCTTTTTGCAGTGGAAGTTTTATAGTAACATTTCTATCAAATTTTTTTTAAATTTAATCTCATTAGCAGAAAATAAAAGTTTACATTAAGATTAAGTTAAAGATTACTAATAAAATTAATAAACTCATAAACATATATTTGAGATTGCTGTTTTCTCTGGTTTATGCATTATCAAAAATCTTCTTGGTATACTGTCTACCGCTTGCATATCATGCACCTGTTCTTGTGCAACCTAATTTGTAAACGCAAAAAACTAGGGTAAAATATCGTAAATGAGAAAATGTCATAATACTTATGTGAAGTGAAGTAAACTGTTAGTAGAAATTTTGATCCCAAACAGTGCAACAATAACTGTGTAATAGATGTGAGGAGAACAAGGAATAGTAAATTGATATTAGAATATGTTGGGGAACATAGTGTCGTATTAATGACAACATATTATTGACACGTGAGATTTTTTTATTTAATTAAATTAGTTGATACTACCATGAGTTTTTTTCAAAAAATACCCTAAGGTATTTTATATATTTATATGGAGAAAAGTCTTTTACGGTTTTAATTTTCACATTATCATTATCAATCTTTTTTTTGGAGGGTGAAAAATAATAAATTCAGTTTTAATTGGAATTTTTATTTAGAGGAATACTATTTAACCAATGATGCAAATGATAGAGATCTGAATTAACTTTTTTTATAAATCAGCTTAATTACTTTACTTGTGGATTGAAACTCATTAATCGAGACAAACTGAGTACGATTTTTAATATAAGATGAAAACCAATCATTAGCGATACCATAGTGATACTATGGTATCGCTTTTAGTTTTTCAATTAAAATCTTGTGGTCAACTGTATCAAATGCTTTTTAGAGATCAATAACAAAGCCACAAGCAAAAGAGCCAATCGAACCACAAGTGATTTCAGTAATGGGTCATTCCATGCCAAATATTCCAAATTTTTAGGATTTTAACATGGACCCCCTCAGATTTTGATTAAACTTAGTGGGTTTCTTATTATTAATGAGAAAAGCAATTCCTGAAAACTTCAGCATAAAATCTTTTGTGGTTCATGAGATGTGGTCATTTGAAATTTCTGATTTTTCCAAAAATAAAAACTTTAGTAGCAAAAACATGTTTTGTTCGTATTTTGAAGCTCTATATTTAAAAACAAAATTTTAGAAAAACATTTTAGTTTTTTTTTGTTGTAAGCAACTCTACACTTACTTTAACAAAGCTTTGACATTGAATTCTCGGATGTCATATTTTTTGCATAATGGCTACCTAAAAAATTGTGTGCAAATATAAAAAGTTGGTTTTTGATGAGTCAATATACAAAACCTGCAGTTTAAGAAGTAAAAAGACATATTTTTTTAGTTTTTTTAGTTTATATATGGTAGGCTTCCAAATTTTTAGAAGTTTTCTGATAAGATACAGTTCAGTAAAAAATTATAGACTTCTAAAAAAGGCTGCGGCTTAAACTTAGGAAAATGTGCCTTCACTTCAAACCACCGGTAATCTAGGATCAACACTGGTTTTAATAAGATTTGTTTTTCTTCTAATTTAATAAACTTTTTTACAGTGATTTCAGAAAAAAAAAATAGTGGGTACTCATGGGAAGTTACAAAATCAGAACAATGAAAATTTCCCAAAATGAATTAAAAACAATAAAAATAAAGTGATTGTTGTACTTTAGTTTGTATTATATATTGTAATAAAAAGTATGTATGAATTCATAAGTATTTCATAATTAATACTAGAAATAAGTCTTTAATTAAGTCTGAATTAAACTCAGTTTTTAAATAACCTAGCTCTTAACTGCCCCTCCCTCCTCCCCTGTCCATTTACTTTTTAACATGCACATTTTTCCCCAGAACTTAGAAAAAAATAAATGTAATTGAACACATGGTGTGTCTGATTTTATGTCTGATTTATAAAGTGCTTTTATGCCCAAACACACCACTAAGCATACACATATAAAAACTGCAATTTTTAAATGTTTTTATATAAAAGTTATAAGTAGCCTATTAGGTAAAAATGAAAAGAAAGATTTTTAGTCTAATTTACCTAATATTTAATATCATGAATATAAATTTTATAATATTTTTCCTATACATTCACTATTCCACCCCTCCGCATTAATATAACTTATTTGATTATCATTTTCAAATTTAGATTACAACTTATATACCAAGTTATAAGAGTTATTTGACTTGTCATCACAATTCACAAATTGATTATGTAATAAAAAATCTTATTATGTAATAAACAATCAATATAAACATTGAATCTTTTAAATGAATTTTATTTAAAAACTTAGACCTAAGTGGTGTTTTCCTATTGGAGGTGCTTCAGGTCTCCATTAAGTATGTGTTTGTGAGTACCACCAACTTGAAAAACTTTTAGCATTACAAATAACATGTATTTTAGACTATAAAGACCTCTTGACATTAGTTGTATGTAAGTTAACAAATCGGGTTTGCATGCTGCTCAGTTGCAATAACTGCCCAGATACCAACACACTAAAAGAGTATTTTACTGCTTTGTTTAATAGACACAGCATGGAAGATATCACCTTTAATCAGTGGCAAAAAGCCAACAATAAACATGATATAGTTTTAGTAACTCTTCCAGTGTATGAAATTATTGAAAAAGCTTGTCACCAAATAGACCAATTAAGAGACCACCATTATATAGCCAAAAATCAAGCAGCATATTTGCCGCATCTGAAAATAACATTAACAAGTAATCCTATTTTAGTATTTACACCTGACCCGAATAAATCTGGACAAATTTTAAGTCATTCTTGTTTAATTTGTTAATAACTTTATCACATGATGTGATATGTCATTTTGTAGAGAATTTAATTCTCTATAATATGAAATTATTTTGAAATTTGAATTTTAATAAAAATGGTTAAAGTTAACACATCAAAAGAAGAAAATATAAGAAAAACTATGTAACAGTTCGTTAAAAATCATTCATCTTGGACTAAATCACAGATAGTTAAACACTTTCAAGAGGAAGGAATTTCTAGATCAACCTGCTAGAATAGTTTAAAAAAAATGGAGAATAAAATACAACCTGAACGGAAAGTTAGAAGTAAACCACCGGTGTTAAAAATGATCGAAGCAAAAGTTAAACTTTTAAAAAATTCAATTGATCATCACCATGGAATTAGCCAACGTGCTCTTGCCAAAAAATTTGGTGTGTCTAAGTCAACAATATTTAGAACAATAAAACAGAAGACAAACATCAAATATTACAAAAAGAAAAAAGCGCCTAAAAGAACTATTAAGCAAAAAGAGGTTGCGCGTACAAAATGCTATCAACTTACCAAGCTTTTTCGCAAAAAACAAGTCATAATTGATGATGAGTCTTATTTCGGTTTGAGCAACTTCGAGTTGTCTGGAAATTCAGGATATTATTTGAGCGATCGTGACACTACGTCAAATGAAGTCAAACTTAAAAGAGTTCAAAAGTTTTAACCTAAATTGTTGGTCTGGGTAGCATTGTCTCCTAAAGGTAGGTCAAAACTCTTCATTGTACCATGGGATCAAGCTATTAACGAAGATGTTTACTTAGATAAGTGCTTAAGATCTAGATTAATTCCATTCATTGAACAGTACCATAAAAATGATAATGTAATCTTCTGGCCTGATTTAGCATCGTCACATTATTCAAAAAAAGTTCATGCATTCTTAAATTCAAAAAACATCGAATTTGTACCAAAAGAGAGAAATATTGCTAACACTCCAGAACTTAGACCAATCGAAGATTTTTGGAGTGAAATTAAATGAACAGTTTATGCTTAATGCTGGCAAGCTAAAAATTTGGAACAACTTAGTAATAGAATTGACTACTTCTTTAAAAACTTAGATCCTGATATAGTGCAACAATTTGGAAGATTGTCTTTACTCGAGTTGATGCAGCTCGGTGAAATGGCAAAAATTATAAAAGCATACAACTTATGTCACCATGAATTAGATTATAAAGTATCTGAAGAATGGCATTTTTTTGCTACATCACATAGAAAGAGTGGGTGCAATGGCGTTGGGGCCACTGTCAAAAGAGGTGTAGCTAAGGCCAGTTTACAATCACTTACAGATCCTTTCAATTCACCTGAGAAAATGAATGATTAGTGTAGTAAAAATATCAAAGGAATTCATTTTCAATAGACTTCAAATGATGTAATTGTATTACATTGGATAGAGTTTAAATTAGAAGAATGTTATGGTACTTGTTCAACAATTCCATGAACAAGAAACCGCCATTGTTTTATACCTCAATCATTATCTACTTTAGAGATGAGACGGGTGTCATTTGACAATATATATACTAATGAAATTTTCAGGAATTGCTTTACTCATTAATAATAAGAAACCCACTAAGTTTTATCAAAATCTGAGGTGGTCCATGTTGGACCCTGGTCCAGTTGGCATAAAATGCCTCTAATGCTAATTAGTGCATGGAAGTAGATTGTTTTAAACAAAATCCAAACTAACTGTGGTAGAGAACTTAGAATTATTAAGAAAGTGGTAGATATCAGAGTAAATTAATTTTTAAAGAATTTTGCTGATATTTAATAATAATATTGGTCTATAGTTATTACAGTCAAGTTTTGAGTCCTTTTTATGGATTGATTTAACGCATGCAATTTTTAAAATATTATGGAATATACCAGTAGCTAATGAGAGATTAAATTGTTTTGAAAGTACAAGAAATCTCATTACCAAGAAGTTTTAGAATAAAGGCTGGAGTGCTGTTTGGACCAGATACCTTGCCATCATTTAGAGAAACACTTATATTATTTCATTTTTTTCAGTCGGTTTAATGAAAAGAGAGTCAGGGTTTATTATTTTTAAATACTTATGGAAGTAGTTGTTAATTAACATTAGCATGAACAAAAATAAGGTATAAACTGATAATTAAATGAACTTGGATGTTTATCAAAATATAAAACAATATTTAATAATAATAATAATTTTTAACTCAACAAAGAATGCACCCAATGCACAATCTTGTTAAAAAAATGAAGCAATTTCAATATATTTTAATCTAAAGTAATAAAAAAAAAAACAGTTTAAGAACAAACTTAATCATTTTAAAAATATATAAATTCACATACCTTTAAAAAGAAGCAGAGAAGCATGGAGAAGCATAATCATTCTTTTTTGACTACTTCCAGCAAATTTTTTTTTTCTTTTTTTTTTTTTTCTAAAAGAAAATAAACATAGATACAGAGAAATATAAAATATACTGAAAAATACATATGTTTATGTATTATCTAGTTTTTATAGTTAAAATACAATAAAATTGCAAAGCAACATAAAAAATACATTAAAATATACAATCAAATGCAACAACAGCTATTAGTGAATTGTTCAACATATATAGAATTCCAACTCAAAAATAATAAATGATAAAACTTACTCAAATTGCTGTCAGTTTGCTGTCAGTTTGCTGTCAATCAGTTTGCCTGTCTAAAAAAATTTAATCCTTCTAATTTTATGCAAAACAAAAACTAATAAATAATAAAATGAATCAATGAGTTACCAGAGGTAGCTGATGCAAAGTTAATAATGTTGCACAGCAACAAAGTAGATTTTTGCCGAAAGGTTGACTTTTTAGGGAGGCAGAAGCTGTTGGCAGTGGCCTTCTAATAAATTTTAAATGCCAAAATGTGTTTTTTTTTTTTGCCTTTCTATTGGCGACCACAGCCAGAGTTTTTTTTGGAGGCAAAATATTTTGGAGACTGATGTCCATAGGCGTCAGCCATTGATTCTTCTGGAGGCAGAAGCCATTGATGGCTGCCTTCAGAAGAATTTTGAGAAGTAAAATTATTTGGAGGCTGCCTCCAATGGCTTCTGCCTCCCAGCCGGCTGCAGCTGCCAAATTTGAGGCAGACATTTGCCTCCTGCTGGTGGATGTAATGAAAAATAATTTCGAATTTGTTTTTTAGTTAACGAGTAATGTTAAAAATTTTTTGAATTTTTTTTGAATTTTTTTAAATAGTCAAAGGATTCTAATGTTTTTTTTTAAATATTGAATAAATTAGTAATTTAATATTCAAAACAAAAATTAAAAATTTTGCTTTGCCATTAATGAAAAACAAAAAAAATTAAAACAACTAGACATTCTAAATTTTTTATTCATTTTATTATTTACAATAACATTATATTCTTATTTTTAGTAATTAGATTTACAATAACATTATATTCTTATTTTTAATAATTAGATACTGTAAAATAATATCTTTTAATATTCATTAAAAATTTGCAACCTCACTGTATTTTGCTAATAGTTTTGACAACAGCAAGATTATTCACAATCTATAAAACCCTAAAAAGTATTGACTATCTACTTTTAAATGTTAAAAAGTTTAAAACTTGAAAGTTTATGTCAGTTTATGTATGCACATTACACTGCAACTACGACTATATATGTTGTATATCTTAGATACCGTGTACTTTTTGTCATTGCACAATGTGTCAAAGTATACTTTTTGTCATTGCACAATGTGTCAAAGTATACTTTTTGTCATTGCACAATGTGTCAAAGTATACTTTTTGTCATTGCACAATGTGTCAAAGTATACTTTTTGTCATTGCACAATGTGTCAAAGTATACTTTTTGTCATTGCACAATGTGTCAAAGTATACTTTTTGTCATTGCACAATGTGTCAAAGTATACTTTTTGTCATTGCACAATGTGTCAAAGTATACTTTTTGTCATTGCACAATGTGTCAAAGTATACTTTTTGTCATTGTACAATGTGTCAAAGTATACTTTTCGTCATTGCACAATGTGCCAAAGTATACTTTTTGTCATTGCACAATGTGCCAAAGTATACTTTTTGTCATTGCACAATGTGTCAAAGTATACTTTTCGTCATTGCACAATGTGTCAAAGTATACTTTTCGTCATTGCACAATGTGTCAAAGTATACTTTTCGTCATTGCACAATGTGTCAAAGTATACTTTTCGTCATTGCACAATGTGCCAAAGTATACTTTTTGTCATTGCACAATGTGTCAAAGTATACTTTTCGTCATTGCACAATGTGTCAAAGTATACTTTTCGTCATTGCACAATGTGTCAAAGTATACTTTTCGTCATTGCACAATGTGTCAAAGTATACTTTTCGTCATTGCACAATGTGTCAAAAGGCCATACAAAAAATCTCTAGAATTCTAAAATCTTAAAATTGTATAAGTATAACATTAATTTACTTAATATATGAAACTTTAAAATATAAAAACAATAAAGTATAATTTTCAATAAACAACAGTTAAAGGAAAAATAGTAATGCTACCTCATAAAGAAGACTTTGTGACATCCAAGGAGTTTCATCATATTTAATTCAAAATCGTTTCTGATTAATTTTATTTAATGTTAATTTTATTTGCTGCAGCCTTTCAAAATGTTGAAGAAATTTTCTTGTTGAAAGTTTGTTGCTTTTATTGTTCACTTTTTCATAGTTCTGACCCTCTCATTTATTAAGAATCACCTATTTAGGGGTTGTCTATAAAGTACATACGCTTTTTTTCTGCCTATCCCCCCCCCCACCGCCGTGCATTTTACCATACGCTTTTTTTCTACCTCCCTAAAAGTACCTACGCTTTTAACCTACGAACCCAACATTTTATTAAATTAGTGTCTCCATATTTTTATAATTAACTTATTGCCCTTCCCCCCCCCTATCACATATACGCCATTTGCAGACCCCTCTTCCTCTCCGAGCGTACGTACTTTATGGACGATCCCTTACTTGGCTGGTGGAAGTATTAATCTATTCAATATATTTCGAACTGAATAGCTTAGACCGTCATCACACCTAAAATAATGCTAATATAAAAACCATTTTAACATAAACTTATAAAAAAAACGCTAAAAGGGTAATCCAAAGATTATGTCAATAAAAATGATTTTTAAATTTTCACGAAAAGTGGTGTCTAACTGTTGCCCCATATCTTATACAGTTTTCCCTGTTTAAAAATACTGCGGACTGTTTTGTTTTTTGAAATGTTCTATATTCAGACTCTCCCATTTATTAAGATTCTTCTGTTTATTAGATTTTATAGTTATATTTCTGACCCTCCTGTTTATTAAAATCCTTGTTTATTTGGCAAACGAGAGTATAAGATAATTCAATATATTTCGAACTGAACAGCTTAGGCTTTCATCAGAAATAAACGATAATAACGAAATAAACGAGTGATAATATAAAAGCCGTTTCAACATAAAGTTTACATTTAGCATCTTACTCTACATAAAACTTTTGTAAACAAGTTTTCAGAAGAGGTTACTTTTAAAAAAAAAATCATTCTTATTACTTATTGTGAATGTTTTGTAATTAATAAAAATTATGTAATATTATACTCTGTAGTTGATATATCACAATAATAAAACAGTATTACTATACTACTAATTATCAATTTAGATTAGTTAATCTTACGCAAATATTATAATGGTATATAGATGTGAATATGACAATGTTTGTAAATGGTATTTCAAAATATTTACAGGTTATTAATTATTTAATTCGCAAAAGAAAAGGTATTTAGTCTACACTTTTAAACATTTTGAGGATTGTGGCTTGTTTTAACCTGATTATAAAAATCTTTTTTGTAATCAGGTTGTATTTTGTCAATATTATTGAGTCAATAGTGTTAATAACGTAGTCGCAAAATACAATTTTACGCGGGGATTAAAAATCTTATGACAGTAAAAATTTATGAATAAAAATTACAAGTGAATAAAAAACTTTATGACATTTATGTCGTTTTGCTGCTGCAGCTGATGATGATGATCATGATTATAATGATGATCATGATGATGATCATCATGATAATGATGTTCTGATTTGACTTTTTATATTTTATGTTTATTTTTAGACGATACTAGTCCAACTGATGAACCAATCACAACACCAGTTTCATCATCTTCAGCTTCTCGAAAAAAGAGAAGTGCAATCTTTCTAAATTTCTAATATGTTATGTTTAACACTGTAAATAAATTTGCAATCATTCATTTGATGTTCATTATTACAATAATAACTATAATAATCCATAGATAATATTTTATACAGGATGTTTGTTAAACTTTAGTTTTTTTCCTCCTGGGGTCAATTTTATAAAACTTTTTATCAGCGTTAAATACTACCAGCGAAAATTTTTCACTACAAATTTTTACAGCCGTAATTTTAGTCGTAAAATATTTTTTAATTCAATTTTATAAAACTTTCCGTATCAAATTTTGCTGATATCTATGCTCTGAATTTAATTTTAGAAATCTATTGTCCGGATCAATAATATTCATAAGACATAAAACTAAGTCACAAACAAAGTGTTTTAGAGTTGAAATTTCTAAAACATTATAGTTAACAAACTGAAGTTTTAAATCCAGTTTTCTCGTGAACTTGGACTGTTCCGATTGAAGAATATTTTGTTGCTTTAGAATATTTGGCAAATCAGAGACAATCACGAAAAGTAAAACTGTTCAAACAGTATTTAAACTGTTAAGAATACAATTTAAAACTAAAAAAAAAAAGAGGTGTCATTAGTTTTTTACAATATCCCATAAAAAAAATTGTATAGTTTTTCTATTAAAATAACTTATACTATTTTCTTTAGGCATTTTGAAACAAATGGCCTATAGAAATAGAAGTTTCTTTAGACTACCAATTGCGATTCAATAAAATATTCTATAGACTTTTTGTAGTAGGAATTGTAATACCATTTGTTTCAAAATTCTATAGAAAATTGTGTTGATTTAAATATAGAAAATCTATGCACCAGTGGCGTAACCATCAATTTGCCCCCCCCCCCCCTCCCCCCGCCAAAAAAGTAAAGGGCCCTTCTTAAATTTTTTCTCTAAAAATATCCGTAGGGATACGTGAAAACTTATAAATTCATAAAATGTATTTGATAAAACAGAAATTAGTAACACTCGTATTATTACCATTCATATTATTCATAGGATTAAAATTTGTAAATCTCCGCGGGCTCTCTAAGCTCCGGGATCCCCCGCCACTACGCCACTGCTGTACACATTTTGTATATTTGTTACACTATTAAAAAATTTCCGGAAAATTGACGGAAATTTTAGGCAAATATCTGAACTACTTCGTGCCGTATGGAACCAGACGAACATTCAGGTAAAATATCTGAACCTAAGCTGGTTCAGGATTTTTACCTGAACCTGAACTGTTTCAGTTCCGGTATTATGCGTGAACCTGAACCTGTTCAGGTTCACGCATTGTTCAGGTTCAGGTAAAACGCCTAAACCTGAACCAGTTCAACTTCAGGTATTTTACCTGAATATTCGCCTCCATTCGGTTCCATTCGGCACGAAGTAGTTCAGGTAAATTGGCTGAAAAGAGTAAGTATTCAGTAAATATTCCGCGATATTAATTTTTTTTAGGCCTAAAGAAAGTACATATTCTGTAAAATTTTAAATCGTGATTATAAATTAACTCGGTTTAGGCGTAAAAACGATCTTTGATTTTCAGATAGTCGATATGTTTAAAAGTATAACTTATAGCAATAACAATGTAACAAATTATATATAACTTGATTATAATCAAAATATAACTGTTTCAGCATTTGAAGTTGATTAAGTTTTTGTTTGAGGTAAAGAGACAAGTCACTGGCTCCTCTCGATAGATGCATTTCATCTTGGCAGCCTAACACGGTATGTTGCAAAAAGTACAAAATGTGGCTACATTGCTCCGCATACTCCATGTTCATTAAAAAATAAAGTTAAATTAAAATGTCTACAGCATAAGATATACATCTGTTGACATAGCTCGACACTCTGTAACAATAAATATTTGGTCGACACTGCAATGAGAACCCAAAGCTATGACTAACGGATGCTTGTGAGTAAGAATTATTTGTGAGTAAGACTTAGTGAGTAAGACAATTTCCATCGGAGTTGAAGCCTATTTAGATGTAGAAAAGAAATTAAAATAAGTCATTAAAAAATAACTTGGATACAAAATATCATCACATACAATTTTGATATAAATATCAGCACATATATGTGTTCTACATTAGTTCTAAATTGTATACAATTTAGAACTAATACATAGTATTAGTAAATTGTATACAATTTGAACGAATATAGTACTAATGTACTATATATAGTATAGTATAACCGTTAAGTCAGACTACTGATGTTTTCCCCTTCCCTTGAGAGTCCGACTCTCAACGGGGCATTTTTTTGTATAACAATGTTAATAACATGTAAAGCTATTAAATATATATTATTATGCATATTACTACAAACTTAGTATTATATTTAATATGTATAATTTATATCTAATAGAAATATATTATTCCAATATACTGGATAAAATTGAATAAAATGCTCTGCAACTTCAGCAGCTGATGCACAACTTTTATTCTTTGATGGTACTTTAATTATAAAGGGGAATAATAACAATGCAAAATCCATTTCTGTTCCTGAATTTAAAAAACAAATAATTTCTTTAATGAAATTATTTTACTAATTTATAATTTATTAGAATAATTTTACATATCAAATATACTCGGCCATATTGTTTTATAACACTTGATACCTATAGATGGGTTGTCTTGCATATCAAGCTCAACAAGAATCTGGTTCACCATCAAATTTGTCTTTCGCCTTGCTCAAGAGATAACATGTGGCGTTATTTTCTCCCAATGAGCCAAAAAATCATTCACTTCTGGGAAATTGCAATAGAAATCTTTCTGAAACTAAAATATGAGTATAGTATAAGACTGTTAGTAAAGTTTTCTTTAATTTTATAATATTTAGCAAAACCTATATGACAAATAAATATTTAAAAATTACAAGATGTATCTTGTATGGATTACAAGACATTTAATTTTATATTGAACAATTTTAAATATTTATTGGTGAAAAGTTGTAATGATAATATGGTGATTTTTATTCTTACGTGAATTGCTAGATCTTTTAGTTGCGGAAATGTTTTGAGTAAATCATCAATTGTAGGCTTACAATTTATGATCCTTTTTCGACGAGAGCACGAAGTTTATTCCATATAGTCCAATTTTCTTTCATAGCCTAAGTTGTCAAATCTCAACTCTCCAATCATACTTAGTTCTTCTTTTGAGAAAGGTGCTATGCAAAAAAATATATTTATTTATAACAATTACATTTAATTTAATAAATTTAAAAAATTATTTTTCAAAATTTAGATATATTTATAATGTTTATTTTAGCTAGATTTATTATTTAATTTTTTATATGATTTATTAGGAAATCTAATTACAATCCTGAGTATTAGGTACAATCCTGAGTATTAAGTAAATGTCTTAATTTAACAAAGAAAGAGTGTTTGAAAAATATACTAAACATTAAAATACCTGACGCTTAGAACTCTTCTGCTAAAACAGTAACTCTCTTTCGACGAGCTTGTACATGAACACCAAGTTTCTTACGCATAGTTTTCAGTCTTCTATGTGACCATGTGACTATGTGACCATGAGGAGTGACCTTTTTTTTCTTATTACTTACTATATACTCTGTATATGGGCGATAATAGTTTTCCTAAAAATATGATTTTTTTTATTAGATTTCATTACCTCATAGACAACTTGACATATAAGTGACAAATTGTGAAGATAAAAATAATAATAAGTTTACTTCTACTACTAATAATCCTCGATTGCCCCTTCGGCCTTGGAGAGGTAAAAAAAAAGAAAGGAAAAAAATTAATAAAATGTCTCTTATAGTCTCACTTATCCAAGTTTTCCACCAGAAAAGCAGCTTTGGAAAGGCAGTGATAATAGCTTTTGCAAGATTAGATTTGGTTTATGAGGAAGGATACCTAAAACATATATAGTAACAAAAATATTTCTATAGCCAAATTTATATTAAGTTAATGTTTGATAATTTTTGAAAAATAACTTTATAAAAAAAATTTTATAAACAAAAATTTTCAGTGCTACGTCAATCAGCCATCAGAATTATTTAATGGATTCTAGTAAAATAACTAATGATAAAATATAAAATTTGCCTTGGCTATTCTGTTCGTAAGTTTGACATACAATATCTAACTTACTTAACGAAGTGCACCAACTAGAAGGTAAGCCATAGGACTTTGCACCTCATATGTAAGTTGTAATGCTGCCTAAGGTTAGCTCTCCATTTTTAAATACTTTCCTATTCTTAATATGTGTCGATGTAAAAATAGTGTTCTTAATATGTGTCGATGTTAAAATAGTGTTATTGTTGGCAAAAAAAAAAAAAAATAGTGTTATTGTTGGCAAAAAAAAAAAAATAGTGTTATTAATGGCAAAAAAAAAAAAAAAGTGTTATTAACGGCAAAAAAAAAAAAAAAAAAAAAAAAGCTTTAGATTGTTTATTAGATTATTAATTAAAAATTTATATTTGGATTTATTTAATAAATTTGTATTCTTTATTTAATTCTCTGGATTCTTTCCTTTATATTTTTGTTACTAATTGCAATTAACTGCAATTATTATTACAATATACTAATATCGTGATATATTCAAAAATATCATGATATTATGATATTGTGTTATTTTTAAAAATATTTTCTTATTTTATAATACTATGCATAATATAAAAAAATACAATTTAAACAGTTCCACAACAGAAAAATCCTCAAGAAGCTAATTTATCTATTTGTTTTTATGAATATCAAGCACTATTTTTGCAGCACACACTAACAAAATTTACACACGTATTAAAATTTTTTTATTTAGTGGTTTACATAGTATTTAGTTTAGAGCACTTTTTAAAACATTTAACATTTTAGAAGTCAAAGACCATGAAATGTACACAAAATAGAAAATTTATTTTTTTATTAAACATCCAAAACAAATAAACAATAAGATGCTTTAAGAGAAAATTATAAAAATGTTTAAGCAAAAAAATGACTGTAAACATAAAAGTTAATAATAATTATTACTTAACCATAGTCAACTATTTAAGGCATACTTTACAACTCTAAACGGCTCTCTCCAGAAAATCAAAATATGCTGATAAACCTGCCTATATCTGATAGTGAGTCACTATCAGATGCTTCATCAGCTAAATTGAAAAGTACTTGGTTTTATTGATTTAAGAAATAAGAATCTCCTAAAAAGCTTTACCACAACACACTATAAGTTAATTTTGGGTGGTTTCAGATACATAAGTTGCATTTTCAAGGGGCTGATATTAAAAATGCTTATAAGATAGTGTCAACTGCATAAGTTCCAAAATTAAGTACTTCAAAAAACTTTCCTACTTTTTGAGGAATCTTCTATATTATAGGAGAGTCTCCTATATTCTACTATAGTTTATTCTACTGACAACCAATGCAACTTATAATACCATCTTTAATTGAAGCTTCAATTTGAAGATTAAATTTTTTTTTAAGAATTATAAATCCAATATTTCAATTGTTTACATTTATAGCAAATGAAAATAGAAACTGTTTATATAGTTTTGAACTATTATTACTAGTATTAACCTGCTAAATAAAATTAAAATGTTATAGTTTAATGTTATTATGTTATAAAAATAAGCATAAAAACAGCTGTATTTAAGTATAATACATAGTACAATAACATAGTTACAGTTACATAACATAGTATAACAGCATAGTATAATAACAACAATAACATAGTATAATAACATAGTTAAAGTATAATAACATAGTCACAATTATAAAAAGCATGTTATTTTTTATAATAAATATAGTTTGTGAAAACATAATTAAAAAATGTACCTTAAAGCTACAAAACCTTGATCCATTTTAAAAGAAGGTATAAAAACATTCACATTAGGGCATCTTCCAGCCAAAAGTTTAACAATAAAATAAACTTTGGTTTTGTCAAGAATTTATTTTTCACAACATTTTATGTTTTAAATGGTATCAATAGCATTTAAAATAGTATTCTTTCAAAAGATATCCACCACAATTTTACCAACTTACTATAGGCGCTTAGGTTATTTGAATTTAACTAGGCATAAAAAGACTGGGAAATAAGTACAGCCACAAAGCAAAAAAGCAATCTAGCCACTGGCTTTAAGTGTTAACAGCATAGGACTTTACATTAAAAAGATATTGCTTAAAAAAAAACAACAATAGTTTAGTCAGCTTATGCTGTAAAATCAGTTCTGATTATCTGTACAGCGCAATGACAAATCTCCTTTTTTAATCCTTTTTTTTTTGATTAATCGCATTTTAGGGCTGATTTTACATGACAAATAAAAAATAAACTGGTCGTAATTAAATTTTAGGCGATTATTTTTACTTTGAAAATATGTTGGAATGCAATATAAAATTTTTTATTTTGTTGATTATTTTTAGATGTAGCCTAAAAATAATCAATCCACACCTGATATATATATATATATATATATATATATATATATATACACCCACATTTGTTGTGTTGGACAAGTTATAGTGGGTTATAAATACTTTTGTATTTTGTTTATATCTTTAACTTTAACTTCTATCTTAAGAATTGACAATTAAGTAAAGTATAGCAATTGATGAAAATAAAACATCATTTTAATATATTGCAATGATACAAATAGTAACGTAAAATAATATGCTTATATATACGTGTAGGTTTTAAACAACGAACAGCATCAAAAGGTTTATAATCTGCTTAGTCACTGGCTCTCAAACATGTACGCTCCGAATCGAGAGAACAACAATACGATAGAGTTATATAATACATGTGGACAAGCCACTTAAGTCCAATAAAATAAATTACATTGTGATGAACATATATTTGTTCAATTTTAACAAATGACGGTTTACCTTCATCACTAATAGAGTGAAGTACAGACATCTTAGTTTGGTACTTTTGACCAAAAACGACTACTTTTTCTGTCATAAACACATCTATTTTTTCACCAATAAGAGGTAAAATTAATGACTTATGCCTAATATCTTAAGATGAAATAATCATACCATTTCCAACTTCTGAAATCCCTTTTAATGGACATCTAGTCATCCAAACAAAAGCATGAGAAAGTTGGTGTCTGCTTGCAAGAAAAATGCTATATTTTTAAAGTTACAAATGATATGAGCAAGGCGCTTAGAAAAGTTATGCTTTGCTTCAAACCGCATTACCATCATATGTAAAAGTGGTCCGCTATTCTCTATTATAGTACCATAGTGAACCATTCTGTGATGTTTGTATAAAAGTCTTTTATCAGGATAACATATTTTAAATAACTCATGATGTTCTGATACAAGATTTTTAAAGTACAAAACATGTGACAGTACAGAGTTTGGCAATAAAATAATTTCTGTCAGCTGTTTTAGCAATTGATACAAACCCCATTTTAAATTATCTACTTTGTCAATAACATCAGCTAAAATACATGGCAAATGTAAAAACAAAATTAGCATCTGAGCTGACCGTTGTCCTAGCAATGAGCTGTGACTTTTTAAATGTGACTCACTTATAAAACTAGGCTTTGAGTTACTAACCAGACCATAATCCATTACATTAATGCAACAACTAAGCTCAGAGAGATTAATAAGCTTCAAGTCATAAATTATGTGGTGCAAAAATAACTTGACTTCAAACGGAATTACACCTTCGAATAAATCATGCATTATATGAGTCATTACAAGCAGGATGGTAATATTTCAAATTTTTTAAAGTTGAGGGCCGCTTTATGCCACACTCTTTAAATGAAATGGTACCATTTTTAGGCTGTTCAATATGCTTCTCATATGATTGTTATGTCCTCATTGTAAGAAAATATTCAATAAATACTTTTTGCATATCATCCTGAGTTGCCATGCACAAGTCACAAACAAATAAAGCAGTGCTAAAATTTTCCAAGAATTGCATTAGCCTTAAATTATCACCAACAACTTGTGTTAAAAAACAACGAATATTTCTCTTTTCCATCACAAAAAACATTAAAACCCTCATAGTGTAAGTCTTTTAATTGCTGAACAATAATTTTCATAACAGGATCAGTGGTGCACTGTTTAATGTCTTCCGAATGTGCTAAAGCCAACAAATGAATATTGCTTAACACAGAATTTGCAGCTGGTGAAAAGTTTTTTATTGTGAAATAAAATGTGCCTAACTTGTGTATTCCAGTTTTAGATCCAAGTGGATTTGTTGTCTCTACCTCATCAAAGTATATCTGAATAAATACATGAATACTGTTAAGAAAATAATGTTTGGCATATGTTTTTAGCTGTCTGCCATGTCTGTTAAGAACTGTTAAGAAAATAATGTTTGGCATATGTTCTTACCGTCTAACCAATCTTCTACTTTATCATTTACTGACTCATTATTTCTATTTTAAATTTTCCAAGTCTTAGGTTGTTGCAAAACCAATTTTAACGCTTTCTCAATTGGTATAAGGTAAAATTTATTTTTGACACTCACTTGCATTTGTTGCTTTGTTGATCTGTCTCGCTTAACATCCCACCGATCTCATATTGAATGAGCTTCAGGTTCAACAAAGAGACCTTTACTTTAAGATAATTCACCATTTGAAAGAATTCATCAAGTTGTTGACCCTACAAAATATTGTGTAAAATATAAAAATAATGCTACACTAATGCATTCTTTTAATCATCATAACTTATATCAAACTAAAAAAATATTTTTAATAAGAAATAAAAAATATTTCCTGCGCTCCATATTTCATTATAATTAATTTTATTAAACTGTTAACCTTTTTTACCTCAATTATGGCTTGAATTTCAATGGCCTGGCCCATTTTGATGCCTATTGCATGCAGCAATAATGCGTTCAACTCCAAAAAAGCTAATCCATCAATTTCTTCACCTAAAATAATAATCGATAGTGTAAAAAGTGTTTCAATAGAGTTAAAAGACAATTTTTCATATTTAAATACAATTTATATGATTTATAATTTATCAATCATATATATTTTGTAATAATTATTACAACAATTTAAAAGACAATTTAAAAGACAACAATTTAAAAAAATAGTAGAATTCAAAAATTCAAGTGCACCTCTACTACTTATTTACTTTAACTATTGACTTCTTTTTTTTTTACAAACTTAAACTTAGTTGAACTAACTTAGAGTTTGTAAATTTCATTGTATGTACATTTTCATTTATAAAGTTTATAGATTATACACATCACATACTGCATAACTTTTATAATAAACACCATATAGAATGTGATGTGAATAGATGTCAAAATATATTTATATTATTTATCATATTGATATAGTATATTACAATAATATTATTATATACTGTATCAATATTATATTGTATAGTGTTTATCATATTATATATATATATATATATATATATATATATATATATATATATATATATATATATATATATATATATATATATATATATATATATATAGGTACATGCACTGAAATTTTTAAATTGATCATATAGTAGAATGCTATATATCATTAGAAACGCCTTCAATACAGTATTTTAAAGATGAAAAAATTATTAAAAACGAACAATTCTAAAAAAAGTTATAACATTTTCAGTTGCAAATTTTAGATATATGGAATTGTTGAAGAAACTGTGGTCAAAATAATTATTTTTTTCACTTAAATTATTTTAACTTTGTCAATTTTTATCCAAATACCTATATCTTGGTATCACAAGATAGGTGCACTAATGGGCTACAAGTTCATTTTGGTGCCTGGATGTAGGGCGTATTTTGGAAGCTAAAGGGGGTAATAAAACACCATCTAACCCTTAAGAAAATACAAGTTTTTGTCAGAAATAAGCACTTTTTTAATGTTATTGTTATATTTTATACACAAAATATTGCCATAACTTGATTCCAAAACACTGCCAAACAAAATAAAGTGATCTTAGAGTTGGCCATAGATGTGGTTGTGATGTAATAACACCCTAATACAATAATCATACATTCTAATAATTAATTTAATCTTTATTACAGTAATTAAATATTTTGTTAAAAAGTAAAAATATATTTTTATTACTATAAAACATACATTAGTGATGTACACACTAACTTTAGGGGAGGGCGTATGTTGCACCACCCCTGCCCCTTCCCCCCCCCCCAAACTTATAAAAAAATATAAAATTTTTCTTATCTTTATTACAATTATTAAATATGTTAAAAATTAAAAGTAATTTTTTATTACTATTCAATTGACTTGAAATGAAGGGAGTATGATGCACCACCTCTCCCCCCCCCCACCTGACAAAAAATAACATCTTTATTTCAATAATCAAATGTATTGTTAAAAAGGAAAAATAATCTTTTATAACTATACAACATACATTAGTATTGAAAATATTGTTGTATTACATAAAGCAATATTTTTTTACTATAGAACATACATTAGTGATGTACAATGAGGAGAGGGATGGTTTTCCACCTTTCCCTCAACCAACATAAAAAAGAAAACACATAGAAATGATATTTTCAACATTTTCACATGCAATTATTAAAAAAAGAGAAAGCACAATACAGAATTGTTTTACCAGATTACAAGTTGCACTAGTATACACTTTCTCATTTAAATGATCATATTTAACCCACCAACCTAATTTAAAAAAAAAATAAAAAAATGTTTTGAAACATAGTAATTACTCTGGCTTGGCTTTTAGTAAATGATTTTAATTTTAGGTTCAAAATGACCTATAAGCTTCATATATAAGCTTTAAAAACAAATAAAATATGAATGTATTTGTAATTCATGCAATTAAAATAAATACTTACTAAGACAGTTTGTCTGAATAAATATAATGAATGATTAATGAATCAATGAAATTTTAAATAAAAGTTAATCAGAATAAAAATTTAAACATGTATAAGCTTCTGATTCTCCTTTTATAGCACTTGAAGAGATAACAAAACACAAAAGTATTAAATAGATTATATAAATAGGAATAAGATGAACTCAATAATCAATCAGAGACATTCCAGATTCATAAATTTACCGTTTGAAGGTGGTGCAGATGGAACTAAAAATAAAATTTGTTTTAATAAAAAATACAAATTGCAACTGGTAATAAATGCATTCATAGTCTAAAAAGTAATAGTTTTTAAACTTACTTGGCGTGACAGCTGAAGATGTTACTATAAAAAAAAGGTTTTAATCAAAAACCAGTTGATAAGAAATGCAATTGCAAAAAAGAATATGCAATTGATAAGAAATGCATACACATGTTAAAAGAAAAAAGGTTTTGAAATTACCAGGCGTAACACACGTAGAAAGAATTAAAGGTAAAAAATATACTATAAAAACCAACATTGCAATCAATAAGAAATTTGTGCGCATTAAAAAGAGTTGTTTAATTTACCAGGTGTAGCACAAGAGGTAGATACTAAAATTACAAAGTTGTAACAAAAAATCTATATTGCAAATAACGAGAAATGTATACACATTAAATGTAATAGTTTTTTTTAATTACTAGTTGCAACACATGACTAAGGAACTAAAGTTAAACATATTGTAAAGTTTGCACATTAAAAAGTAAGAGTTGTTTAACTTACCAGGTGTAGATACTAAAATTTAAAAATTAATATTACAGCAAATGGGAAATCCATATAGGACAAGTAATAATTAAATAAGTAAGAAATACATTTATCTATTTATATTTCTTTAATGGTTAATAAAAGTTATGCTATAATAACTTACCAGCTGTAGTCTGTGCAGATTGGACTAAAGATAAAAAAAAAGTTGTATAATCAAAAAAAAACATCTTGAAATTGTCAACAGTCAATAAAAATAACAATTGTTAAATCAGTTCTGCATTACGTACAACAACTTGACTAACAAAAAAAAGGTATGAAAAAATAATAAAAAACAAAAACTATATTACTGAATTTTAAAATTATATTACTGTATATTAGAAAAACACTAACAATATATTTTTATAAGAATAAACTTATTATTGTAAAAGTATCTTGATATTTTTACAAAAATAAGCTTATTATTATAAAAATATTTTGTCATAAAATTTATTGGCTTAAGCCAATAAAGTTTTACTTTAAAGTATAATAATGTCGTTTGTATATTTTTATATATATGGTGTATAAAAAACATTGGTATCTGATACTATTAATTAATAAAATATTCCAAAGTAACGGTTTAATCTTAAATCCTAATCTTTTTTAATATACCATCATTGCCAATGACATTGGTATATATAGTTTAAAAAACAAATGAAATTGGTATATATAGTTTGATAAAATCAAACTATATTTGATATAATGACATTGATATAATATACATTTGATATAATGACATTGATATATATAGTAAAAATGCCAATGACATTGGCATATTATATACCAATGTAAATATAATATACTATATATAGTTTAAAAAACCTTAATCTTTGTTTACATGCCATGTAAACAAAGATTAAGGTTTTTAAACTTATCATTGTTTTGTTTTTTAAAAAAGTTATTATTATCATGAAAAACATATTAACATACTTTTTGAAGTTTTCATTTCCATAATTTTTACCATTTTCATTTGAATTTTAATCTAATATTAAAAATTAAAATAATACAATGTAGTAATAATTTTTTTGTTTACAATCCGCTTCCCACCTATCCTCCCCCGTATTTCTCTTACCGATAAAACGAAAACAAAAAAAACCGAATTTAGGTACCAAAAGTCCTACACTTCTTAAACTATCTGCTCCCAATTATTTTTTGCTAAAATTTGGCATGTGCAAAGAAAATGCATGTAAAAAATTGCCTGAATAACAAAAAAAGCGGACACGACATTCCTTCGACAACAAATTAATGTGAGAACATCAACGAAAATTCTTGAAAGTTTTCAGCATAACTAACCATAAAAAAGTTTAGTGATTATACATAAAAGTACTATAAAAAACCAAGCCTAACCTTTCTTCTTTCCAAATATAACTTTTGTTTATATATTTTTCTAAAAAAAAACACCGCAAAAAACGTTTGTCTAACCCTACCTAAAAAAAGCAGTATATTTTATAAAGCACCTTGTAACATATCTGCTCCCAATTATTTCTTGTTGAAATTTGGCACATAAATAGAAAATGCATGTAAAAAATTGCCTGAATAACAAAAAAAGCGGACACGACATGCCTTCGACTACAAATTCATGTGAAAACATCAACCAAATATTCAGAAGCAAAATAATCTGTTAAAAAGTCTAGTAACCATACATAAAAGTTTTAAAAAAGTAAAGATTAGCTTCTCTTCTTTCCAAAAGGTATCTATGTGTATATATGTTTCTAAAAAGAAACTCCACAAAACTACGTTTACCCCACGCTGCCTAAAAAGAAGTGAAAAAAACGAGTCACAAAATTTTATTACAAAAATTGGTTCATATATATATATATATATATATATATATATATATATATATATATATATATATATATATATATATATATATATATATATATATATATATATATATATATATATATATATATATATATATATATCAGGCAATTAAATTCAAACGTTCAGACCCATCAGCAACCTCCGATTTTGATAAAATTTTGTCATTATGTTGTTAAACATGTTTCATGAAAATTGCCAAATTTTTAGATAAAAATGTTTATTATTTTGGGTTTTGTGATACTTTTTGTAAGGCTTACCCAAACTTCAATATCAGTCTGTAGCTAAAAACTGCATTTTTGGGGTCTTATTTTTGTAATGAACGGGTAATATATCTTAAAAACGTGGTTTCTTAGTAAACCGAAGGTGGAGATTACAAACAAATTAATACAAGTTTCACATTATGCCTACATTTTAGTCTATGATTCACCAAATACCGTCACAAATTCAACACCATAAATTTTTTCTGTTTTTTGTAGGGTCATATCTCCAGAACAAAAGATTTTTTAGATATTGTTATTTTGTTTACAGGTTCTACATACCAGTGGCGGATTAAGACTTCTTGGGGCCCGGGGCTATTTTTGTTTTGGAGGCCTTTTTATGGACCAGAGCCTAAAAATGACTTAAAAATAAAAAAAAATAAAAAAATGTCCTCTAAAATTTTTGGGGGCCTCTAAATTTGCGGGGCCCGGGGCTATAGTCCCTCTAGCCCCCCTTCCTTGATTCGGCACTGCTACATACTATCATAATGATATGGATTAAAAATCTTTTTATAAACGTCTTTTCTGAGTTGTTTTGAAAGCAAAATAGCGACAAAAGTGAAATACCCTAAAATAACGTGTGTTTAAACCCCTAAAACTCAATGTGGGCAATAGTTTTTTGTTTTTTTATTTGCATCAATGGAAAGAGCTTATTTCACACTTCTAGAAACAATAAAAATTATTTTGGAGAGATTTTTCTTATAAACGAAAAAAAATTGGTCATTATATACATTTTTTGAATTTTACGATTTTGTCCTAAACATAAAGATTTATCATACTGCATCAAAATCAAAGCTTGCTGTACAAAAAATAAAAATATATTTTTATGTTCAAAGAACTTTTTTTAACATTTGCTTGAGTTATTTCAGAAAAGCAAACAAATCAGTAAAATGTGAATCTCAATATTTAAAGTAAAAAAAACTGCAAATAAGTGCCTAATTCGTTTTAGTAAAAAATTTATTTTTGTGTATTTTGATTATATAATTATTTTATTTCCAAACCGATGCATTTTCAAAAAAGTTAGTCTCAAAAATAATAAAGAAGTTGATCTTCATTTTAGTAGATAGTACTAAAAAAGGTTATCCCTAATGACGCCTTGGCAACCGTAAAACATTTGATTTCTTACAATAAGTATGTCTAAAAAAGGATTTCAAAAATTTAACAGTTATAAAAATACTGCGGATAAATATATGTTATTGACAATCTAAAATGCCAGAGAAGTTGAGGCAACTGACTATGGGCGCCAACCAAAAAAGGCGCTTGTATTTTTATTTTCTTTAAAAAGTTATTTTAGAGCGACGATTATTCAGATGCTTTAGAACACCATCAATTCAACAACGTCACAAATGCGGCCCTGGTTATAGTAGCATAATCTAGTTAACTAGGTAACTTGATTATGCTATGTAGTTTTGGAAACAATACAGATTTTACAACACGTTTTCTACAAAAAAATAAATATTTTAGCAGTTTTTTATTTTATGTCAATATATATTTTCTTTTGCACAAAAATAAATTGGCGATAGAAAAAATTACGTTGTGCAAAACCATAAACAACTTGATTACAATTACATAATTAAAATAGTTTCAAATTTGGAATTAATGTCTGAAACAACAATTTATGGTAAATTGTAAGATCGACCTATTGCAGAACTGATTGGATTTGGAATGACTGCAATAACATGCTGCTCAGGTACCCGACAAGTGTCCTTGGTGCTAAGCCAGTAAAATGACTGAGCCATACCATGAGGATGCATAAAATCAATGAAAACATCTTCCTGTTTTTCTGAAAATACACAAACATTTCCAATCCACCAATGTGCATCATAAATACATGCAACTAAATTTCCAGGACTAAGATCAGGTAGTGAAACTAATTTGGTTGAGTTGTTGTTGTAACTTTCATTAAAATTTGCAATAAAAGATGTATTGTCATTTGAAATACGACTGATACAAACCTGATTTTCATTTACAGGTACAAATTTGTGATTATTGCGAGTACCTGCAACTGTGTTTCCAGTACTAAATCGTTTCTCTTGATTGCCTTTTACACTGTCTACTTCATCACTGGCAACATAAATAAATGAAATACCCGTGGTACTTTCCTTGCAAAAATCATACAAATTTAAGAGCTTAAAATTTGATTATCAGTTGGCCGTTGAAGACTGGCACGTGCTGCTAAACGCTTCACAGTTTCCGCGCTTTTACAAATCCAGAGATTTGTTAAAAGCACGGATACTTTATTTGAGGAGTTGAATATCCAGTTAAACCAGTAAGTTATATTCACCTAAGTTATATCCAATTAAACCAGTAAGTTATATCCAGTAAACCAATAAGTTATATCCAGGTAAGTTATATCCAGTTAAACCAGTTCGTTATGTTTAATTTTATTATTAAAGGCGGGTGGAAAATATAAAACCTTACTGTTTATAAACTCAGTGAGAGTTCAACTTTCTGGTGTTAATTCACTCTGCAAAACTAAAAACTTAAACTTTTTTGTTGAATTGAAACTTCACTAGTAAACATGTAAATTGATCCTAGAAAAAAAACTTCTTAGATTTTTTTTTAACTTGAATTTATATATAGATAGTTTTTTTTATAGATAGTTTATAGGTTTTTCTTTTTTTACTATTTCATAAATTTCATTAAATCGGACATTACGAGGTCAGTCAAACCACTGCTTATTTAAATGAAAAAAAAAAAGACATTTCTATTTAAAAAGTATTTTATACGTCACTTTTGAAGCAACAAGCCATAGAGAAAATGTTACAAATATTTTCACAGGAACAATATTTTTATATTGACTCTCAAAAAAATTAAAAAAAAAACAACAAACAAGAAAAAAAAAAAAAGGTGGAAAAAAGATATAGAAAAACGAATTAAATAAAAAAAATCACCAAGTTTTAAAATATCATCAAAGTCAGTTAATATTATTAGTATTATGTATTATCTATTATGATATCAAATTCTGGAAAGACATTTTAAACAGTAGACATCAAAAAGAGTTAACCATATAAAAAATAAAAAACTTTTTTTAATATTTTAACGAATTATCTTAATACATTTATTAAATCTTAAACAAATTATTTTAAGCATAACTTATGCAAAGAAAAGCAAAGAAAAATAAAAAAACAACATAAAAACTCGTTTTAAAAAACAAAACAAGTCTTCATGTAAATAATTATGCTAGAGAGTTTTTTCTGCATATTGATAATTTTATAACAAATTAATATTAAAAAAAATAAATAAAAAATAACAACAATTTAAAAAGAACTTTATTATTAGTTTCTAATAACATGTTTAGTTATTCAATCCTCGTGACACAAATTCAACCTAAAATAAATCAAATTATTTTAAATGCAAAAATATAAAAAAAAAGCAATTAAAGAATTAAAAAAAAAAGAAAAAGAAAGACAAACCACGTTGTTGTTTTGTGCAATGCTATCAGCAAAGGCTGAGCCAACAAAACGACGAAAGTAATTAAAAACATTTGTTCCCAAACTCTTTGTTTTAATAATTACTCGTTTACTGATATTCAAAAGCACAATAAAATCGTCTGCATCTCTATTCTCTCCAATCAAATCATTTAAGTAAACAGCAAATAATTCGTAGTCGAGCTCTGGTCTACTTGTTATATAATTAACAAGGCTCCTTTCAACACCCAAATAAAACTGCTATAATAAATAAATAATTTATTAGTTGTGGAATATTTTTTATCTGCAATAAATAGGTTAAAGTTATGAGTGATTTGATCATTGATTCAATTCAATGAATGATTAAAAATGTACTTTGTCCGTCTCATCTTTGTCCATGGACTATCCAATTTTGAATACTAATTAGTTTTAAGATTTGTTAGAAGTTTAACATACTTGAATAAAACAATAAAATCTTTTAAATCAAATCAGGCAAATCAATTTTTCTATAAATTTCATGCGAATTTTTCATTTAAAAATTCACATGAAGAGGGAATTTCCTTTAGTGAGGGCTGAATGAATGGTTGCTGACAAACTAATTTTTTATACTACTAATAAACGAAAGAACAATAAAACAATAACTGACATTAAACAATTTTTAGTTCAATACTGATTCAGTTATACAGTAGCACGTCGGTTTTATACAGTAGCACGTCGGTTTTATACAGCAGCACGTCGGTTTTATACAGTAGTACGTCGGTTTTATGCTGCATATAGGATAAATTGTCCTAGAATTTTATTATTATTTTTTACAATTTCTTTAACATATCCTTTAACTTCATTTTTGTATTACGTTTACAATTTTTGCAAACATTGCACTTATTTTTTTAGAAATATTTTTTACTTCTCAACATTAGGTTTTTTTAAAAAGCAAAGTATTTTTTATTGAAATGAAAATTATGAAATTTTGATATTATAAAATCAATTATAAGATTATACTTGAACACCTGCTAAAAATTAAAA
>NC_061157.1:2288011-2608011 GCF_022113875.1 Hydra vulgaris | reverse complement strand
GGGTGAACACTTGAACTTTAGCTCGGTAACCAGAAGGGCGACTGAAAGTAACCAGTTCTCAGTTCAAGATGTTTTGAGTGACACGTTACTATTTAATTTAATTTTCGCATTTATCGGAGCTCTCCCATATTCTAGTCACTTTTCCTTATAAGGCTAAGTATAGACTAGAAATAATTTAAGTAAATAAAAGTAATATTGTAAACATATTAATATTGTAAACATATGCAATAATATTGTTAACAGTATATATTGACAACATTCATTTTTCTACTTTAAAACATTCACTTTTCTAGATAAAGCCCATGCCAATATATAAGTCATTATTTTTTTAATTTGAATTTAGTGCTTATTTTATATAAAAAATAAAAATCTTTGTTGTTTTATATAAAAAAAAAACAAAGAATTGACAAATATAAAAAAAAAACAATTTACAAATACTTTAAAAACTTTTGCTTTTAAAGTGTTGTAATTAAAGTATCGCCTTGTAATTAAATTTAAATTTAAACTGTGTTAAACTAATTTAAACCAATATAAAATAATTAATATTTGGTATTTGAAAGAAAAAAAATTCTTATTAATTATTTCTTTAAACAATCTTATTGGGTTGTAACATAAGTTCGTAGAGTTTTGCGTTAGAGTTATTTTACAACGATTTGTTTTGTTTTTAGCAAAGTATATACATTCTTTCGAAAGAGCTCTTTCTTGTCTACAAAACGGTTTTATTTGTTTTTTTGGATAATTTAATTGTTCATCTTTTTTCTGGCTCAGAAATGGAATACCCAGGAGGAAAAAATCAGCATTTTCGACATCTGATTTTCTTTGCTTTTCATCGAGGTCAAAAAGCAGCCGAAGCCGCTCGGGACATATGCAGTGTGTACGGGGAAGGTGCTTTAGGTGTGTCTACTGCACAAAAATCGTTCGCAAAGTTTAAAAATGGCGACTTTGACCTTGAAGACACGCCTCGAAGCAAACGACCTGCAGAATTTGACGAAGAGCATCTGAAGCCACTATTGAAGGAAGATGGTCGCCAAACAACTCGTGAATTGGCTGAAAAAATAAACATCAGTGCAATGACAATCTCTCGCCACCTTCAATCAATTGGTTTTACTCAAAAACTCGGAGCATGGGTACCTCACAAGCTCAACGAAGAAAACAAAGAAAAACACCTTCAAATTGCTGCTCAACATCTCGCCCGCCACCAAGCAACACATGGACACAAACAACGCTTTTTGTATCAAATCATCACAGGAGATGAGAAATGGTGTCTGTACGTCAATGTGAAGCAAGGAAAGGAGTGCGTGGCCCCAGGAGAAACGCCGAAGCCGAGAGTCAAGCAAAATCTTCACCCAAAAAAGGCCATGATCTGCGTTTGGTAGGAATGGGAAGGCATGGTGCACTGGGAAATGCTCGAACGAAATGCCACTGTCAACAAGGAGGTCTACATTGCCCAGCTGAACTGTGTAAATGAGGCTATTTGGCTGAAAAAACCCGATAGACAAGATCAAGTCATCTTGCTCCACAACAATGATAGGCCCTATTTTGCCCAAGTCCTCAAAACAGCACTCCAAGAGCTTGAATGGGAGGTTCTTCAGCATCCACCGTACTCTCCAGATCTTGCACCGACCGACTATCAACTTTTCCGCTCTCTATCAAGCCAAATGAGGGGTGTTACCTTTGATGGCAAAGAGGATCTTAAAAACTGGCTCAACAACTTCTTCCACACCAGACCGATCGATTTTTGGTAAAACGGCATCAACAAATTGGTCGAGAGATGGGAGGAGGTCGTAAACAATAAGGAAGAATACATCATTGATTAATTTATTATTATAATTATTGTTTTTTGTTCAAATAAATCTTTATAAAAAAACTCTACAAACTTATGTTACAACCCAATATATTTAACATAATTTTTTGTTTGTTTATCACAATTTATTTTTTTAACTTATATATATTTAATTTTTAGAAAGATTATAAACAATTTATAGTTAGATTTTATCAGTTTTTTATTTAGCAAGTTATACATTTATATTCATAAATGTATCACGTCAAAACCTTTTACGATTTTAAGAAAAAAATTTTTATAATAAATTATTTTATGTTCCTTTGAAACTAAATTTTACATTCAATGTGTGACTATTTTACATTCCTTCAAAACTAAATTAAAATTTTTAAAATCATATTTAATTTAAAGTCTTAATTAAAAAAAAAAAATTTTCTTTATAATATTCACAGTTAAGGTTTAATGCTTTTTTTTACGACCTAATATTTTCTGAATAAACGATATTAAAAAAAAAATTTAAATATTTCAAAAACTACTGAACGCGTACATAAAATGTATGCATAAAATAAAGGCCTGTACTTAAAATATATAGTACATAAAGTAAAGGCCTGTCAAAGTATTCTTTTTTTTGTGACAAACTTAGTTCTATTATTTTATCTATAAATCTTTAAATTAAATTTGTACTAAAATAAATAATACTTTTGTTCAAATGATAAAACTTTTTAGTTTTTATTTAGGAAATATTTTTTTAAATGGTTAAATGCTCTTACAATTTTCTTATGTTTTAAATAATATAAACAAATAATAAAACAAACTTTGGCACTGACTTTCAAAATTTTATTATTACTTTAGATAGTTACTTTACTTTTTATAGAATTCTTGAATTAAACTAGAACTGCAGATAAAAATCAATTATTATTCTGCTATGATTGTCATTGTAAAGCAGAATGTGGTGACAAAAATCCAGTTATATTTTTTTTATAAAGATGATTCTGGGAGACTTGTATTTAAAACAAAAAGTTATATAACTGTATTTATAACAAAAAGTTATAAAATTTTTTAATAAAATTTTCTATAATTTTTAGTATTTTAAGATCTTTTGATGCAATTAAGGTTGATCAATAAAACTTCGTTTCAAATGGCAATCTAATTCAGAATTCGACCTTATGGTTTGTAAAAAAAAAACTCACGATTACGATTTAAATAACTCTTGTTAGCATTTAAATGATATTTATTAGCTCAAATATTTGAAGATGGACCTAAAACATTTAACAAGCATAGGTACTTTGGTGATACTTTCCAAGTTAATTTCACAACATTATGAAATTTAAACATTATGAAATTTAAATTTGAAATGAGATCACTTTATATTCTTTGGTGTTTTAAGGATGTCAATTTTATTATTTTTAGTATTTCATTGTATGAGAAATGATGTAACTCTGGTACAGTTTTTGTTACTTGTTTTTGTATTTTATTCTAATATAATCTTTTTCATGATAAAGACTCTATACCACTACTGCAAGCCTTCCCAGGAAACATGTGTGGTTTTTTGTATTGTCCACGCATTTTTTTTAATATGTCCACGCATGAGTATTTTATTTTAGATAACTTGGTCACAGTTTTGCAAGTTTTTTTATATTAGGGGTTGCAGAAAAAAATTAGTATCAAAAACAAAAATCAAAACTAACAAAATAAGAAACTAATATAAAATGAAATGAATTAAAAAAAAAAAAATAAATTAATAATTAAAATAATTTGTGTACTGTTTTTATTAACAAGTATATATTGTCCCGGTAGCCTATAACTAGACCTAATTTTGAAATTTCTAATATCATAGAATATGACAACTTTGATTTTCAACCTACAACTTTTGAATTTTCATACTTACTACTAATTAAAACATGAACTACTAATTTTTAAGCCTACTGCATTTTCAACCTACTGAATTCTAAACCTACTGAAATTTCAACATACTGTATTTTTAACCTACTGTATTTTCGACCTACTGGTTTTTCGATCAACTTCATAACTACATCTTTTCTAGGAGTATTTTATTTATTTGTTGTTGATTTGAATCAGAGCTGAATGTTGATTTGAATCAGACTGGAACGCTAGTTTATAATTGAGAGGTCCAAGGTTTGATGCCTGGTCTAGGTATATAAGGCAGCATGAAATTTCTCCTAAAATGCTCTACTGCAGAGCTCTTCGACTTCGACCGTTAGGTCTTCTAAGAGCACCTAAATAATTAGAAGAAAAAGAAAAAAAATTATTTGATGTAAATGGCGGTATTTTATTTTCCAAGGAGACCTAATGGTGTTATTGTAGAGCACCATGGATATTTATGCCTCTTCCTGTACCAATATCGCTTATCTGACCTCTTTTTTTGAATATTGCTTTTGAGTTCTTAACACAAGGTTGGGGTGGGGGAAGGGGGAATGGTAAAAACACTGACTAGTAGGTTGAAATGAATATTGGCCATGACTGGTTGAAAATAAAAGTCTTTAGATTTTTTTGGTCAAGGTCTCGGACCTTTACAGTCTTGTACTTTACAAATAGGATTTTTTTCTAAACAGATTTTAAAATCTGTTGAGAAAAAAATTGATTGAAAATGAAAATCTCGAAAAAATTAAACAAAAAATTGAATAAAAAAAAAACTATTATAATAAACTTATAATAGGTTGAAAACAATTTAGGGGCACACACATGTATACATAGTTTTTAAGCTTTAATTAGGTCATGCTCTCTACTTATTTTTTATGTAACCATTGTTGACCTGATCAAGACAAATACAAGTAAGTTAGTAGTAAGGTTTTTATTATATTATCTAAAATATAAAGGAATGCAATATACATAATATAAATACACACAATATCACAGTCTTCCACACTTTCAATTTTATTTATATACTTATATATATATATATATATATATATATATATATATATATATATATATATATATATATATATATATATTTTGATTTGGTTAAGTTTTGTTACAAAGTAAGCTTTGAAGGTGGTCTACTATAATGTGGACGGGTAATGTTAACTAGTAAGTTTTATTGACATTAGGATATGGATTTATGGGTGGTGTAATTTTGGTATTTGCAGTTGTTTTATTTGGAGAAGGTAAACCATTAGTAGCAGATAGAAAATGGCAATCAGTTGGTGATATCAGATTATTTTCATCAGGTTCAAAGTTGCTAGTGTTTGTAACTGTTGAAATATCTTCTCTGGGTGAAAATATATAAAAGGTTTAGGGTAGTTGGATTATTTCTTTAATGTGGGGGTGGCACATGGTGCTAAATCTCCTGTTGATACAGTGTCAACTGTATCAACACTACCATTCATATATTTTATATGTGCATAGTGGGGTGATTTAGTTTCAAGCAAAATGACTGGTTCTACCAGTGGGTCTCTTTTCAATTAGAGGTGATTTTTATGTAGGACAGTACTACCTGATTCTAATATCAAGTCAGGTAGATCAACACCAGTAATAGTTGAGATTCGGAAACCCATTAGTCTGTTCTGTGGGCTAGAATTTGTTGAAGTGCATAGTAGTGATCAAACAGAGGATAGAGCTGCTCTAATTTCACTGATAGTGTAGGGTTAATTTTGTGTCTTGCAGTAGCGATTCAATCGGGTTAATCCTGGGTGGCATAGTTTGATATGTAGTTGCCGTAGTGTACTAAAATTTTTTTCTAATACTTTCTTCATTTCAATGCTGATTTATTACTACTAATACTTGCTCTTTCCTAAAGGGATCCCCAAGTGCTGAGACAAATTGTGTTCATACCATAGATAAATATCAGAAAAAAAGTTAAAAGTTAATTAAACTTTCCAAAACAAGTTATTGAATGAGATATTAACAAAAAACTTTTAAATTTTTAACGTCATTTTATTTCTGGTAAAGGAAAGCTCCGTCTTTGACTATTTTTTAAATCAGGTTTGAATAATGCACTTATATTTGATGTCAATACAAAAAGTTTCTTTCAAAAAACTTAAATCAAGTTTAAATTGCAGGGGTTTCCCCTTTGGCGGTTAAACAAAAATATAAGATTCAAGTTTTTAATATCAATTTTATATATATTTGAAAAATATATATTAGATCATTTTAAAAACGATTTCTTGAGTTGGAAATATAAATTATTATAAACTCAAGTTAAAAATATATATAAGATCATTTTTAAAACGGTTTCCTCAATTCATTAAAAAAATAAAGATTTTAAAATCTTTCAAAATTTAACCATGTTGGATTATATTGTACTTAGTGTTGTATATAAAAAAATTGATTACTTATTTCCTAAGAAAAATATTCATCTTGTGAATATTTAAAGTTCGCTTTGCCTAAATTACTATTTTTATTATACCAGTTTATTTAACTCTTAACAATACGTTGAACAAAAAACAAAAACATGCAACATAAAATGTTTTTGTATAACCATTGCAGACAAAATATGAAGGGGAAAACCCAATCTAATTTTTTTTTTTTTTTTAACATCTTCACTTCCAACAAGGCTGCAAGCAACCACTATAAGAGTTGGAAGTTACTGGAAGAGAAAAGACTAAATCTGTAGAGCAAGATAACGATTGACTGATGACTTAAAAGATTGCAAATTATATGAATCAGGAAAGCAAGATGAAGGAAGCGAATTCCAAAGAACTGATGTTCGAGGAAAAAAACTAGAAGAATAAGAGTTTTTGAAGCACTTAGGAACAGTCACAGAAAAAGGATGAGACTTAATTGAATGGCGAGTAACACGAGAATGAATTTTAGTAGATGGCACAAGGGACGCTAGCTCTTTAGAGCAGTGCCCATTATAGTATTTGTAGAAAAGAGAAAGAGAAGCAACATTACGACGATGTGACAAAGGTTGGAGATTGGCTGCCAGAGCAGGTCCAAATATGTTTACAATTCGTTTTTGCACCTTGTCTAAAAGAGAAAGAGCATCATTAGAAGATCCGCCCCAGATGTGGCAACAGTATTCCATACAGGGACGGATTTGAGATTTATAGAGATAGAGAATAGAATCTGGAGTAAGAAAGTGTCGAGCTCGATAAAGAGATGCAACCTTAGCAGATGCTAATTTTGCAATGGATTTGATATACGGTTTAAAAGAAAGATCAGAAGTAAGAGTTAATCCTAGAAGATGAATGGTAGATGACTCATCTAGTACATTACCATTCATAAATATAGGAAGATCTAAATTATTACGATAACGATTGGCCGAATAAAATTGAGTTTTATCTGAATTAAAGTTCACCAGCCACTGTGAGCCCCAAGCTGTAGCAGAAGTGAGATCCTTTTTAAGCTCAGATACTCCCTCCAAGCAATCAGAGAGTGTAGGCTTCTTATCATGACAAGAGTAAATGGTAGTGTCGTCAGCGAATAATGCCACCTTAGATGTGAGAATATCTGGAAGATCGTTAATGTAAATTAAAAAGAGTATAGGGCCAAGGATTGAACCTTGAGGAACCCCTGAAGTTACAGGATGTGAAGAAGAGTGTTGTCCATCGAGGACAACTTTTATACTACGATTGGAAAGAAAGGACTCAATAATCTTAAAGACGTTACCAGCTACATCATAAGAAGAAAGCTTATGGAGAAGACCAGCATGCCAAACTTTATCAAAAGCTTTAGAAATGTCAAGTGCGATAGCCTTAACCTCTCCACCTCTATCTAATGCACGGTAAAACCTATCGGTTATTACTGTTAGCACATCAGCTGTAGAACGAGAAGACCGAAATCCATATTGATGATCAGAAAGTAAGTTATTTGATTCAAGATGAGAGATTAAGTGTTTGTTGATTAAAGATTCAAAAACCTTGCTTATGACAGGAAGAAGACTAATGGGACGGTAGTTAGATGAATCAGATCGCTCTCTGGAATTTTTGAAAATAGGGATAACAGATGCTGCTTTCCAGCATGATGGAAAACAAGACTCTGATAAGCACTTGTTAAATAGTTTAGAGAGTATGGATGAAAGCTCAGGAGAACACCTCTGCAAGACTACAACAGGAATGTTGTCAGGACCACAAGCTGTTGAAGAGTCTAGGCAGGAAATTACTTTAGATACAGAAGCTGAAGTGATGCGAATGTCAAGCAAGGGATCAACCTGTTTGACGGCTATGTCAGGTAAAACGCAACTAGTGGAATCAAGAGATGATATTGATGAAAAGTTCTTAGCAAACAATTCAGCTTTGTTTTTAGGTGAGGTGACAAAGTCTGAACCATACAAGAGAGAAGGGATAACAGATTTGCCCTTATTATTGATACTGTTAAAGATTCTCCATAAGTCTCGAGAGCCTAATTTTTGTGATGAGATACGAGATTTAATGACCTGGGTATAGCGAGCTTTGGCGTCAGACAAAACCTTTTTACAATGGTTTCTGGCGATAGTGAACAGATGTCTGTTTTCTGGAGAATTGTTTTGCTGATAGATATGGAAGTAACAGTTTCGATTAGAAATTGCTGCAGCGCAATGAGAGGAAAACCAAGGAGAAGAGTGAGGCTTGACCTGGAATCGTCGAGAGGGAATAAAAGATTCCATGCCAGCCTGAATCCACGAAGTTATGTAAGAAGCACATTTATCAGCAGGAAGACGAAAGATTTCTACCCAAGGGCCATCACGAAGAAAATCACGGAAAGAGTCCCAGTCAGCTTTAAGGTAGTTGTATGTGGTACGATGATAGGGGGATTCTGATGAAGTAGAAGAATTTGATAATAGTTTTAGAGAGATCAAACCGTGATCAGAAGTACCTAAGGGTGAATGTGGAGAAATTGAGCACTGACTAGGATCCAAAACAAGACATAAGTCGAGTAGAGAAGGTAAATGATTAGGGTTGTCTGGAAAACGAGTTGGAAAGTTGACTATTTGAGTTAGAGATTGAGAAAGGCAAAAGTTGAGGGCCTTATCGCCAGCAGAGTCACTGACACTAGAGCCAAGCCAATCAGTGTGGTGGGCATTAAAGTCACCAACAACGACGATATTGGCCGATGGATAAAGAGAGAGGGCTTGGTCAATTTGATCAGAAATAACATCAAGAATAGTGCAATCTTGGGATGAAGGAGAGCGATATAGAACAAAGAGAAAGGCGATAGAGTGAAGTTGTGCAAATCGAAAGCACATAAATGAATAGTCTGTAGATTCAAACCTAGTTTCACGACAAATGGGTGAGTTCTTACGAATGTAGATGCCCAGGCCAAGCATGTGATTATTGGAGTCTTTACGAATTAAAGGAAGATAACCATCAACACTAAGATCACAAGATGGGACAGCCGAACTCAAATTAGTCTCACAAAGAGCAAGTAGGTCTGGTGAACTTTGCAAGAGATAAGACTCAACAGAAGAAAAGTTACTTCGAAGACCACGAATATTAGTAAATGATAGGTTTAAAGAACTTGGTGATGAAGATGGTTTTTTGTGTTTTTTAGTTTTAGGTACTTTAGTCATTTTAAATTTATAAAGAACTTGACTCAAGTATAGATAGTACTCAGTACACTATTTAACAACTAAGCAATAGCCTCATTACTATTAATAAACCCTAAGCCGTAACAAAGGGCTCCAAATGTGGCCTCTGCAATGCACACCAAAAGTACAAACAGGGACACCATCCATGCGCAACATGGCACTGTTAGTACTCTGATATTTTTCGGCTGTTGATGGAATCAGCCTCTCTGAGAGCTACCACAGAGTTCGGGAAACCTGACTACCAGCCGGCCTCAGAACCATAAAACTGAGTTTTAGAGCTGTACCCTCATAAGGAGATAATAGAATGAGTTGCCCAGTCATAAAAATAGAGACACAAGCAATACCCACGCATTGAGTCAAGAAGATCCAGCGTTCAACATCCTAAACTGGAAACAATGTATTAAAAATACATCTGCGCCAGCCTAATAGATGAGGAAGGGGTGCGAGGCTGGTCAACAGATAGAATCTGTTTACCCCTTAAGTCTTTGCCTAGGAGGCCTTCTACAAGACAGCAGCTGGATGCATGTAACATCTGCCCAAGATGAGTATTTTTATCGAGACACCATCTCTAGCCTTTACTCGACCAAGAGCCCCAAGGCAGGGGGTGTTTTAATTCGGAGTTAACTTCTCCTAGCCTTTGCCTAAAAAAGCGTATCCTACAAGGCAGCAGGACATGGAGCAGGTTGTATTGGGTTACATGTTACCAGTAGCAGGAAAACCTGACCTGACTGTTTACCAGTAGCAGGAAAACCTGACCTGACCTGAGTTGCGTAAAACTGAACTGAGTATAAAAAACTCTGCGGTGAGCGAAAACATTTATTATTGAAACTAAATGTTTTTTTAACAGAAAAAACTATGCAGATTTGAGAGCCTAAAATTAGGCTCAAATGAAAATATAATGGCAAAATAACAAATACTTTTGTTAAAAGCTTATGCAATGATTTGTTTTGGAAAGTTTAATTAACTTTTAACTTACTTTTTAATATTTATCTATGATATGAACATAACTTGACTTGCACTTGGGTTCCCTTTAACTTTTTCTCAAATTAATATAATTTTTTATATCAATATTTTATTTCAAACTCTCACTATTATGAATATTGCTTTTGTTATTATTGTTATTATTATTATTGTTATTATTGTTATTATTATTATTATTACTTTTATTATTATTATTATTATTATTATTATTATTATTATTATTATTATTATTATTATTATTATTATTATTAATACTACTGTTATTGTTATTATTATAATAATTATTATTATTATTATTATTATTATTATTATTATTATTATTATTATTATTATTATTAATAGAATTGTTATTTTTATTGTTAGTAATAAAGTCTGAATTCAATTTGTGTTGTCATGAAGATGTTGTATTTGGAGTGAGTTGAAATGTGTTGATTTCAGGAATAAGTTCATATAGTTTAATTTCATGGAAGATAGGGCAAGGCAGAATTGAATTAGTTCAAATTTTGCTCCAAAATGAAGTGTCAGAGCTGAGGGTTTATTCAAAATACTTATATCGATAATAAGAGGCTGTTTCAATTCAAAAAATTTAGTTGAATAGAAGTGGTTTCTATTATTAAGGTACTGTCAATTGGCCAATGAATTTTCTGCAAGACAGATTGATTTCCTGATATTTAAGATAAAGTTGAGGTTGTTCTCAGACATAAAATTTAGAGAAATAAATGATAGGTTAGAGCCTGTCGATAAGGGCTTCCACTGGTATTCCATTAATTATTGGAATTATAAGGCCTGATTTTTGAATTACAGAGGCTAAGATTGTTGCTGTATGTGGGACGTTATCTTGGTTGATGTCATTAATGCACTCGTAGTTTGTTGCCCCACTTTTTGTTTTAGTTTTATGCTGTTGTTTTGATTTAGTTGTTACTTAAGCAGACAGCTGCCAAGTGTTCTTTTTTTCCACAGGTATTGCACATTTTGGGTATTGCATTGAGACCTGTTAAACTCCACACCAAATACAAGATTATTTTGTAGCCGCAAAGACAGGACATTGTCCAGGTAGGGAAAAAGTATTGGTATCTTTGATTGCTAGTTCCATAGTTATTGATTCTAAAACATTCCATAGATGATTCTAAAAGGCGTTGACATTGAATCATTGAAGATAAAAGGCCAGCTACAAATGCATCATTAATTAACCTTTCAGTGGTTTTATGGTTTAATAATTTTTCCATGAATTGGTCAACAGATTCAAGTTGTTTTGTTGATCTTAACTTGTGATGCATCATTATAGGTGTAGTTTTTTTTTTAATTTATTGTTAATAATAGTTAGTGCATCTTCAAAGTTCAACTGATTCTCCAGGAGCAGGAAAGATTTAGCACCACATAAAACAAATAAGACATCTAATTTATCTGCATCTATTACTTCAGCTTTTTAAATATACATTTGTAGCATTCTTTTTTAATATAGATATTCTTCTTCTGATGGTTTCATCTTGAAGAGTTTTTTGGAATATTTTATGATCCATTGTGTTAATAAGATAATATAATAAAATTGTTGTAGACCCAATCAAGACTAATACAAGTAAGTTAGTAGTAAGGATTATATTATCTAAATATAAAGGAACCCAGTATACATAATATAAATATCATAACACAATATTGCAATAACACAATATTACATAGCCTTAATTGTTTCATATTACATTTCTATTCTTGTACATGTCTTTATCCTTAATCTTTTAGCGCTTTCTAATTTTGGATATCTGTTATTCTTTCGCATTCGGCTCAGTACGTTTAGTTCTACCCACACCATCCCTTTTGTCTACTATGTTACAGGTGAACAATTATTAATAATTATTAATTGTTATGCAATTATTAATAATAATCGTCAATAATTGTTTACATATATTTCACCAATAACATAGTAGACCAAAAAAGAGGGGACAGGTAGAAAAACAGAAATGGTTTGGGAAGAGGTAGGATTCGAACCACAGACATTCTGTGTATGAAGTAAATGCCTTATCTAAATACTTATGGAACAAATAAGTATAATTATATATTTAAAAAAGTTATACCTAAAAGTATACACATGCATTTCATATAGAGCTTAATATAAAAAAACTTGCAAATAGCCATGACCAAATTGTCTAAAATAAAATAATCAGACATGGACATACAAGACGAAAATTGCATGCATTTTCTGGGAAGGCTTGTACTGCAAATTCTAAATGCGGATAAAACTTCAATACAGCAACTTTATTAGCTATCTTTATACTTAAATGATTATCAAGTTTATAGTTTGCATTAGATTATGTATTTTGTTAAGCGGTTCCCATCTTAAATCATTTGGAATTAATACACCTTGATCTTTTTCTAGTTTGGCAGTACTCAATTTATGGTTTACATTATTGTTAGGCCTAAAATATTTATGATTTATATTTTTATTACCCAAATGCATGATTTTACATTTTTTTAAATTGCATCTTCCAGTTTATTGCCCATTCTTCTAATACATCAACATCATTTTGTAAAACTGTTGCATCAGTTTCATAGTTAACTTCAACTATTACTTTGCTGTCATCAGCATATAATAGTATTTGATTACAAGTTGACTAGGAGGATTATTATAATATACATAATCATGTATAACAAAAATAAAGTTGGACCAAGCACAGATTCTTATGGCAAACCACTTACTTTATTTAGCCATTCCAAGCCTTCCCAGGTGCGTGCAAAATAATCAAGCCTTCCCAAATGCGTGCAGTTTTTCATCTAGTGATGAAATGTCTACGCATGAGTATTTTATTTTAGACAACATGGTCTAAAATAAAATTTGCAAGTCATTTGCAAGTTTTATTATATTAAGTGTTGCTGAAAAAAGTTTTAAAAACAAAGAAAACAAAACTAATAAAATAAGAAGTCAGGCTTGGTCGGGAAGCGGGTGCGATGGCACTCGATATTTGACCACGGAAATTATATTTAGTTGCGAAAAGCCGGCCAGATTTTTTAGGCGTTTTGAGAACATTTCAAAAACAAGCAAAAAAGCGCAATAAAATAAACTGGACCGATGAGAGACAGTTAAAAAAAAGAAAAATAGCTTTTAACGCAAAACTTTAAGCAAAATAAATACGATTAGAGCAAGTATTATTGAAACGTCACTCTTTTATAATTTTTTTTTTAAAAAAAAGCGACATTTTTTGTATATAGTAACAACGTACTTATAATGATTGTTTAATAAAGAAACAAATGTTCTTCAATTTATCAAAGATTATATGTATTATTTTTATTTATATACTTATGTCTTATTTCCAGTGCTGGAAATAAGAGGTGGGGGGGGGGGGGGTAGAAGAGCTATAGTCCCGGGACACACAATGTTACGGGCCGAGAAATAGTCAAGAGGACCTATCGGTATTTTTAAGTCATTTTTACGCTGTCGCACATAAAAAAGGCCACCAAAATAATGCAGCCTCCAGCCCTGTAAAGTCCAACAAGATTAAACCAGTAAAACTAACGTTACATAATTTAATTATAAATAAAAAAAGTTTTTTTAGTACCTGTTTTATGCTTCGCGTAGTTTGAAAAGTTTAACATATATGAAAAAATTCTTCTTAGTAAGATGGACAAATGAAATAACTAAATCATTGAGTTACTGTGGAAATTTAATTAGCTAGATAGAAATTAACTAAAAACGTTAAATTACTTTGTAAGGAGGAAGCGGAACTGCTTAACAATATCGCCGATGATGTTTAGTGAGTGGGCTTTATATCTTTAACTAGTATTTTACAGAAAAAAAAAACTTTAAGTGTAAGTATAACGAGTTTGTAAGAATGGCTGAAGCAAAAATAATTGAAGTTCATAAACCAATTTCTAATAGATTACATACATATAAATACATCCCTTATATATAAAAAATAAGATTATACTAATTAAATTCATAATATATTTACAAAACGTTGACAAGTTAAAAAGAATAAATTTAAAACATTTATTTTTGTAAACAAATGTTAGTTTAAAAAATTTATAGCTTTATGGATGTGACTCTGAGAATGAGCCATTGTATTAAAATAATTGTTCGTTTGATAGTATATTCTTAAAACAATTGATGCTAGAATTCTCAACGAAAACATAACAAAAACAAAAACAAAAAAAAAAGATTTTGAAAAATAATTCAACAGAATACTCTAAAACAGTCGCTTAAATTCTTTAGTAATTTCAGTTATTTATTAATTGAACCAATAGAATTAGTGGTTCGTAAATTTGGCGGGTTTTTTGTGTTCGCGAATATTCTGAATTTATTTTATCGCTTGACAACATTCAAGTTTATATAAGTTTCCATGTATGTCCGTAAAACAAAATCTTTTAAAATTTACGATAAAATGAACTTATTATTTTGCGGACAAACAAGGAAACATACATAAACTGAAATGTTCTGAAAAATCTGGCCGGCTTTTCGCAAGTAAATATAATTTCCGTGGTCAATTATCGAGTGCGATCGCACCCGCTTCCCGACCAAGCCTGAGAAGTTAAAATAAACTTAAATATAAATAAATAATAATAATAATAACTTAAATAATTTGTGTACTGTTTTTATTTTTGTTTCTTTAAAGTGGTTATTATTTTCAGTAACAAAAAATAATTCAAAAAAATGTCTAAGCAAAAAAAAAAAAAAGCAAAAAAAAAAAACAAAAAAAAAAAATTGATACAATGCGTGTGTATACTTTTATGTATAACTTTTTGTAATATATAATTCTATTTGTCTTTGAGTAGACGCACATTTAGCTTACTTGGATTATATTCATGCACAGAATGTTTGTAGTTCAATTCCCACAACTCTCAAATTTTTTAGTGGATGTTTTTCAATCATACAAATTTTATCTCATTCAGATTTATTATGCTATTTAAGCCTTTCAGTGTATTTTTTAGAATAGTAGCACACACATATATACATAGTTTTTAAGTTTCAATTAGGCCATGCCGTCTTTAATTGTTTCATATTACCTTTCTTTTCCAGTACATTTTTTATTAGCAATTTTTTTAGCAGAGACATGTTTCTTTTTAGCATTCGGCTCTGTGCGTGTGTAAAAAAACAAAAAAATTTAGAATGAGGTGGGTCTCGAATTACAAACATTTTGCTTACGAAGACAATGCCTTATCTAAATAAGCTAAACACGCACAGAGTTGTTAACAAGGCCAAAAGTAGCGACGCGTTGCAATGCCAAGGACAAGGCCAAGAGTTTTCAGGTCAAGGCCAAGATTAAGAGTTTCAAGCCCAAGGCCTACGCAAACATTTTCAAGACCAAATACTTCAATTTTTACATTAAGGCCAATTATTAATAAAACTGTAAGTAGTAAGTGCTGTGACAATAAAACAACATTTTGTAAAAATAGACCAAGGTTATGCACAGAATTCAACAAAATCAATAAGAAAACATGTATTTTTTTTTAAGGCCAAGGTTAAAATATAAGGCCAAAGCCAAAATTTTCAAGGCCAAGGCCAACAGTTTTAAGGCCAAGACCAAGGCCTCAATTTTTGGCCTTAAAGCCCAGGCCAAGGCCAAGGACTAACAACTCTGAACGCGCGTACAGATACAATGAAATATATATAATTATATAATACAAAAAGTATATGCTTGCATTACATTGACGCATTCATATAAGGACAATATCCTTGTTACATTAAAATACAGTTACATTAAAATTATACAAATATATTTTACAAACAGATTGCAATTTATATTTTCAATTTCCTCTTAAAAAAAAAATGTATATATATATAGGAAAATCATTCTTTTTAATGTAGACTTTAACCTTTTTTTTTTAATCCTTTGTATAAGACAAAGGATTAAAAAAAAAAGGTTAAAGTCTACATTAAAAATTTGTTGCTGAAAATAACAACTACTCTAAAGAAATAAAAATAGTATACAAATTATTTAAATTATTAATTTCTTTTTATTTTTATCTATTTAAATTTCCTATTTTATTATCAAGTCGAAAAACCACACACATTTCCTAATAAGGCTTGCATAATAATAATCCTTTTCCTAGAACAATCATTTGCTTTCTATCAGTTAAAAAAAACTTCATCCAATTGAAAAATACTGAGTTCTGATTTATTATTATTATTGTTATTATTGTTATTATTGTTATTATTATTATTATTACTTTTATTATTATTATTATTATTATTATTGCTATTATTATTATTATTATTATTATTATTATTATTATTATTATCGTGTGTGTGTGTGTGTACTAATTTATATATATATATATATATATATATATATATATATATATATATATATATATATATATATATATATATATATATTCAGGACCGACAAATCGACAAATGTGGGAACGTTTGTTAAAAAAAAGACATAAAAATGAACGCCATGTTTTTTTACTTTAAGCAAACATTGGCGTTCACTCAAAATTTTGAAAAATGAAGCATGGTTTTTAAAAGGCGTCAACAGTAAAAAACAGCAAAAGAACGTTGTTTTTTTTAATGGTAAGAACAACAATGAACAACAACAACAATAAGCAAAATGCTAAACTTGGTGTTTATATTTACTTAGAATTCACCCTGAAAATTAGCAACCATTAGTAAATTCATCAAATAAAGACAAATTTGTCAATTCTGGAAGTTTCACTACACAAGAAGAAATTATCTTATCAGAATTAAACCATCTATTACTTTTTGCAGTAACAGCTTTTCCACAGAAGTGTTCCTATGAGAAGTTAGCATTTATTATTTTCTTAAACATTCTAAAAAAATACAATACAGATATAAATCAAAAACTATTTTTTATATTTATATTTATTTTTTTCTAAAGCATACAGAGTAAACTTATATCTGTCATTTATTTTTAATAAAAAAATAGTAGGCAAAAAATATCATATGGAAATGAAAACGAGGTTGCACCATAATGAAAAAAATTGCTTTGTGCGACTTTTTTGTCTTGTAAAAAACTTTGATAACTTATCATTAATTTGCGCGCACTTAGCAAATGCATAAAATATTGTATTGAATAAGGATGTTTCATATATATTATGATATATATATATATATATATTATGATATATATATATATATTATGATATATATATATATATATATATATATATATATATATATATACACATAAATATATATATATATATATATATATATATATATATATACACATAAATATATATATATATATATATATATATATATATATATATATATATATATATATATATATATATATATATATATATATATATATATATATATATATATATATATATATATATATATATATATATTTAAACATCACTTGCAACAAGGCTGCTAACAACCACTAATTAGAATTGGAAGTTGCTGGAAGAAAAAAAATGAAGATTGTAGAGCAAGATAAGGATTGACAGACGACTAAAAAGATTTCAAATTGTATGAATCAGGAAAACGCAATGAAGGAAGTGAATTCCAAAGAACTGATGTTTGAGGAAAAAAACTAGAGGAATATGAGTTTTTGGAGCACTTAGGAACAGTAACAGAAAAAAGATGAGACTTAATTGAATGAGGAGTAACACTAAAATGAATTTTAGAAGATGGCATAAGAGATGCTAGCTCTTTAGAGCAGTGCCCATTATAGTATTTGAAGAAAAGAGAAAAAGAAGCAACATTACCATGATTTGATAATGGTTGAAGATTAGCTGCAAAAGCAGGTTTAACTATGTTATGCAATTTTGCACCTTTTCTAAAAGAGAAAGATCATCATTAGAAGATCTGCCCAGATATAAATATATTTTTTTTATTATTTTCGCTTCCAACAAGGCTGCAAGCAACCATTAATTAGTGTTGGAAGTTACTGGAAGAAAAAAGATGAAGATTGTAGAGCAAGATAACGATTGACAGACGACTTAAAAGATTGCAAATTATATGAATCAGGAAAGCAAGATGAAGGAAGCGAATTCCAAAGATTTGATGTTCGAAGAAAAAAACTAGACGAATAAGAGTTTTTGGAGCACAGTAACAGAAAAAGGATAAGACTTGATTGAATGACGAGTAACACGAGAATGAATTTAAGTAGATGGCACAAGAGACGCTAGCTCTTTAGAGCAGTGCCAATTATAGTATTTCTAGAAAAGAGAAAGAGAAGCAAAATTACGACGATGTGACAGAGGTTGAAGGTTGGCTGCAAGAGCAGGTCCAACTATGTTTACAATGCGTTTTTGCACTTTGTCTAAAAGAGAAAGGGCATCATTAGAAGATCCGCCCCAGATATGGCAACAGTATTCCATACAAGGCCGGATTTGAGATTTATATAGATAGAGAATAGAATCTAGAGTAAGAAAGTGATGAGCTCGATAAAGAGAAGCAACTTTAGCAGATGCTAATTTTGCAACGGATTTGATAAAAGGTTTCCAAGAAAGATCAGAAGTAAGAGTTAATCCTAGAAGATGAAGGGTAGGAGACTCATCGAGTACATTACTGTTCATAAATATAGGAAGGTCTAAATTATTGCGATAACGATTGGCTGAAAAAAATTGAGTTTTATCTGAATTAAAAATCACCAGCCACTGTGAGCCCAATGCTGAAGCAGAAGTGAGATCCTTTTCAAGCTCAGATGCCTCCTGCAAGCAATCAGAGGGAGTTGGCTTCTTATCGTGACAAGAATAAATGGTAGTATCATCAGCGAACAATGCCACCTTATATGTGAGAATATCTGGAAGATCGTAATAATGTAAATTAAAAAGAGTATAAGGCCAAGGATTGAACCTTGGGGAACCCCTGAGGTTACAGAATAAAAAGAAGAGTGGTGTCCATCAAGGACAACTTTTATACTACGATTGGAAAGAAAAAATTCAATAATATTAAAGATGTTTCCATATACATCGTAAGAGCAAAGCTTATGGAGGAGACCAGCATGCCAAACTTTATCAAGCGCTTTAGAAATGTCAAGAGCAATGGCCTTAACCTCTCCACCTTTGACTAATGCACGATAAAACCTATCGGTTATTACTGATAGCAAATCAGCCATAGAACGAGAAGATCGAAATCCAAATTGATGATCAGAAAGTAGGATATGAGATTCGAGATGAGAGATCAAGTGTTTGTTAATTAAAGATTCAAAAACCTTGCTTATGATAGGAAGAAGACTAATGGGACGATAGTTAGATGAATCAGATCGCTCTCCAGAATTTTAAAAAATAGGGATAACAGATGCTGCTTTCCAGCAGGCTGGAAAACAAGACTCTGATAAGCACTTGTTAAATAGTTTTGAAAGGATAGACAACAGCTCCTTCTGCAAGACTATAACAGGTATGTTATTCGGGCCGCAAGCTGTAGAAGAGTCTAAGCGGGAAATCACTTTAGATACAGAAGCTGGAGTGATACGAATGTCAAGCAATGGATCAACTTGTTTGACTGCTATATCAGGTAGAACGCAACTAGTGGCATCAAGAGATGATATTGATGAAAAGTTCTTGGCAAACAATTCAGCTTTGTCTTTAGGTGAGGTGACAAAGTCTGAACCATACAAAAGAGGTAGAATTACAGACTTGCCCTTATTATTGATACTATTAAAGATTCTCCAGAAGACACGAGAGCCTAATTTTTGTGATGAAATACGAGATTTCATGATCTGAAAATAGCAGGCTTTGGCGTTAGACAAAACCTTTTTACAATGGTTCCTAGCAGTAATAAACAGAAGTCTGTTTTCTGGAGAATTGTCTTTCTGATAGATATGGAAGTAATGGTTTCGATTGGCAATTGCAGCAGCACAATATGAGGAAAACCATGGAGAAGAGTGAGGCTTGACCTGAAATCGTCGAGAGGGAATAAAGGATTCCATGCCAGCCTGAATCCACGAGGTTATGTAAGAAGCACATTTGTCAACAGGAAGACGAAAGAATTCTACCCAGGGGCCATCACGAAGAAGATCACGGAAAGAGTCCCAGTCAGCTTTAAGGTAGTTGTAAGATGTACGATGATAGGGGGATTCTGATGGTAAAAAAAAATGAGATAATAGTTTTAGAGAGACCAAACCATGATCAGACGCACCTAAGGGTGAGTGTGAAGAAACTAAGCACTGACTAGGATCAGAAACAAGACATAAGTCGAGTAGAGAAGGTAAATGATTTGGGTTGTCTGGAAAGCGAGTTGGAAAATTGACTATTTGAGTTAGGGATTGAGAAAAGACAAAAGTTGTGGGCCTTAATGCCTGCAGAGTCACTGACACTAGAGCCAAGCCATTCAGTGTGATAAACATTAAAGTCACCGACAACAACAATATTGGCTGATGGATAAAGAATGAGGGCTTGGTCAATATAATCAGAAATATCATCAAGAAGAGTGCAGTCTTGAGATGAGGGAGAGAGATATAGAACAAAGAGAAAGGTGATAGAGTGAAATGGTGCTAAACAAAAGCACATAAAAGAGTAGTCTGTGGATTCAAACCTAGTTTGCCGACAAATGGGTGAAGTCTTATGAATGTAAATGCCCAGGCCAAGCATGTGACTATTGAAGTTTTTACGAATTAAAGGAAGATAACCATCAACACTAAGATCACAAGATGAGACAGTTGAACTCAAATTAGTCTCACAAAGAGCAAGTAGGTCTGGTGAACTTTGCAAGAGATGAGACTCAACAGAAGAAAAGTTACTTCGAAGACCACGAATATTGGTGAATGATAGGTTTAGCGAACTTGGTGATGACTGTGGTTTTTGTGTTTTATATTTTTTGTTACTTTATTCATTTTTAAATTTGTTAAAGAACTTGACTCGAAACATAGATAGTACTCAGTACACTGTTTTATAGCTCAAGCAATTGCCTCATTTCCACTAATAAACCCTAAGCCGTAACAAAGGGCTCCAATGTGGCCTCGGCAATACACACCAAACGTACTAACAGGGACACCATCCATGCGCAACATGGCACTGTTAGTACTCTGATATTTTTCAGCTGTTGATGGAATCAGCCTCTCTGAGAGCTACCACAGAGTTTGGGAAACCTGACTACCAGCCGGCCTAAGAACCATAAAACTGAGTTTTAGAGCTGTACCCTCATTTGGAGATAATAGAATGAGTTGCCTAGTCATAAAAAAAGAGACACAAGCAAAACCCATGAATCGAGTCAAGAAGATCCAGCGTTCAACATCCTAAACTGGAAACAATGTATTAAAAATACATCTGCGCCAGCCTAATAGATGAAGATGGGGTACGAGGCTGGTCAACAGATAAAATCTGTTTACCCCTTAAGTCTTTGCCTAGGAGGCCTTCTACAAGACATATTTTTATCGAGACACCATCTCTAGCCTTCACTCAACCAAGAGCCCCAAGGCAGGGGGTATTTTATGTCAGAGTTTACATCTCCTAGCCTTTGCCTAAAAAGGCATTTCCTAAAAGGCAGCAGGACATGAAGCAGATTGTACTGGGTTACATGTTACCAGTAGCAGGATAAACCTGACCTGACATTAAAAAGATATGGCAACAGTATTCGATACAAGGCCGGATTTGAGATTTATAGAGATAGAGAGTAGAATCCAGAGTAAGAAAGTGCCGAGCTCAATAGAGATGCAACCATAGCAGATGCTAATTTTGCAACAGATTTGATATATAGTTTCCAAAAAGGATCAGAAGTAAGAGTTAATCCTAGAAGATAAAGGGTAGATGACTCATCGAGTACATTACCGTTCATAAATATAGGAAGGTCTAAACTATTGCTACAATGATTGGCTGAAAAAAATTGAGTTTTATCTGAATTAAAGTTCACCAGCCATTGTGAGCCCCATACTATAGCAAAAGTGAAGTCCTATTCAAGCTCAAATGCCCCCTCCAAGCAATCAGAGAGTGCTGGGTTCATATCATGATAAGAATAAATGGTAGTATTATCAGCAGACAATGCAACTTTAGATGTGAGAATATCTGGAAGATTGTTAATGTAAATTAAAGAGTATAGGGCCAAGGATTGAACCTTGAGGAACTCCTGAGGTTACAGAATAAGATGAGTGCTGTCCATCTCAGGACAACTTTTATAATATGATATATACATATATACTATATATACTATATATATATATATATATATATATATATATATATATATATATATATATATATATATATATATATATATATATATATATTATAAATATATATATATATATATATAAATATATATATATGTATATATATATATATATATATATATATATATTATATATATATATATATTATATATATATATATATATATATATATATATATATATATATATATATATATATATATATATATATATATATATATATATATATATATATATATATATACTATATATATAAAACATTATTTGCAATAAAATATAATAAATAAAACTTGAACTATCAAATTTAAACCATCAATCAATGAGATTTTTTATTTTACTGTACCTTGTTTTTTTTCACATATTCTTCTTGAATTTCATCTCCAACACATGCTAATTTGGTAGCAACTTCTTTAATTTGTTCTTGAGTAGGTCCTTCCTGAGTAGGTACAGAAGGTTGATATTCAACAATTTCATAAGGCATCAAGCAAGGCTTTAATAACCGTTGATCTCCAACATCAGAACGGTGATCAAAATCATCAGATTTTATCAAACTTCCAACAAGATAATTTTCATCATAAGCTCCAGAAGATCGTGATAAAATTGGAGTCATTCCAGCAATCTCACTCATATTTCCAGATTTTAGAGTTCTTCCTGCATCTCTTTGTAGTTGAGAATTACGAGGAACATAATGAACTACAATATTAATTATTCTTAAAAATAAAAACCATTTACAAAACTTTTTAATAAAATGAACTAGTTAATAACTAGTAATTTAACTAACAATAAATTCCATGTGAAATCATCCAGGACATGCAACTTAGATTTTGCTGATTTTTACACCTTAAAGATGTTAATGAGTTAAGAACATTCACAAAATTTTATCATCTAATTTCAAATGGTTTCAAAGATATGACAGTTCAAACTTTTCTTTGAATTTTTCAAACTTTTCTTTGAACAAAAATCTGCCATTTAAAAATGGTTTGGGTTATTGTTTCTGTTTAGTGAACAATAGAAAGTTGAAAATGTGTACACTTACATATTTTGAGGCAAGGAATCTGATAAAACAACTTAAAATATTTAAAAGTAAATATAACACTTAATTTTAAGGTAATTTTTACCTTTATCGCAATTTTACTGGGACGAGTTTAATTAGAAAAATGGCAATGTAGCTCAAAAGTTTATTTCAAGATATACTCCTGAATAGTTTAGTTAAAAGTGTTACAAAAATTTGGAGAGTGGTCTTTTCTTATAAATTATTGGTGAAATTTTGAAAAATTATTTGAGACAATTATTGGTGAAAAATATTTATATTTAATAAAGTTGTTTATCATCACTTTCTGCATCTACCGCTTTTTTACCTAAAAATATTTTAAAGAAAATAGTTCTCACAACAATAGGCAAGGGACTTTGAGTTAAGCAACATACTGTAATAGTATGTTGCTTAAGTAAGTGTTATTGGTAATTCAGAAGGTGATTTTTCTAATTTTGCGCTATCTTTTTTAATTGGATTTAGAGTTTAATTACAAAGGTCAGGGGTGTAATCTCATGGCCATCCTGTGGCATTGGACAACTCGTTTTCTCCTAGGGCAACTAAAATTTAAAAAAAATGCCTTTTAGTATCCCGGCAGGTCGACCAGACAGTTTGTTACTTAAAAGAGTGTATTTATTAATAAAAATATATTTTGATCTATAAAGATTTTATTCCTTCCAGTTATTTAAAAGAAAACTTAAAAAGCATTTAAAGTAGTATAAACTTTGTTTAACAATGAGTCCACTATGGCGCATTATTTAACTTTAACAAACTTTATAAAAAGAAGTACTTTTTTTTTTAACATTGTTGTTGCATTTAAAAGTACGTATCTTTTTAATTTAAAATGAGTTTTAAAATTACATTTTCTTTCATTTCCAAATGCTATTGTTTCATTTTTAAAACCTTAAAGTTGCATTTTGAATCAAGTTAATGAAAAGTTGAATCATTAATAACACTAAGTCTCTTTTGTTTTTCATTAGTAAAATAAATTTTTTTAACTTTGTCAAACAAAATTAACAAAAGAAAAAAACATTAAATTGCGCATGAAAAATTATTAGAATACAATTAATGATGCAAGTGGAAATCTTTTTTTTCTAAAAAAAAAAAAAAGAAAAAGATGAAATGATGCATAATGAAAAATGTTCAAAACATTAAAACATTTTTATCCAGGGCTGGGGCTGGGGCACTTCATACATATAACAGAAACAATGACCAAATAATTCAAACTTAAAGAAACCAATTTTTATTTAGTATTTATTTAAAAAGATTATTTTAAGTTTTAAATGCGTATCTATTATTTTTAATTTGATTAAGCGTTTTTAGATAATAATTTAAGTCTTATTTTAGATATTAAGTTTTATGATTTTTGCATTATTTTGTTTATTGCTACATTAAATAAAGTTGTGGTTTCGGCAAACAATATATCAATTTAAAGAAAATGTTTTTTTGGATTTTTAAACTTTTTTCAGTTTTATATAATAACTTTTTTTTCAAAAAAAAATTACTAACATTTAATGGGAAAAGGTAAATATGTATACAATATATATACAATAATGCATAATATCTAATATATGTTTATATATACATACATACATATATATATATATATATATATATATATATATATATATATATATATATATATATATATATATATATATATATATATATATATATATATATATATATATATATATATGTATATATATGGGGGCTGGGGCTGGGGCACTTCATACATATAACAGAAACAATGACCAAACCAGTCTTTAAAATGGTAGATTTTTGTTGTTTCAAAGAAAAGTTTGAAAAGTCATATCTTTGAAACTGTTTGGAATTAGATGATAAAATTTTGTGAATGTTCATAACTTGTCAAAATCAGCCAAGTCTGAGACTTAGGATCGCATTTTATAAAAAAATTGAAGGCTTTCACATGGAATTGCTCAATAAATAATAGTAGTAAACTAATAATACTACTTATCAATAAAAAAAAATTAAATAAAAATAAAATGAACTACAAGCAAAAATTATTTTAAGATTACAGAAAGGATATTCCTAAGAAAAAAATTTTTCAAGTCAATTAATGTTTGCGCGCCACTATCCAACTTAACTTTGCAAAAAACTAACTTTTTGTGCAAAAAGTTAGATTTTTTTTCATTCCTGTATTATTTAAATACAAACACATATAAAATTCAAATAAAAAACAGTATAAATCAGACATGTCAGAAATATACAATACAATAAACAATTAAATAATTACCTTCACTGAACTCTTTGGAGTTTCTTTTCTGTGGCAAATTTTCTTCAAATTCGGGTTCAAAATAGTAATCAAATAAATCTTCTGCTTGCCTCATGCATATGTTTCGCAAATCATTAGAAATTTTAACCATTTTTAGGTTACAATAAATAAGTCTATAAGTATATAAAAATATATATTGACAGTTTTACATGATGAATAAATATTTAAGAAATAGAGTAAAAAAGAGAAAAAGGTAAACAATTTCTTTTGTTAAATCTTTTCAACAATTTTTTTTTTGCTTTACACAAACACTCATACTTGCCTAAAACCTACATATATATATATATATATATATATATATATATATATATATATATATATATATATATATATATATATATATATATATATATATAAAGATATCTACTATAGCATATTTATATGTGCAATTGCTCACTTTTTTTGCTAGCCTAAATTAAGTGAGCGTTTTTAGAAAACGATGAGAGAAAACAAAGAATAATAAAAAAAAAAGGTTGCTGACCCATACCAAACCCTCAGTCGATGTAGCAGCACTCCACTGCGAGTCAGGCTATTTGTCAGTCGATGTATGCACTGAAGCCCCCGGCAGCAGGCTATTTGACGTTAGGTGAGTATGACATCATCATGCTCACCTAACTCAGCAGTATAAGATATATATATATATATATATATATATATATATATATATATATATATATATATATATATATATATATATATATATATATACATATACACACACACATATATATATATATATATATATATATATATATATATATATATATATATATACAAATAGTATTGCGTACTAAGGTAAGCAATCTGACGTCATACTGAAATAGCTTGCTGCTGATGGCTTCAGTACATACATTGACTGACAAATAGCCTGACTCGCAGTGGAGGGCTGCTACATCGACTGAGGGTTTGGGATGGGGAAGCAATCGTTTCATTCATCATTCTTTGTTTTTTCTTCTTTTTCGAAAAAAACGGTATAGCTTAAGGTAAGCAGAAAAAGTGAGCAAATGCTTATCAAAACACGCTTTAGTAAGTGTATATATATATATATATATATATATATATATATATATATATATATATATATATATATATATATATATATATATATATATATATATATATATATATATATCTGTGTGTGTGTGTGTGTGTGTGTGTGTGTGTGTGGGTGTGCTGTACCCAGGCGTAATCACATATATTTATAGATATGGATATTAGCAAGATTTATAACAAGACTATGTAAGCTGCCTAATTGAGCAACACTAATAATTCTAAAGGAATCTGCTTTCGCCAGATAGAAGTCAAACAATATAGAATATTGTTTGACTTCTAGATAACAGCATGATACCATTCAAAATCTAAATTGTTATTCGCTACCTGTTCCTGGGAGAATCCATCATTAGGAGATGGGATAAAGTGAATTGACAAAGAAGTAACAAGTGTACAGCAACAACAAAAAAAAAATTCACATATATTAATTCAGGTTGTACAAGCAAAACTGGATAAACTGCTGAACATGTATGTATAAAACATGTACATGTAAATATATATAAAACAAAGAAAATACAATCCATTGAATAAAGTTTTAACACCACAAAAAAAGATGGCAAATGGCTCTGCAGTGAGGACAAAAGATTATATCATTTTTAGATTGAAAGCAAAGTGCAGGTTGGGTATAAAACTGGGAAGACTGCTGGTTCAAAAACTATGCATTTGAAAGAGAAAAAATGTCTTCAAAGTCTACTTCAACAACAGTAATGGCAACCGCAACAAGTTCAACTTCCAAATTCAAATCTAAGGCAGAATATTAAGAATCTGAAGAATCAGAGGAGCAAACCACAAGTACCAGCAAGAACTACAGCCAAACAAAAACTACAACTAATATAGTACCATCTTCAAAGTTATCCACCAACAAAGCAACAACCGTTTATTGACAGTTATTTCAAGATAGGAATGACATTTAGATAACTTTACAGTCTGGTATATTCAGATCAACTATTAAAGAAACTGTTAAACTTAAAGAAGAAATGAAGAAAACATTTAATCTAGAAAGCTGGTCACTGCACTTTGATGGTAAACGCAGGCCTTGACTAGAGTAATAAGAGTAAAAGCGATGAATCGCCTGTCTAAATAGGATATGGCAGGCAACGTAAGCAATAAGCGTTTTCTCAGGCTTTTTTGATGTTTAAATAAAAAAGGACATGGATATAATAAAATTGATTATATTTTTGTAATAGTTCTTTAAGTTTTATACTGTATTATTTTGTATCATATCATAAATACATCAGAAATTAATTGTCAGCAATGGTTGTTTTTCAAATATTAATTCAAGCATCTTCGTTTTTCTAAAAAAATTGTTAAAAAAAAATGTTGCTTTTATCCAAATTTTTTATGCTTTATTTTAATAGGGTTTTGTTTTAATAGAGAAAAATTTGGTCAAAAGTTGAAGTTTGACAACCTTAATAACCTTTTTAACCTCTCAACTCTATTTTAGCTTTTGGTAAAAATTCATAATAAAATATTAGCTTTTTTATTGAAAAGATTTATTACTTTATAAATATCAGTTTGTGTAGTGTTTCTTCTTATATTCATATTTAAAAATTTCCTTCGTTACTTTTCTTTTTTGTGAAACATTTTTAATTTAAAAAGTTTAAAAATCGCACTTAAATAGTTCCAAGCAAGAAAACAAGTAGTTATAAGAAAAGATTTGTAATTAAAACTAAAAAATAAAATAATAAAATATTTGTGTTACATAATTCAAACTTAAAGAAACCAATTTTTATTTAGTATTTATTTAAAAAGATTATTTTAAGTTTTAAATAAATGCGTATCTATTATTTTTAATTTGATTAAGCGTTTTTAGATACTAATTTAAGTCTTATTTTAGATATTAAGTTTTATGATTTTTGCATTATTATGTTTATTGCTACATTAAATGAGAGTTGTGGTTTCGGCAAACAATATATCAATTTAAAGAAAAAGTTTTTTTGGATTTTTAAACTTTTTTCAGTCTTATATATTAACTTTTTTTTCAAAAAAAAAATTACTAACATATAATGGGAAAAGGTAAATATGTATACAATATATATACAATAATGCATAATATCTAATATATGTTTATATATATATATATATATATATATATATATATATATATATATATATATATATATATATATATATATATATATATATATATATAAATATATATATATATATATATATATATATATATATATATATATATATATATATATATATATATATATATATATATATATATATATATATATATATATATATAATATCAATAAATTTTTCTTTCATGCAAAAAATATATTTACATAAAACCAAAATTATAAAATAAATTCTTATATATCTCTGGCCATTGGTCAATTTATGATATGTGCAAAACTGGTTATTTTGAGATAAGTATGTGGTTTTGTTTTATTTCGTTAGATATTTCATTTGGTCAAATTATGATTACTATAGTTTTTAAAAAAATTATTTTTTATTATTACCTGATTTATGGCAACAAATCAAATTTTCAAACTCTTCTTCTGCAAATAGTACTTATCATAAACTGACCGAAGGCCACAGATATATAAGAATTTATTTATACAGGATTTAATTAGAAATATATTTACATTGAATATATATGTACACATACATGCGGATCATATTTATAATATATAAAAAATAAACATACATTTTGCAATTATAAAACAACGTAGTCTAAGCTCTAAGGTGTCAATTTTTGTAGTAGGTTTGGGAAAATCCTAGGGTAAATTTCACTTGGAATGTAATATGGGAAATTCCTTAAAATTTCTTTTTAACAATTTATAGTATTTTGTCAAAAACAAGATTGTAACCATTTTTCTAGTTATTTATAATTGTAAAACAAATATATAAAAATAAACCTAGAAAAATAAATCCGCTTAAATGCTGTTAGAAAATTACCTTTTCTATATACAACAAAGTAAAAACAAACTTTATTTTATTTAAACCACAAATTTACCGATAAATTCGCTATTATTTAATTAACTCTTCGTTTTGACCTGATTATTTTTGATTCATTTTATTTCTTTAAATAAAGCATTAAAATTAAACAGAAGGGAAATAAAAAACCTCCGGCGGAAAACTAATAAGACCTACTGACGTAATTCGAAAAATAAAAACGCACAACGTACTCGGGCTTTATTAATTCAAATTAGGTGAAAAAGATGCGTAGTTTAAAAAAATGTACCAAAAAGATAACAACAACTCCCGGGGGTAAAGATTTTGTTTTCTTAGGAAAGCGATTAGTTTTCTACCATGAGTACATTTTTTCGAAATAAAAAAAGAAATATAATTTTATTTTCATTCGGTGAAAATATAAAACAAAATTTAATTAAAAAAAAATTAAAAATCTTTTTTTTCTATACGTTATTAATACAAACATTACAACGTTACTCAACTCAAAAGTTCAGAGTACACGCATTTAAAAAAGCGGAAACCTTGTCATTAAATTCTTTTCCGTCCTGTTTTTTGATAAGACTAAAATATTTTTTGAAATCTAAATATCGAAGAGGAAAAAACTACTATAACTTCAGTAAAACATATTTTAACAATTTTTTCGATATACAAACCATAGATACATTGAAGGTAATTTTTAAGTAATAATTATAAGTACTTTACGTATAACTCATATTAAAAACTGATAACGAAATGACCAATTTAATTGCAATATCTAACACCTTTAATTATCATATTATTGCTATCCCAGAAATATGGTTTTGAAGTTACTCAGTACCAAATATTGATGGGTATAACCTATATTGTAAGGATCGCCAAGACGGACATTGAAGTGGTGGTGTAGCTATTTACATTACCAACGTGTTCAACTATCGATAAGATTTATTCTTATAAAGAATATTTATTTTTTTCGAATTATTTTATTTTATCGATAAGATTTTTAAAACTGATTAAATACCAACGTATTTAATCAGTTCTAAAAATCAGACATACTATGGTTCCTCAAATAATATGTTGTAATTGTTATTTACTTACAACTGTGATTCTATTTTATACATGTCTCCTGATGCTATTCTAGATTATAACACTAAGGGTCATTTTATAATCATTTGAAGAAACTTAGTTTCAGAACCGTTTCCTTAAAGTGAACCTCAATTGTTTAGTTGCAACAAAGGTGATTGCGATTCGATATCAAAATTTGTTGCATCAATCGACTGGAATATTTTATTTCTACAAAAGACCGTGGATAAAATGTTCAATTTACTAATTTCTAACAATCTCACCAAGATTTAAAAAAACAAAAACAAAATGATCCTTACTCCACATAATAAAAACCTGATCTGAAAAAAAAAATCTGAAAGAAAAAATCTGCTTGGTAAACTGTTCATCTAAATGGAAAAGTAATGAGCTTAAAATAAATTACAAATCTTTTCGTAAAAGCTGAAGTATTTAACGTAGAAAGAGCACACGAAAAAGAAATAATATCAAAAACCCAGAGCAACCTAACATTAACAAACAACTAAAAATTAAAGAACTTGTTCTCTCAAATTTACTTAAGCAAATGTAGTTGATCTTCTGAACTCTCAGTTTACAACTATTTAAAACTTGAAATTTCCAAATATTTTATATCGTTAAATAAAATAGATATTAAATGGCTTGGGTTTCTCTTTTTTAGGCATGTCAAGGAACTTACCTTATAAATCTTTCGAATCTCACGGCTTGCATTCCTTAATACTTAAGATATGTGCTTAAGATATGTACTTAAGATATGTACTTAAGATATGTTCTTAAGATATGTACTTAAGATATGTGCCAAAAAGTTGCAATTTTACTTGCTATAATCTTTCATGAACCCTTTTTTTTCTGGAACAGTACCCACTCTCTTTATTTCTGGAACAGTACCCACTCTCTTTATTTCTGCAACAGTACCCTCTCTCTTTATTTCTGGAATAGTAACCACTCTCTTTATTTCTGGAACAGTACCCACTCTCTTCATTTCTGCAACAATACCCACTCTCTTTATTTCTGGAATAATACCCACTCTCTTTATTTCTGGAACAGTACCCACTCTCTAAAAACTGGCAAATATTAATCGAGTCTATATATATAAAAAAAAAGGTAAATTACTTACTAAAAACTATTGACGTATTTCACTAACCTCTGCATGAAAAATCTTCAAAGTAATTGTAAAGAACAAAATCTTAACCGATATTAACGACGATAACATGGTCTTTGCAAAACAACATTCTTTATTAATGTAACCAATCTTGATTTCGCCAAAACTTTTGATTCTGTACCTCGCAACAGACTTATGTTAAAATTAAGATCTTTCGAAATAAACAGTAAACTCTTACAATGAATTAATTTCTTTTTAGTAGGTAGAAAAAAAAACACGTTACATTTAAAAATACTCTGTTTGGATTGATATTATTAGTAATGTTCCTCAAGGTTCTGTTCTCGGCCTGCTTCTATATATTCTCTATATAAATAATGTTGCAAAACTTACTGAAACTTCTGAGATATTTTCAGGTGACACTAAATTTTTTTATAAAAAATTAAGTATCATTTGCAAATATCTCAATCTAATTTTTTTCTATCTGCAGGATTGATACGAGGTCAAACACTTGGATACTTAAGTTAAACATTTCCAAATGCTAGGTTATTAATTAAGGTTAAACCAACCCTCGTTAAACTTTCTGCAAAATAAGCAAGGCTTTATTGCCTAAGAAGACCTACTAAAGAGCATCTCAAGTGGATTACACATATTCAAACAGGTGTCTCTTAATCTTTACCAATATTTGGTATGCTAAAAAAGACATTTAGTTTCATTGATGAAATTATGGCTATCATGTTAGATAAAATGGTTTATGAGACCACACCTTGAATATGCAGTGTCTACTCGGGCTCCTTATTTAAAAACAGATACAGCCTTGGTTGAATCTGTTTAACGCAAATCAATAAAATGGGTTTTCAGTTTGAAACGTCTTCACTATTTCGAAAGGCTAAGAAAATTAAATTAACCATCACTTAAGTTTTGTCGCCTACGATTTAATCTAAATCTTTAAACTAGTTGTTTTGAGATAATGATATAAATCTATCAAAATGTATTAACTTGTGACCATCATTCTAAAATAAAGCGAAAGCATGCTCCAAACTGCCTTCCAAGACACAATCAGTTATATAATAGACCAGCAAATTTCTGGAATAAACTAACTGAGCAGAGAACCATCTACGTTTAAAGTCTTCTTGAAAGACCTAACAACCTAAATTAAAATACAAATGTATACATTTTATTTCAACAATAATAAATTATAAATACGGTATAAATTGGTATGACTTCAACAATAATAAATTATAAATACGGTATAAATAGGTATAAATAATATTGGTACTTTATACAGACCTTTCAAAATGACTAATAATTATATTAAAGCTATTGATAATATACTAAAAAACTTAACGTAAGATATTTCTAAAATGACACAGAAATATTAAATCCTCAACTCATATAAACGAACCCTCTACTTCCTAGTTAAATGCTTTTCCGCGGCGCTGATGAGACCAAAAGGACTTCTTGGACCACCTCAATAACCACAAAATAAAAAAAAATAAAAAAAAAATTATATAAGTTGTCCGTTGAGCACGCAATCAGACAAACTGCATTGATAGCTTGGATCTTGCTTGGATCACAAATAAAATAATTCTTAACTCGCATTATCTAAAAAATAAAGGTTAAGCTAACTTATCCATTTACAAACAATACAAATATCTTTTTGAAAAATATTTTCAAAAATTTATATTACTCCGCCCATATAGAAAAATTAAATTGAAATATAAAAAAAATCTGTGACGTGAAAAAAATAATAGGTAAAAGCATCGTTAGCAAAATACCTCATTGGGTAATTAAACAATACTATTTAGGCCATGATTAAAAAAAAAATGAGTTTAGTAATAAAGATAAAATGTCAAATGAATTTATCAATTACTTTTCAACATTGGTCTTGAGTTGAGCATTTAGAGTTCAATGCACAAAATATTAATTCAAAAGTTGTTTAACGGACTTTTGTTTTTTAAACTGAAATGACTTGTATCATAGCAACCAAATTGTATTATAGCAAACTCAAGAAAGCTTTGACGGATTATTTTATGAGCTTATGAAACCGCTAAAAAAACAAGTTTCAATATATAATGAAGACATTTTTTGTAAAGTAATGTTATATACTTTTGCGTAATTCTGTTTTTCAAACTCATCATTTATAACAGATTTTTTTACCAGATTAATTAAAAATTTCCGAAATCTTATCATTATATATAAATTAGGAGAAACTAAATAAACAACTAAAGATCTTGATCCATTGTTATATCTCGATCCAACCTCTCTTTTTTTACATCATATGATGTAAAAAAAATTAAGCTTTAAAATAATTGATGATGTAAAAAAATCTTTAAAATAATTCAAAAACTCACCAGATAACATTGATTTTTCGTGTTCGAACAAAGATGATTACTCAAAATTAATAAAGACGGTGTTGTACCCCAACACTTTCGCATGCACTTTTAAAAAAAAATTACCTTTTAAATTGAATATACAGAACCTATATGCGATATAGGGAAAAGGCGCATATGACGGCATACTTAACTGTGAAGCTTCATTATTCAGTTTCCTGAAGACCAAGAACAAAAGTTTTGATATGGATACATTCTTTGTTATATATAGAACAACCATAACCCTAGAAGTTTTCATCAGTTTTATTTTTTTTTTATTAGTTATTCTTATTTAAATAAAAGCACAAGTATTCCATCATAGGCAACTACTGCTCCTATAATAACACAGGGGAAGATGGGGCTGGTTAGCGTCAAGGGTAACTTGACAATTCCATTTGACCTTAGAGTCTTACCTCAGAAATGCCAGAAATTACGCGTAATCATTCTAATTAACCCTTTTGTGCTACACTGCAGCAGTGCAGAATTTCGCGCATGCGCATAAGAGATATTGCGTTTTATGTGTTTTTGAAACCAAAAAATTTTAGTGAAGTAGAAATTCATTTTTACTTCACTAACAAATATATTGTTTTTATGAAAAAAAGTTTTTCTCAACTCGTCATTATTGCAAAACACCTAACTCGTCAGCATGCGCATGCAGCATTGTGGCATATGCCACCATAGGAAAAAGCCATCATTTTCATTTAAACAAGCTTGTTCAAAAGATAAAATTAAAATAAGTTTTCCACTAAATCCACAAAACTTGGAAATAAAATGTATGAAAATTTGATTTCTGCACAGTTAATAATAAAATCACAATCTTAAATATTTAAAGGGATTAAAAATACAATAGCACATCCCAAAATCGATATTTGTTGATTATAAAAGCAATATTTGTGCATAAAGGACGTGTTTTTACTAAAACTAATTTAAAATCAGTATAAACATGTAGGTCTAATCACTTTTTTGCCATAACCAATATTTATGAAAATATGACCGGTATGCCATCATAGGCGCTATGCCATCGTAGGCGCCTTGCCCCTATTTATCTTGAGTAAAGTAGAGTTTGTCATTGTTATTAATGGAATTGTTTAATCAGTAAGTATTTTAGTAAGACGATTCATTTAATTAACTGTTTATTTGTTTTTTTCGAGTATTGTGTGTTATTGTATTTCGAGTTTTTGTACGTTTCGAGAATTGTGTGTTAATAACTTCTCGCATCTCGAATATTATGTGTTTCTTTAACATCAGCAACATAATTGTTAACGTTTTAATTTATCCAAATCTTCAGTTTTAACTTATTAATAAATTAATATGTTAAAACTGAATATATAATATATAATATTACAGTTTTAACATATTAACGAATTAAATAAAAACAGTTAATAAATTAATAGTCTTGTTTTTCTTTTAAATCTTCTCAAATTCTTGACAAACAAGGAAGACGTTGTGCTTGAAAAATCGCTGTTTTTCAAGTTCTGTTCCGGTCTGTTTATTTTGTTTATTTATATGTATACACATACAGAGGCGATTTTACGGGTGTGTATGTGGGGGTGGGGGGTGGGGGTTGGAAAGGCACCCAAAGAACGTGATTTTTAAGTTATAGTAATTTTTTTTTACGAATTTAGTCGGCAGTCGGCTATTTGACACCATCCAGTCGATTAAATTTTCGTTTTGAGAACTTTTTTTTTTTTTATGTACTTTTTGAGGATTCACCCCCTCCCCTCATTTTATTTGTAGAATTACCTCTGTACACATACATATATAAACACACCCACCTACATACCTACATATATATACACACATACATGCATACATTTTATATATATATTGTTATACATATATATTTTTTTTTAATATGAAGTCTTAATTTACAAATAAATTTAATTTTTTATACTTCTAATAAATCATAATAAAGAATATAATCAAAATATCAGCAAGAATAAAAATAAAAACAAAACAAAATAGAAAGAAGTAAAATAGTTAAAATAAAAACTTGAATAGAAGATTTAATGATCGTCAAAAGTATAAAACATTATAATAAAATATTTTTTAAGACATAAACAAATATTTATATAAATAAAAATGACAAAATACAAATACAAAAGAACGAGTTTATATAAATTACTTATTTTTAAATGTATTTCAAAATATTCTCATTAAAGAGAATAAATTCTTTTAATTTCTTTTTAAAGAGTGGGAAAGTAATCGATTAATCAAAATTAGGTAAAACAATTTTGTTCCAGAGATTAGGAACACGATAAGCTATACAGAATTAAACTTTGTTCGACAAAAGGGTTCATAGAGTAAGTTTCCATTTCGTAGAGTATATTTATTTTTTGTTTAAGAGAAAATAAAATTTTTTTAAAATGTTTAATGACGGATTGATTTTATATTGAAACATAAAACATAATATTTTAAATACATTCGCTTCATAAATATTAAGTACTTTTAAATTTTTAAATAAAAACATTTTAAAGCCAAACTGTTTGGTATATAGAATATTATTTTGATCAAGATATTTAAATATTCTATTATATATCTTTATTTCTAATAGTTTTGAAAAAGTTAAAATGTTTTTTTTATTTTTTTATTTAGGTGCCCCAAGAAGTCCTTACGTTTTTATCACAGAGCACCCCGGAAGAGCACTAAATAGGAAGTTCACGCCTTCTTCCCAACTGATATCGTATAAATTGCCCAGAGGTGGGGTTTGAACCACAGATTTTAAGTTTCTGAGTTTCTGAGGCAAGTGCAATACTCACTGCGCTACAGCTGTGAAAATCCCTCAGGGTTGGGATTAGGGTTCTTCGTTCTTTTTGTTTAATCCATCGAATTGAACCAGATCGCACTAACCAGGGTCCTTTTTTTTTATCTTTAATGCCCCAATTAAGTTGTCCAGTGACGGATCTAGGGGGAATGGAGATTATGCATTCCCTCCCCACCAGAATTTGAAAGTCTTTAAAATATTTTAGACATTGAGGACCTATTTTTTTTTCAATTTTAAAAAGACTTGTTTATCATCCTCCAAATTAAATGACTAAGTGAGACCACTAATTTTTATATTATTTAAAATTCTAATTTTCTCGTTGTTTTCTTTTGCAATTTTGACAATTAAAGCAGCGTTGTTATCTTTGGCAGTAATGCCCTTCTCTTTGTTAACAAAACATGCCTAAACGTCAACACTGCGAATTAGGGCTGTTTCAAGTAACTTAAGTACGTAAGTGATTGTTTAAACAAATCAAGTACTTAAGTAAATTTTTATTACTTAAGTAAAATCAAGTAATTTTTTTTTTACAAATTATATTGACAGAAAATTAATATTTTATAAAAATTTGTTTAAAAATTTTCCGATTTTCAATTTTGAATCCTAAAATTAAAGTATTATAACTTTTTGTTTAAATTTTAGTTATTCTCTTGGTTTTGTTTTACCATATTTTCCAAAAAAAGATTATAGTTTAGACTATTTAAAAAAAATTTTTTTTTTGAATAGTCAAAACTTTAATCTTGAAAATTACACATTATAAGAAATTATAAGAGGAGATATGTATTTACGTCTTTCTTATGATCTTCTAAACCATCAACAGTTGAATGTAAAACCTCCAATGTTGAAGCTAAAGAATCTTTACGAAAAAAGAATAACTGAAAACTGAAGAACTTCACCATTTTTCTTTCACCATTTCTTGCTCAAAACTCCAAAATAAAAAACAAGGCTTAATTGTTTACTTAAATGTTTTTGCATCGAAAAAGAAATGAAATTTGAAAGATTGAAAACCGTCTAGAAATACTAAAAAATTGCACTGTACTTTAAAGTTTTTATTTCTTATATTTATATATATATAGAACTATATCACACAAAATGTAATATTCAATATAAATTTTGATTGTTTGGAAAATAGCTAAAATTACTTAAAATTACTTATGTTACTTAAGTAATTTGAGAAAAATTACTTAAGTAATTTTTTTACATTACTTGAACACCCCTACTGCACCCCTACTGCGAATTTTGTTTTGATAAGTGGTACTTGCATTCTCGTTTTTTTAATACAATCAATTTCTTTTAATTTAATTTTGATTTCTGCTTCTAAAAATCCAACTCTTGTAGTAAGAGAGGAGATCAATGACAAAAACTTTCTACTCCAAACATCTAATGCTTTTCTCAGATCACTGTAATTTCCTTGACCAATTTTAGGGCATTTTTAATTTTGAATAAAAACCAGTGGATTACCTCAGAACGTGAGTTTTTTATTTTTTGTTATTAACTAGTTTATCAACACAAAAATAACTGTTATGTATGATATGTATATAAAAAAATATATATACTATGCCGAATGAAAGAAAGCTTGCGCCCTAGGCACTTAATCTTTTTAGGATCCCATTTTTAGATTCTAAATATTTTTTCAGAACAATTGAATAATAAAGTATGTGCATTCATAAAGTTTAATATTTACCAATGCATATTTTTTTGATCACTAAAAAGATTGTATGTATCAAATTAGAAAACATCTGTTGATAGTTTTCAGTTATAGTAATTTCTAGGGTACCACAAGATACTGTGCATTCAATATATAGTGCACTCAATGCTCTATTGATGAATAACTATATTGATAGCTGAATCCTTTACTTTACGTCTTCTTGGATTATCATTCACTACTGACCTCTCATGGAAACCATATATACAATCCATTGCAAATTTAGAATCTGTTAAATTTTATTATCGTGCTCGCCATTTTCTAACTCCTAATTCCATTCTCTACTTCTACAAGTCTCTTATTCGTTCCTGTTCCACTCTTTCGTTGGTATCTTTTTCTCTTTTCCACAAATATTATATATAAAATTCATAATCCTTGTTCAAACAAGCTTTTATCTCTACTTTTATCAACTAAAAGTCTTTCTCTTTTTACTGTATCTGTATCTTGTTCTAAACAGTTCTATTCATCAATTTTTTTTCCGCATATCAATAGTATAGCGTAAATTAATAGTGTTTCTTATCATAAATGTTACCAGTATTTAAAAAAAATAAAAGAATAAAAACAAGAAAAGAAAAAAAAAAGACAAGAAATTTTTTGGTACTTCAGATATGTACATGTTGTTGTAAAGGAAAACTCGTAGAAGTCTATGAAGACTTATCATTGAGTACCTCTTTAAAAGGTTAAATAAAGTCTATTTTATTGTTATATATAGTCAAAAGTGGTTAAACAATATACAATCAGTGATACACTTAATATATAAATTTTAATGTTAAGTTTAATACATTTCGATATAATTGTTGGTATGAAGTGTTTTAATTTATTTTTCAAGTTGGCAGCATTATTTAATACTTTAAGTTCTATATTTTTGGATATGATTTTGTTATATAGGTACGGACCCCGGTAGGAAATAGAAAACCCTGAGAACTTTGTTATTCTTTTGGGCAGTGTGAAGTTGCCTGTTGCTATAATTCAGTCAGTATATAGAAGTCAATCAGTCAGTATTATCAAGACAGTTTATCGAAGTGAGTTTTATCAAAGTGTTTTATCGAAAAACATCGATACAAGAAGTGAAATACAACAAGTGTTTTATTACATCAATATAGTCCACATCCAGCCAAGACGTTGTGTTCCGCAGAGCATTATTGTATCATCACAAGGTAAATGTAACACGGTAAGCCTTGAGGAGCGTTATTATTTATTTTTATTATTTTTATGGCTTTAACTAAGAAAGAAAATTGTTGGCGATTACGTAAGTGGAATATCACAAAAAAGTATTTGTGATAAATATTGCGTGAAAAAATGGACCGTATCAAGACTGTTCCAAATATCGTTCTACGGGGAAGTCGGCTGCAGATAACAAGGTGGAAGACCACGTTCCACCACTTCTAGAGAGGATTCTATGATCGTCAGATCCGTCAAGAAGGATCCCTGGATATCATCAGTCAAGATACAAAAGCAATTCGAGCTGCCTGTATCGGACCGAACAATCAGACAACGTGCTGTTGAAGCCAGATTGTTTTTTCGCCGCCCTGCAAAGAAACCGCTAATTTCACTAAAGAACCAGAAAAAAAGACTTCTGTTTGCTACATCTCATATTGACTGGAATGTGCAGAAATGGTAAACTCTCCTGTTCAGTGATGAATCGAAGTTCAACATCATTGGCAACGATAGCGTTTGCCGTGTACATCGACCGGCCGGAAAACGCCTCAATTTACGTTACTGCCATAAGACCGTGAAGCATGGTGGAGGTAACGTAACGGTCTAGGTCCAATACATCGAACCGATGGAATAATGGACCATTTCATGTATAATAATATCCTGAAAGATGTTTTATGTTACCTCATGCTGAATGGAACATGGCAATAAAATGGGTTTTTCAGCAAGACAACAATCCAAAACACATTGCAAAAGTAGTCAAGCAGTGGTTTCAAGACAACCACCAATCGGTGATGGATTGGCCGCCTCAACCTCCGGATCTCAACCCTATCGAGAACCTGTGGGAGATCGTCAACCTCAGAATTATTCGTGAAGGTGTTCGCAATAAGGATCAACTGTTTGAACAAATCCAAAAGGCCTGGGCAGCCATTCCACAAAGTTTCATTGATCACCTGATCGAATCTATACCTTGAAGATGCAAGGCTGTGATTGACAACAAAGGATTCGCCACGAAGTATTGATAGCGAAATACAGCTTAGTCAACATTTTGTGGAGTTGTACTTGTTTTGTCCAGAAGGAAATCAACTTTTTTTAATACTTTTGATTAATTTATTAGTTTCCGTGTACAAATAATGAACTTTGTGATGAATAAAACTTGAAGAACGTTGTCTCTAAACAGTTACATAGTTATTTCTCTAAATTGAAAAAATGCAGCACTTTTATATAAAGAAACTGAATTAGCATTATTTGGTTGCACTTGTTTTGTCCGATACTGATACCGATTATGCCACTTAATGCCACCGATACTGATTATGCCACCGATACTGATACCGATTATGCCACACAGGTCGACAAAAACGTTCAGACGAAGGAGCCGGTTTTTGCCAAACAACTGTGCTAGTTACTTCATCAACTAATTTAATCGGTACCAAAGAATAATCTAATACATATATATATATATATATATATATATATATATATATATATATATATATATATATATATATATATATATATATATATATATATATATATATATATATAATAAAGTACCAAAGAATAAACTAATAAATAAATTTGCATCAGAAATAAGTTCAGATTTCATCGGAAGTTTCTGCTTGTATCACAAGCAGAAACTTCCGATGAAATCTGACGTAATTTTTTAACAACGTATGTGTATAGCCATCACAACCCAGCTAGTACACATACGTTGTTAAAAAATTAGAACAATATCGCGCGTTTCGTTGGCCCAACATCGCCTGCCAACGTTGTTTTTATATCATTATGGTTACAAATGCGACGTCGCCAACAACTAATCACCAATGTTGATAAAACGTTTATTTAAAGTCGGAAACTAATTAAATTTTCTACGTCGATTCACCGCTTTATTTTATACGTTGGCCCAACATTGTATTTTACGTTGTTTCAACGTTGGTAAAACGTAGCATTCAATTTTATTTGGAGATAAATTTTCATTAAATTCTGTTAATTTTGACGCTTGATTATTGGAACAAAAATCATGTTTGTATTGATTGTGGTTTGATATTTTAATAATCACGGAAGATTTTATTTAAGTTATATAATTTAGCAATAGCAATGTTTGGTCGTATACATTGGATCAACGTTGGGTTTAGTTCGTAAAAACAATCAACTTTTTGCGATGTATTTACATACATTGGATCAACGTTGATTTATATACATTGAATCAATGTCGAGATAAATACATTGGATCAACGTTGGGTTTAGATCGTGAAAACAATCAAATTTTTTCGATGTTTTTACATACATTGGAAAAACGTTGATTGCATTGAATCAACGCCGAAATATATACATTGGATCAACATTGGGTTTAGGTTGTAAAAACAATCAATTTTTTGCGATGTTTTTACATACATTGGACCAATGTAAATTTGCCAGATGTTTTTAGTTCTGTCGGTAATAATTTTATCATTAACCAAATGACATTGGATCAAGGTTGGTTTTGCATTGGAAAAAATAGCCGACGTTGGCGATGGTTTTACATTAGTTGGCTTAATGTAAGTGTGCTATCTGGGATCCCCATTTACAATAAAAAATTAGTTGTTTAAGTTTATTATTGTATACGGAATCTATAGTCAAAATTCTATCTACAGTGTGATCCAATAAATCTTGCAGTTCCATAAATTTTGCATGGGTGTTCGTAATTTCTATTGCAGAAAATGGTGGACAGTAAGTTTGTCTAACTTCATGCAACTTGTAATAAGGTGGAAATAAGGAACAGCTTTTTTCGTCTGTCAACTTCCTCAAGTATAAATATTGTGCTTTAGTTAAATGTAAATCAACAAACACGCTGAGTGCTTCTTCACCTGTTAGTAAAACGTTTGTGTTTTCCATAAAACTCGAGATAGAGACCTTTTTTTCTTTTTCGACAATCCTTAATGCTTCCACAATTTTTGCTTCTGTTTCTTCTCCTATTGAACGTAATGCCTGAAGATATGCATTAAAAATATGCTCAAATCCAATTTCCTTAACTAAAGTGGAATTTTTTCTTTTTTTATTGGTCTCTCACAAATCTCCATAAGACATGCACGGTCTTCTACGTTTTTCAAATGATGTAAATGGCGTGGGGTCTGTTATTGCGTTTTTCGATTTTGGTTAAAAAACACTATATTCCGAATCTAACCAATACTGTTTTCAGATAAGAAAGCGTATACTTTCCGTGACACCTTGGTCCATCGTTTATTAAACAACGGAATAATGTTCCTTTGAATATCATTAACAATGAAACACAAGCTATCCTGAGAAACTTGATAATTTTTTTTTTTTAATTATTGATAGTATCTCAGTTGTTCTTCCTCCATCAATATAGGAAAGTAACAGTTGACGTTTCGAACACTTAAAAGCTGTCATTTTAAAAAGTATTTAATTTCCACTGTGAATTTGTGGCAGATATATAAATATTTCAACTCTTTATATAATATTTTTTAAATGACACAGTGTTCACAAGCTGCTGATAAAGTTTTCACCACAAAATGCAAAAATAATTGAATGTATGTTCATCAAAATTAATTCTCCATGAAAATCGGACAAAAAAACTTTTGTTATAAACAGATAGTCTGAAACTACGATAAAAAGCGGTTTTTTTGTTTTTTGACTTTTATTACCTTTTTATCTATAACTTTATAAACCGCACGTATCCGCACCTAATTTTTAATAAATCATTTTTATAGACACCTAGGGTGGAATGCAAGAAGCAAACTTGAGTCAAGCTCGACCTGAACTTTACATTATAACCAATAGCGACAGAGTATGGATTTTCTCCTCAAAAAATACTCTGCCGCTATTGGTTAGAAAATAAAGTTCAAGTCAAACTTGCTTCATGCATTCCATTCCTAAGCAACTAATAATTATAAAAATAAAGCGTCGGGAAGCGTCGGTGATTGCCAAAATTATCAGTGAACTTTTGTTTATTTGTAAACAAAACCAAATAACTAAAAAAATGAATTTGTTCTAAAATCTACATAATAATCTATATAATAACACAATGCTTTCAAAATAATCTATATAATAACACAATGCTTTCAAAATAATCTATATAATAACACCATGCTTTCAAAATAATCTATATAATAACACAATGCTTTCAAAATAATCTATATAATAACACCATGCTTTCAAAATAATCTATATAATAACACAATGCTTTCAAAATAATCTATATAATAACACCATGCTTTCAAAATAATCTATATAATAACACAATGCTTTCAAAATAATCTATATAATAACACCATGCTTTCAAAATAATCTATATAATAACACCATGCTTTCAAAATAATCTATATAATAACACGATGCTTTCAAAATAATCTATATAATAACACCATGCTTTCAAAATAATCTATATAATAACACAATGCTTTCAAAATAATCTATATAATAACACGATGCTTTCAAAATAATCTATATAATAACACCATGCTTTCAAAATAATCTATATAATAACACCATGCTTTCAAAATAATCTATATAATAACACAATGCTTTCAAAATAATCTATATAATAACACCATGCTTTCAAAATAATCTATATAATAACACAATGCTTTCAAAATAATCTATATAATAACACGATGCTTTCAAAATAATCTATATAATAACACCATGCTTTCAAAATAATCTATATAATAACACCATGCTTTCAAAATAATCTATATAATAACACGATGCTTTCAAAATAATCTATATAATAACACCATGCTTTCAAAATAATCTATATAATAACACCATGCTTTCAAAATAATCTATATAATAACACGATGCTTTCAAAATAATCTATCTAATAACACGATGCTTTCAAAATAATCTATATAATAACACCATGCTTTCAAAATAATCTATATATTAACACCATGCTTTCAAAATAATCTATATAATAACACGATGCAAAAATATATAATACTTTTATACTTATTCATAAAAAGTTTTATAGAAAAAAACTTTTAAAGTTATGAAGCATATAAGTTTAAATTGAAAATTTTCAAAAATATGAAAGGTAGGGCTTCAAAAATGATCTTTTTACAAAAAATAGGTAAAATTGCTGCATTCTAGTAAAGATTGACGATTAAACTATTAATAAATATATATATATATATATATATATATATATATATATATATATATATATATATATATATATATATATATATATATATATATCAAATTTCAGTAGTGAAATTGAAATTTGGACAAAAAATATTTATGGTACGATTTCGTAGTACTATTTTCCACTGTGCGCCGTGTAAAGATGCACATTCATGGCGTTTTATTTCAATTACCTCCCTCACTTTTCTGTTGAAAAATGATTGACCTCTACTTTTAAGGTACTTTTAATCAGTTTTTAATTGAGTTTTATTTAATTGGTTAATCGAGTAACTAGTTTTGCAATTGTAATAACTGATCTCTATAAGCTATTATAGAGTTCAGTGGTCCGAACAAAATATGTCTATTTGTCTTTTATCTTTTTTTTGAAACCAAAAATAATAACCCAATTAGAAATAATTACTCTAAAAATAACATTTCTTTTGAACAACGATTGTTTAATTTTTACCGCGTGCTATACGGACGACGTACTGAAAAGTTTTGGTACACAAAAAACGAAGATTGATTAAGATTGCATGGTTCAGTCGCTAATTAAGATTGCATGTTTCAGTCGCATGATTCTGTCGCTAATTAAAATAACTTTATATATTCAAATTATCCTTTTTCTCGCACTTACAAAAGTTTCGACGATGCATAATTTAAAAAAATTTTTAACTTGTTTTAGTTGTGTTTTTTAATAATTTTGGTGGGAACGAGGAGGAAGGAGGGGGAGGAGGGAGTTAAAGCAATAAACAAGTAAATTTTTTGTAAATAAATATCTTTAAAAGAAATCCAAAAAAAAATTCATAAAAACCAAACACATCAATAAGCAATACAGTTGAACATACAAAATGACAAAACTAATGTTTCTATAAAAATATACGGTAACATATATGCTTCACAAACATAAAACTTTAAGCAGGATTTCTTAGAATTAAAATATGTACAAAGAAATAAGAGATATCCGAACCATTCGGAACTACTCTACTTTTTAAAGGAAAGTTTATTATTAGAATTGTTCTACTAAGTAAAAAACTTAGAGCCACAAAATATAATTTTCAAAATATTGATTTTAAAACAAAACCAAAACGCCATTTGCGATAAAATACAGAACGTATGAAACTATATTAGCTCAGCAATATAAGAGTTTTTATTTAATCTACGTGTATAAGTTACACAAACCCACTCGACTTACTGAACTTTAATACAATCACTTCAATGAAGTTTTCATCATTTCTGGAGTGATTTTTATGCATTTTTAAAATTATTCTTCCTGATGATTACCTAAAAAGTGACGTAAAATAATGAAAACAATAACTGCATAACATTTTATCAACAAAACTCAAAGTTAATAGAAACAAAAAATTCATTAAAAAAAAAGTCCTAATAATATTGTTTAAACTATTTAATATAATAATATAATATATATTTCGCCATAAAGAAAATATTTACAAAATTAGAGTTTAAAAACTGTATATACACGGCTAGGGCAAGAAGAAGACAAATTCAGTCTTATCGCCAAGCCCCTTTAAACAAGAATACAAGTAACAAACAAAACAAAAACCAAAAAACCAAAAAAAATCCGTTATCACAATATAATATATGCGTAAGGTACATATATAAATACAAATATCTAAATATTTTTCATTAAAATTTAATATTTTTTTTTAGTTTTTTTTTTTTATTAGGATTTCAAATTTTAATAGTAAATAAAAATGAGATAAAACATGATAATTTAAGAAGGTAAAGATTCAAATTAAAATCAAAAGTTAATATGTTAAAAATAAATTAAATACCAAGTAAAAAACAAGTGATTACTCCTATTTAAAAGTTTCAAAAGATGTCAAGTTCATTGTCAATTATCAAGAGTTTACTTTTTATTTTTTTTTTTAAATTGATCAAGAGAAGAAATTTTTTTAAACTCATTATCCAATAGGGTGTTCCATAATTTAGGTCTTTTGATTGCTATCGAGAACCTAGTCGCAGATTAATATTTTTTTGGTTGAATATAATTGTTGTTTGAAAATCTTGTTGGGTATAAATGATTTATTTTTTCGAAAAAGGAATTAAATAAAATGGGTGCCATTTTATTATCTACTTTGAACATAAATATAAAAATATGATATAGGTTAAGTTGAAATACGTTAAGTATTTTGAATTTATTAAAAAGTATTTTAGTGTGCGAAAAGCGATTCACATTTCCAATAATTCTTAGAGCGTGTTTTTGTTTAATTAGAAGCCCTTTATTTTTAGATACATTAGTGCTGCACCAAGCAACGTTAGCGTAACTTAGATAGCAATGAATAAAAAAAAAGTAAATAAGTTTCAAACAAGTTTGGTTCAACAACTATTTTGCTTTGTATAAAGGTTATATTTTTCAAAATTTTATTTTGGATTATTCGTATGTGCTCCTTCCATGTTACGTTTTCATCTAAAACAACGCCTAGAAACAACAAAGAACTCTCTCTTTTGACATAAGAGTTATTAATAAAAAGCTTAGGAAGTTGTAAGGGTATGTTGTCTTTATCATGAAGACGATGGAAGAAAGTATATTTTGTTTTTTTAATATTTATGGACAATTTATTTGATGTAAATCATTCGCTTAGTTTCACAAGCTCCTCGTTCACTGTTGTAAATAAAAAATTAATATCTTTATTTGAATAAAATACGTTAGTATCGTCAGCAAATAAAATTGAATTTAAGATATTTAATAATTATATAATTATTTTTATTAATATACTAACTACAACACAATAGTGAGTATAAATTAATTATATGCACTACTGCATACAATTATTAATAATGTATAATTATATGCAACAGTGAAATAGCAGTAGAGCGCTTTGCTTGCAATTAAAGTTTCACCAAAACTAACAAATTGCTATAATTTCATTATTTATATTTTAATCAACTGTTCTTATTTATTTTAAGTAATATACATAGTATATAATATAAATTACTAATGTAGTATACATTATTCGCATACTTAATGAATATGCATAGTTATCATAATTTAGTTATTTAGTACGCATAGTTATCGTAACCAATCATGTATAATTATCATAGTTAATATAGTATGGATCAAAGACACTTAACTTAAAATCTTTACCTGCAAATTAAGTTATTTTTGAATTTTTACTAAATACCATAGAATAGTTATAATTTTTACTAAATATAATAGAATAGTTAAAAGACACAACTAAATAATTGAATAAGTTAAAACCAAACTAACTAAAGATGTAAAGTTAATAATAATAAAACAAAAGTTAAAAATAACACAAGTTTTGTTATTCATTGACATGCTAATATTGTAGATTCTATATCTAAGATTTTCAAAATTTTACTTTTACAATAAAAAACATCTGAATTACATAATTAAAGTAAAAGGCACAGATATGAATTTTTAAGGAAAATTTTTTTGAAATATTATAAAAATTATTAACACAATATTAAATATGTTTTTTTTGTTTTTTTATATAATGTTTAATTTAAAATTTTTAAAAACAATTAAGATATTTAACTATATATTTTAGGAAGATGAGGTAAAATATGCTCATTTTTTTGAGGTAAAATAAATTTATTTTACCTTAAAGAAATGAACATTAAGTTTATCATTTTTTTAATGTAAAAAGTTTTTACCATATTTTATGTAAAACAAAAAAATGTTTACCATTTTTTATGTGAAAAATACTTTATAGGTTTTGCTATGTGTGATTTTTCTGTTGATATATGCACATGAACTTCTGGTTTTTCTTCGTCCTCGTCTTCATCATTTACTGAAGAAAATGCAGACACCGGGCCAATTGGAAGCAAAGATTTATTGTGTTCGTAGCCAACAAATGGATGTGTTTGTTGCTTAGCAACGGCTTGCTGAAAATATGCTGGATTTTTATTTCCGTTTGTAGAATAAATTGGTTCTGGTTCAGTATACTGCTTTTTTATTGCTTGCAAATTATTTAACTCTCTCCAATTACGGTACTTATCAGTATTTATTACGTCATTAGAACTAAGTGAGGGAAATCTCAACAGTTTATTTAAAAAGTAAGGTGTTGGAAGTTGGTGTCGAACTTTTAGTTCGTTTTCTTGTTGTTGTTGTTGCTGATTTGAAATCTCTCTCATTGCTTCTGATATTTTTTGCTGTTGGATAAACTCTGCTTCTTGTTGTTCGTGAATTGCTCTACCTAAATTCATTTGCCTTTCTTGTTCCTGGTCTTGATCATCCATCATTGCTTTTGAAGCAGCCTCTTGTGCAACTCGTTCTTGATAAGGAAACTCTTTCATTTGATTTAAATAGTCGTCATTTTGTTGACCTTGCATATATTCTTGTTGATACGTTGCATCCCTGTCACTTTCTTGGTTATTAAAGTTTTCAAACGGAATGTTCTGGCCAGGAAATGGTTGCTGATTTTGAGTTCCTCTAGAAAAGCTCTCAAACTGATTTTTCATTTCCGGAAAAACATTTCTTAATTGGGCTAACTCATGATGGGTTTGTGTTTGATATTGATCTGTAAATTGACGTTGTGGTCTTTGAAATATAGTGCTTTGACTGCGAAAAAAGTTTATAGGGTTCCCAAAGTTAGGAGTACCAATAAACATTTGTGAGTGGTGTTTTTGCATTGGATTTTGAAAATTATATCCATTATTGTGTCCCTCATAATCTTTTATTAAAGATTGCTCAGGAACTGTTCCCTCAATTGGACCATTTACTTCGTTAAATTGCTCAGATGTTGCTTTGTTCATTTCAAATACTTGCGGCATTGTCTCATACATTGCTGGAGAGGGAGATCTGCTATTAAATTTATTTCGCAAGTTTGCTCTTCTATGATGATTTGTTTGTGCTGCAGAAGAAAAATCTATATTTTGCTCTGATGTAACAGAAGCACCTTCTAAACTGTTGCTTGTTTCACGTTCTTCAGGCATAGGTCCAGGAAATATATCAAATGCTTTGCTATTTAATCCTAATATTTTTTGAGTTTTTTGGCCTGCAGCAGCTCTGAGCATTTGAAGAATAGGATTCATTTCTGCTTTTTTTCCAAGTACTGTTGTTCGCGCGACAGGGTTTTCTGTGTCCCATACACTTCTTTTATTAAGTTTAAGAATTTTATCTCTTTTTTGCGATCGTTCAATAGAGTTTATCTCATGTCTTATACCAGGGTTGTTCTCTGCTCTGGCTGGTACAAGAATCTCTTCATCAATCATAGATCTTTTTTGAGTAGACTTAAGCAGCACGAATTTTTCGGGTATTTTTTTGTCGGGTATTTTTTCACGTTTTTCTGTTTCAATAGCAACATGGATTCGTGGCTTGTAATCATCGTGATCGTCGTCGTTATTATCATGATATACGAAATTATTTTCAAGTAAATCTGGATTGAAGTTGCTTTCAATCATACGCTCTTTTTGCTCCTTTGGAAAATAATACGACTTTTTAAATTGATGGAAATGATTGAAGGGTACCTGTTGTAATTTAAAATTGTAACCCTGATAACCGTTTTTATATGGTTCGGAAAAATGGTTACTAGCAATTGGTGCAACATAGGGAGAGTAAAATAGTTTTTCACGATTAGTATTTCGTTTTTGTTTTTGCGTTAGTAATTTTGATATATATTTAGAAGCTATCCCATTAAATGGGACCTCTAATCCATGATTTACGGCCTCAGGTTTCTCTGATCTTTTAACCTGAGACCGCTCTAGAATAAAAAATGATTCCGATTTTTATTTCCTGGTTTTAAAGTGTCTGAAATGGATCTCTTTCCGACAACATCTATATTAACAGATGTTTTGTGGTGTCTGCGTTGGGGTTTAAAAAATAATGGATTAAACTGGGGAACATCTTGACGCAACTGGTAAGGATTAAAAAAGGGAGTTTGTCGTTTTTTTCTATCAACTTCATCATCTTTTTTATCTTTATGTTGTGATTTTATTCCCTTTATGATTTTTAGAAGTGGTTTTTCAATACTTTTCCTTTTGCTTTCATTTGCGACTATCTCTTGTTTTTTCTCAGTATGCTGTTCAACTCGGTTCTCAGAATCTTCCTCTTCCTCTTCGTTATTTTCAGAACTTTCATCATTATCAGGAAGGTTATCTTCAGCTGGTGACGGAATAGAATTTCTTCCAAACGCATCATCACTACCTGACTGGGAAGCGTAGCTTGACTCAGAAGGACCCATACCAATTTGATTGTTAGAACTATCAATAAACTGTTGCTCACCATCGTTTATATTTTGCTGCTGCATGGATGGTTCTTGAAGCACTAAATTTTGTTCATTTGAAAGTTGATCTCTTCCTTGTCCACCAATGTACTGTCCATCTCCTATTTGATGTTGTTCTGTATCTACATTTTCTAGCATTGAATTTCTTTGATGACTTGATAAATCAGAAATTCCTCCACCTACTCCTTGATTGAAATCATCCATGCGAGGTGTAGACATGTAAGTGTTCTCACCATGTGAGTTATCGCTATCTACGGCTGAATAACCTACTTGATGGTCTTGTTCTGGTGCTCGAAAGAAACCCATACCGCCTTGATACATAAACCTATGTTCAGGAACTCCAACATAAGTCCCAGCATTAGTGACCATAGATCCCATGTGAGTTAAGCGAGCTGCTGGATGCATCATAAATGTGTCATGCGATTTAAGAATAGGTTGGCTAACTGCTGGTGGTGGTTGATGAAAAATTAAAGGAGGTTGATGGTAAACAACAGCAGGACGGTGAACAATTACTGGTGGCTGATGGTAGATAATTGGGGGTCGACGGATAACTAACGGGGGTCTATGTACAATAATAGGTGGTCTGTGGTAAATTTCAGGAGGTGGATGATAAATTACAGGAGGACGTTTTACTATAATGTCATTTTTTTTACTAGCTTTTCCTTTTTTTTTATCATCACTATTTTCAATTTCTGTTTTTTTAGTTTTTCTGCTACTAATTTTGTTTGTTGATTTAAAACCATTTTGGGATTTTTTCTTTTTATTATTCTTAGTTACTTTTTTTGTTGATTTAATTGATTGCTTGACAACAATATTTCTTCTATTTCTTCTCCTACTATGTTTTCTTTTTCTATGCTTTTTATGTTTTTCAACTTTAGATTTCCCCAAACCAGCAACGTTGTAACCTGGTTGTGGTTCGTTTACTAGATTTTGCTGTGTATTTATTGGATTTGTAGAAGAAACTAAATCTTGATGTGGGTTTATGTTAACATTATTTAAAACACTATTATCAGCTTCATCAGGATTTTCCTCATGCAAACCCTCAAGTTCCTCTGTTTCCTGAGTTTGCTCTTGATTGTGATAATTTTGGCCAATAAAGTTATTTACTGGTGTTTGACTATTTTCTTGCAAAGCATCTTCATTGGTGTACTGATTTAAATTTGAGTCCTGCAAAGGCACTAAGTTGTTAGGTGGATAGGTATGAGGCAAAAATACACCCCCAACATGTTCCACATTACTGCCAATATGTCTATATATAGGATGCGTTACGTATGAATCATGTGATTTTATAATTGGCTGGTGTATATGAGGTGGAGGGGTATAAAAAACAACTGGAGGTTGATGATAAACAATATTAGGTCTATGAATAACGACATCCGGACGATGAACAACTACAGATGGCCTACTGATAATAACATCTGGTCTGTGAACAATCAAGTCCGCACGGTGGTAAATTTCTGGGGGTGGGTGGTATATTATAGGTGGTCTAAATACAACCACTCTGTGTCGTTTTGCTTTTGCTTGCTGAAGTTCATTAGGGCTGTCAACCAAAAATCTTTTAAAAGCATGCTCATCTTCGTGTCCACAATTTCCTCCTAAACAATTGAACTCGTGCCCACCTAATCCAAAACCATGCTCAAAATGATGGCCACCTCCGTAACCCAGCTCATCATGATGTTCACCACCGGATCTCCCTCCTTCATATCCACCTTCGTGGCTATGATGACCTTCTTCGCCTCTTTCATCGTCATCATCATCATGAGAATGTCCAATATCGTGATTTTCATAGTAACCAGCATGAGCAATAGTTCCACCACCTGCATGCTCAATCTGAGAACCAACATGTTCATGTTGATCATGGGTAACATACATATCATGAGATACAACTCTTGGACGATGAACCACAGGTCCGGGCTGATGGAAAACAACAGGCGGTTGGTGATATATAACTGCAGGTCGGTGAACTAAAACGGGAGGTTGGTGTATAACTACAGATGGACGATGAATAACAATATCAGGTCTGTGTACAATAATATCTGGTCTGTGATACAATTCAGGTCTTGGATGAAAAACAATATCTGGTCTTTGAACTACAATATTTTGCTCGTCTGCGTGATGATGGTGATGATCATTATGATGTTCCCATGTATTTTCGTGACCATGTCCCCAATGATCACCGTGATCTCCCCAGATGCCATGACCTGAAAGGCCTCCATGTCCAATTATCCCACTACCAGCATGTTGCCCTATAACATCTCCGAAACCGTGATGACCAAACGACTCTTCTCCTTGATGATCAGAAATATCAGATCCACAGTGACCATCGTGACATTCTCCGCAATGTGAACCTATACAATCTCTACTTATACCTTCGGAGCCAAAACCAAAATCTCTTTTAAATCCTGTTATGTTTTTTAACTTTAATTTTTTTTTAGTTTTTAATTTAGAGACTTTATTTTTTTTAGACCTGTTGCATTGTGGATCAGAGTTTTCATCGCAAGACAATTCTCCCGATCTAACGTTTAGCTCTCCACCCGTTTGTCCAATATGGTTGTTGTTAATTGTATAATCTTGTTTGTAATTTCCAATCATTGAATTTGGTTCTTCATGATTTTCATCTATATTCACATAACTATTGTTAAGATTTTTATTGTTAACAGAACTTTGTAAGTTATTACCAAGTTGTGTTTCTAATCCTCTTTCGTTTGACGATAAATAATTAATACTTTCCATCCCGTTGCTTCCTTGATCATTAAGATTTAATGGTTGGTCAAGAACTTCGTGCCCATTATTTAAACTATTCTGTCCATTTATAGGAAAAGTTTGTGTTTCATGAAAGTTTCCTTGATCTAAAATATTAGAGCTTGTTTCTGTAGTTGGGCCGAGTTCTTGAATATTGGTATTTGAGCTAACATGCTCTAAGCGCGATCCAACCTGAATAGGTACTTGTTTCATTGCATATAAATCATGCGACTGGTGAATGGGTTGATTAATAATTGGATTAGGTTGATGTAAAATTATTGGAGGTTGATGGATAATAACTGGAGATTTGTGTACAACTACAGGGGGTCTGTGCACTACAACAGAAGGACGATGAATTACTATGTCAGGACGATGTACAATTACATCTGGTCTGTGAACTATTTCTGGTTTAGGGTGATATATTATGTCTGGCCTGTGTATCACAGTAACATGGTGCTTCTTTGACGCTGTTTGATTATTTTTCTTTGGAATGTGTGATCTTGCATCATCGTCTTCGGTATCAGGGTATTGTGGTGCAAATCCTATTGGTCCAATAAGATGTTCATGTCCAACTGGTTCTCCACCAAAATTATGACAATTATAATTGTTGCAGTTATTATCCAGATTTAAATGATACTCATTTTCTAAAACATCATTGCTAACACCCATAGAAGGTGTATCTCCAACATGACCTCCATTACTATGAACTCTTTCCATCATTATATGACCAACATTTACGGGTTCACTGTATATATGAGGTGAATTACTAATGTGAGGTGCAATATCAAGAGGATAGCTATGGTCTAAATTTTCAATATGGGATCCGTCATGATCTGGATAGGTATTTTGAACATATAAATTATTTTGATGCTGAATTGGTTGGTGCATCATAGGATGAGAATGATGAAAAACAATTGGCGCTTGATGAATGACCATTGGTGGTTTGTGAACAATAACAGCTGGTCTATGTATAATAACATCTGGTCGATTAATTACAACATCTGGTCTGTGAACTATTATATCAGGTCTGTGAATAACCTCGGGTCTTTGATGAAAGACAACATCAGGTCGATGAATCACTGTTACATGGTGTTTTTTTGATGAATTTTGAATTTTTGATTTTTTCATCACTTCAATTTCAGATTCCGTATGATTGGATTCCTTTATTTCTCTTCGAACTTTTGTCTTCTTCTTGTTCTTCTTTTTTTTCTTGTGTCCTTTATGATGTGTTACGACGGACTTGCTTGACAAGTTTTCTGAGTTTACATTTTCTAAATCTTTTTCTTCTTGAAATTGAGCTGTCGATGGGTTATCAAAATCTTCGGAAGTTCCAATATTATTAATAGGCTGAAGATTGTAATCAGGAACACTATGAGTATGGGAACCAAAATTATCATTTAAATTGTTTGAAAATCCTTGGTTGTTAATTAAGTTACCCTCATTGGCAAATTCATTATGAATATTTTCATAATGAGGGTGACTAAAACTATGCAAGTTATCTATATCTTTTGCATTTTCAAAAGGTGCACCAATATCATAACCACCTTGGCCGACAACGTGACCAGCATGTTCTAAATGAGAACCTACATGTTCATGATTGTCATGCACTAAGTAATGGTCGTGAGAAACAGCTATAGGTCTATGTACGACTGGAGGTGGTTGATGAAAAACAATTGGAGGTTGATGAACAATCACGGCAGGTCTGTGTACAAGAACGGGAGGTTGATGAATGACTACTGATGGTCTGTGAATAACCACATCTGGACGATGAACTATAATATCAGGTCTATGGTAAAGCTCTGGTCTGGGATGAAATACTACATCTGGTCTATAAAGAACTGTTGCGTGTACACCTGCTGGGTGGTGTCTACTATATCTTAAATCATGGTAATCGTTGTGTCCGTCATACCCATCGGCAAATCTTTCGTTTCCTTCATGGAAAGGTTCCCCATCACTATATCCATCTTCATGACAATTTGAACCTTCACATCCTACAAAATTTGAGTTTTCATGAGGGTATTTTTCATCACGAACATCTCCGGAAAAATCCCCATGATTACTAGATACTAGAATTTGTTTTTTCACACCAGATACTTGATTTGATTTTTTTTTTGGAACTTTTGATTTTGTCCATGGGTGTTCCTCTTCTGGAAGAGGTACATAGTTATTAGTAGTTAATGGACCAAATTGGTTTAAAATATTGTTTGGCTCACCCCTATTAAAATGAGCTATTTGATTATTGCCTGTTACTGGTTGTGCATTTAGGTTACTTTGACTATAGCCATCTTCCTGTAAAAAAGCTCCTGGAGCATATTGGTTTCTTACTGGGCTTTCATAATCCGCCCCAATGTTTTCTACATTATTAGGAGTTACATCAACTCCAACGTTAGGGCCTGTACCCCAACCTTCAGATGGAAGACCATTATTATAAGCTGAGGGTCCTTGAATCCCAAAATCATGTTCTTCATTTGGTTCAGAGTTGAGCATTCCAGAATCAAAATTTTGAATATGTTCATCATTTTGAATATTATTAAGTTGACCAATGTTTTCTTCGTGTTCTACGTTAGAAACCTGGGATATAATTCCTCCAGAGGGAAAAACATGAGATCCAATTCTATGTGGATAACTGTGTGCAACATACATATCGTGGGAAATAGCATTTGGTTGATGAATAACTGGAAGAGGAGAATTGAAAACAACGGGCGGCTGGTGGTACATAATAGCAGGACGATGAACTACCACGGGTGGGCGATGTACAATTACTGAAGGGCGATGAATTACAATATCAGGTCTATGTACAATCAATGGCGGTCTATGAACAATTTCTGGAGCTTGATGGTAAATAATATCAGGTCGACCAACAACAACTCTATGTCTTCTACTTGGATGTTGATGGTGATTTTTTTGTAAGTGTAAGTTTTTAGATCTTCTCTCTCGAAATGTATCTTTTTCAAAGTTATCTTCATTTTCGTTTTTTGCAATATATGTTCGCTTATAAGGTGATGATTGTTGATTACTAAACTCCTCGCCACCTAAGTGACCAATAGGACTGTTTTCTTCTCCGGATACTCCACCAGAAACGCCACCCATTGTAGCTTGCTGTTCAGAAGATGAAGATTCGCTAAAGGAACGGTCGAAGCCTAAAAAAAAAGTAACTATTATAGTTAATTCTTTTTAAAACCCATTAATTATATTATAGGTAAAATTAAAAATGTTTCAAAATGTTTCAATATTTTATAACTATTATCATATAATATTTTTTCAAAGTGTTTTAACTTATTAGTTATTTAGAGGTAATAATGTTGCATTTTTAGGAGTTTACAGGTATTAGTTTGAATATTATAAACTGTGTTTTTTTTTCTAAAGTTACTCTAAATCACTTCCACTGAAATATATATATATATATATATATATATATATATATATATATATATATATATATATATATATATATATATATATATATATATATATATATATATATATATATATATATATGTATATATATATATATATATATATATATATATATATATATATATATATATATATATATATATATATATATATATATATATATATATATATATATATACAACTAAACAAATATACAAGGTTATTGAAAATTTTTATTCTTAATTTAGTTTGTGTTGAAAATTTCATTTTAATACTAATCTGTTTCACTTAATAAAATGTAAGCAACAGTAAATTGTAAAATGCAGTAAAACTTTATTTTATTATTTTAACTAAAACTGGACTTTTTAAACTAAAACTTTAAAAAGTTACATGCAATTTTTTTTACAAGATACTAAGTGGCATTTGTTTTACCTTGTGCCCCGAATCCCTCATTAGACATTTGATTATTTAGGTTAACTCCGTTAGAAGGGTATCCAAACTGTTGTTCAGGATGATTATTAAACTGTTCAGATTCTCTTTGACCAAATTCAGTATTTCCGAAATTTCCTTCTTGTTGATTAAAACTATTGGGTGGATGAATTTCATTCGGGGCTCCAAAATGACTAAAATCTCCCATTGGACTATGTCCTACAACACCAGTGTGTGGGAATTCCTGCTGATCATGATCAAAAGATTCTTCGTTGTGCATGTTTCCTGATGGTGATTCGTAACCTACTGCACCGTGAGAATTAGGTAAAGACATAATAGGTTCGTGACCCTCACCACTTTCAGGATCTGCGTAAGGAACACGTCCATTACCAAAGCCATGGTAACCACTAGCAGGCGCGGGACCGTATCCTGTTGTGCCGTAATAAGGAGAATGCGGGTAATTGATAATTGGACCATGAGGAACACCAACATAACTTCCTACTTTGTTAACAACTGATCCCATATGAGTATAGTATGCAGAAGGATGAAATTTAAAAGTGTCGTGAGAAACAAGTAAAGGTTGTTGGACTGCTGGAGGAGGTTGATGGAAAACTAAAGGTGGTTGATGGTATACAACTGCAGGTCTATGAACAATTACTGGTGGTTGATGGTAAATTATAGATGGTCTGTGAATTAGTAATGGTGGTCGATGAACAACAATATCAGGTCGATGATATATCTCAGGTGGAGGGTGATAAATAATAGGAGGACGGCTTACTACAACATCCTTTTTTTTCTTTTTAGTTGTTTTAAAGTCTTCTAAAGTGCTATTTGACAAAGAATTATTTTGTGCAACATTAGGAATTAACGATCTTATATTTTTTTCAAGATTTTTTTTACTTCTCAGTTTACCACATATACAGTCTTTTTTATCTTCGCAATCGCAAGTTGTATGATGTGGTACGACATGGTAGTTGTGAATATGGTGGTCAAGGATTCGGTGGTGATGAACAACTGGGTGAACAACAATAGGTGCTTGGTGTACAACAACCGGAGGTTTATGAACAATAACGGGAGCTTGATGATAAACAATAGGTCTTCTGTGAACAATTATGGGTGCTCTATGGATTACAATATCAGGTCTATGAATAATATCTGGAGGCTGTGGAACAACAATATCTGGACGCTTGTAAACAGTTGTTTCATGGTCGTGATTTGGTTCATTATGTGTTGCAAAATTGAGTTCATTTATACCATAATTATTTAAACTATTTTCTTCATTATTGTGAAAACCATTTAAATCTTCTTCTCCGTTCAAACCAAACTCGTGATCTTTCCCTTCATTCCATTGACCACCGTTGTATATACCATCTGCTCCTTCAAATGTCGCATGGTTATTGCTAAATATAGGGTGACCATTATTATATCCTGTACCTAATCCGTAACCATAATAATCATTTGAATGACATCCAGGATCACAATTAACTCCACAATCAATACAGCGCTTAAAAGATTGACTGTTTCTAGTACTTACACTTTCAACTTCAGACCGGGGATGCTTTTTGCCACGTATATGATGTTTTTTATTAAAGTTTTGTAGATGTTGTCCTGGTAAGCACATGCAGTTGTGTTGGTATTCGTCAGAACAGTCACAAGCTTGAGAATGAGGTAACAATTGGTAGTGATCTAAATGATGTACTTGCACTCTATGTCGATGTAATACAGGATGTAAAACAACTGGAGGTTGGTGAATAACTACTGGTGGTTTGTAGGCAACTACCGAAGGTTCGTGATTAAAAACAACTGGCTTACTTAACAGTCCATTATAATTGTTATTATAAAAAGTTCCACAGAGTGGATTGCAATCAACACCACATGCAGAGCATCGAAGACCTCTTTTATTTACTTGTTCTACATGCTCTCTAGATGATGAATTGACAGCTTTGGATTTTACTCCGTTTTTTGTATCATCTTCTTCTCGAAAATTGTCATTTTCTTTTTCCACATCACTGATTGGTTCACTACTATTCACTAGCGATTGATCTATAAAAATATAGGAAAAATAAGTTGCCTTTTTTTTCAACAAGAATGAACTTTTATAAAAGGTTTTTAACGAAAATTGTTTTCACCTTGTCATGATGCTTTTAAATTAAAAAATAAATTTGCCACCGTCAACCTTTAATTACTTTTGTTCTTGTTAAAAGTGAAAAATTTTAGGCAAAATTATTTTTCCTATATTTTAAAGCATGCATGAAACGGTAAAAAAATCTTTAGAAAAACTTTTATAAACAAACTTTAACAAAGTTCTAAGCTTCCTATGCTCTCCTAGAATATTTTTTAATAAAAATTTTGTAAAGTACCTATAAAGTACAACAACAACAACAACAAAAAAAATCATAACATCACACCTGTCGATTTCACACCTATATGGCTGGTTGTCTGTGCGTCACGTGTGTATGTGTTTCTTGGAGAATTAAAGTAAGGTTGTGTAATTTTGTGCGTTAAGTCAACGACCTCTCTTTTGCTATATTTTTTGTCACCGAGTTTAAGTTTATCAATTTTATTTTTTTTTTTGTCATCGAGTTTAAGTTTATCAATTTTATTTTTTTTGAGATGATGAGAGGAGCTTGGAGCCGAAAGTTGTGTAATTTTTACAAGGGAATCATTTTTTTTGTTACTTACATAAGATTTCATGAGATCTGAATTACTGTTATAAGCTGTATCAATTTTTATTTTGTCAATTAATGAATTGTAAGGTTTGACATTATTACTTTTATCATCGTTTCCCAGAAAGTTTCCATTTTCTACTGTAAGTGAGGGATGGTTTATTGAAAATGATTTATCAATTAATGAATTGGCTAAGTTGTCAATTCTTTCTAACTGATCAAAGTTATCAGAATAAAGAGACAACTTTAAGGAATTTTTAGTGTTATCTGTAATTTCATTAAATGAATGCTCATATGTATCTTCCTCAACTCCAGAGCTGTTTGAATTTTTTGTATTGGTTATACTAGCCGTTGGCAAATGATTTTCCAAGCTATAGCTTGAAAATATTGGTTCGTGGTGCATCATGCTAGATGATGCATGAAAAATAACATTTGGTTGATGGTAGAAAATTGAAGGTTGGTAATTAACTAGAGGAGCTTGATGAACCGTAACTGGTGGTCTATGGAAAAGCAGCGGTACTTGGTGAAAAAAAACTTCAGGGTGGTTCACAACAATAGGTGGTTGATGAACTATAACATCTCTATTTTGAATATTTGACCTTTTGAACATTTGGTTACTGTTTTCTGAATAGCTGTCCTGAATTGAATTATATGACTCAGGCTGCATCGACGGGTTATCTACTGCATTATTCATAATTGATTGATCGGTTTCTGAGTTAGTCAACGTATTTTCCAAAGTTCTACCATTTAAAGAGTTAAAATTATTTTTGTTACTAACCATTTCATTTGAAAGAGCTCCTTGATCATCGGTGTTTGGCATATTTTGCATTTGAGAATATTGATTTTCTTCATTGAGGGCTGTATTTTCTCCCTCTCCTTGATAGTTTGTAAATCCATTTAAGTTAGACTGTTCTATTGGATAATTGTTTGATGAAGATGCAACTTGTAAACTTTCTTGTACTGGTTTCTCCTCTTGCAAAGGACTTTCAAATAATGGACTTCCTAATTGGGTTATAAGCCTAGGTGGACCAATATAATGATGTGCTGTGCGTAATATTGATCCCATATGCTGTGCAACAAAACTAGGGTGTACGACAAATGTATCGTGCGAGTATAAAAGAGGTTGTTGAACGGCTGGTGGAGGTTGATGAAAAATAATAGGGGGTTGATGATAAACAACAGCTGGTCTATGTACTATAACTGGTGGTTGGTGATATATAATAGGTGGACGATGTATAACAATTGGAGGTCTGTGAATTACAATATCTGGCCTGTGATAAATTTCTGGTGGTGGATGGTAGATTATAGGAGGTCTATTAACAACAACATCTTTTTTTGTTCCTTTATGATCCTTATTTTTTTTTACTTCTCTTTTTTTTCTAACTCTAAGTTTCTTTTTTTCTTTATTTTTCAAATGAATGGAAGATTTTTTTAAACTTGTTGAATTCAAAAGTTTCAATAATAAATTGCTTGTTTTTTCTTTAAGTTCGTTGAAATTTTTTACATTTGTTGTTTCGTCTGACTTTAAAATTGTATCCATCATATCTGGTTTTGAATTCATTTCTAAGTTGTTATCATAATTTATATTGTTACTATCCTCATTATCCCTGGGGTAATTTTCTACTTGATTGTTAGTTCCAAGCACATTTCCTGGAAGAATACTTGACCATTCCCCTCCGTCACTTAAAGAAGATCCAATATGTTTGAATGTTGTTTCTGTCATCAAACCCCAATGATCTTTTGAATTTAAAAACTGTTGATGAACTACTGGACTTGGTTGATGAAATATTATAGGTGGTTGCGCATAAATGACAGGTGGCCTATGAACAACAACTGGAGGTTGATGATATACAATAGGGGGGCGTTGTATTATTAAAGGAGGTCTATGTAATATAATTGGTGGTCTGTGGTATATTTCTGGCGGGGGATGAAAAACTATTTGTGGACGTCTTACAATAATGTCATTTTTTTTCTTACCTTTTAAAAAAATTGTGTTCTTCCGCTTCAGAGCTAAATTTTTTTTTTGATTGAATTTTTTATCATTTGCGTGAACTTCGTTACGATGACCAATTTCCGATTTTTTTGTAACATTTTGATGATTTTTTTTCTCTAAAAGTATTGTATTTTCTCTTTTTTCTTCATTAAAAGAGTTATCAATACTTACTACTTTGCTGTTACTAACTTCAATTAAAAGATTTTTAGTGTTTCTGCGTTTTTCTGGTGTGGTTGGCAACGTGACAGGTGTTAGTGATGATGTAACTTGTGGTGTGAGCGGTAAAGTTGAAGTGACTGACATATTTGATTTTTTATCAAATAAAAATAAGTCATCAGAAGTAGTGTTTGAAATTGTTAGATTCAATTTTACATCTTCTGGAAGATGATCTTTTTTAAAATTGTTTTTATACTTTTGTCCTATTGGTACTTCATATTTTTTGTACCCATATATATCTTCTTTCTTATTAATTTCATTGGTTTGCGATGGAACTAAATGTTTTAATCCCGTTTTTTTAGATTCAGTTGGATAAAGATCAGGTCTTGGCATATCTCCAATTGGCAATACATCATTTAGCTTTTTGTACATTTCTTCTTGTATTTGCGAGATTTTAGCAAATTCCTTGTCTTCTCTAAGAGCTTCAGCTTGTTCACTAATTTCATTTTGTTGATCACCATCTTGTACTCCAGCATTTAGTTGATCATGAAAATCTGGTATGCTACCTGGATTTTTTAACAACGTGCTTGAATCAGGCAAGCTTCCTTCAAGTAATGGTGCAGAATCCGGGGCATCTATTGGTCTATGTGCATCTACATTTGAGGTATCAAATAAAGAGTTAAGTTTAGAAGTGGTTTTTGATTCAGTTTGGTCTGATTCGTTATCGCGGAACATAGATGGTTGATCTGAATCTCTGTATTCTTGAATTGAGTGTCTTCCAGAGATTCTGTTACCATAAGATGATTGGTAAGACGGATAATCGTCATTATGAAACCTGGAATATTCTCGGTTTGGATTCACATCATCTATCGGTTTATTTGAAAACTGCATTTCAAATTCAGGCCTTTCCATTTGACTGTTTCTAAGATTAAATAAAAATTTTGTATTAAAATTATGCAAATGACAATAAATAAGAAAATCTGATAAATATTATACAATTAACAATAGTATCATTTTTAATAGTTCATATTAATAAAGTTTAGTTTATACATATATTTAATTTTTATTATTACCAGCTTTCAAATTCAATTTTTATTATATTTAATATTTTTAAATTTTAAAAAATAGTTATATAAAACAAAATCTTGTTTTTTTTTTCTCCTAATTTAGAATAACTTTTTAACAGATAACAGATAACAGATTTCTCTTTGCCCTGTTTGTTGCTATTATCTATATTATTTGAATGGGAGAAAATGCTTTATAATTATAAATGGTTTTAGTTTATCTGCGCTGTAATTTATCTATTTATTATTAAAGTAAAATTAAAGTATTGCTTTTATCACTTATATTTTGTTGTTGATTCAGTATTAAAAAGAAATGCCAGCCAGATAATATATTGGTCATAATATTGAACAAAAATATAACATTAGCGAACTAGATTTAATGTGAGTTTTAATTAAATCATATGATAATCATCGAAACGAATAAAAAATGTAACCATTTAAAATACCAAATATAACTTTAATGCTGGCGAAATGAATTTAAAAAAAAAATGCTGGCGATATCATTAATTGGCAATGTAACGGAGCGTCCTCACAGTGGTTTAAATGGTGGACTTGAGTAAAATATTTAATGTTTTGAAATTAAAATTTAACTTAAATTTTTGTATACTTAAATGGCATGCAGATTTAAGTTAAAAAAAGTTAAAATCTTTTAAAAGTAAAATTTTTATCTATTTAAAAAGTTACGGCAATTCAAAGTTGTACAATTAGAAAGAAAAAAAAACACTTTAAAACCTAACAGAGTTTTCGAGTATACTTATATATTTGAGTATCACTTGGAAAAAAGTAATGAAAAAAAAAAAAATTATTGATCTAAAACTTGGAAAATTATTATTTTACAATAAAGGATAAAGCGCCTACTTTAAAATAGATTTTTCTGGCTTATAATAGTAGATTTCAGGAAGAAAATTGGATACCAAATATAACTTTAATGCTTAAGAATTTTTGCTTATGATCTTGCTGTAGTTTTTGAACATTCACTCATAATCTAAAAAACCACTAATGACGTCATACTGAACCTTATATGATTTCCAAACTACAAAATAAAAACTTTTGTTTGCTGCAAAACCTATGTTGGCCCCATTAGCGGTTTTTGAAAAAAAAAGTTTTAAAATTGCCATCTTGAGGTTAAATTCTAAGAATTTGGTTTGGAAAAATTAACAAAAACGTTTAGTGTTACAAAAATAAATTATTTTTAAACAAAAAGATTGTTTAAAGTATCATCAGCTGTTACATTTCTGCGCATACATGAGTGTTTAGAATGCCCTCTATCTAAACAGTTTTTGAAAAATAGCCTCTCTTTTGCTACGTTCTTCTGCCACAACTGGGTCAGACCCCAGCCAAAGTCTTTTGAAGCAATCTTCTATATTGATCAATTGATTAATTTTTCTTGATAGTTTTTGCGTGAAGTATCTGAGACACTTATTATTAGCTTTCATTCTTTCTTAACTCTAAGATTTCAAACTGGTGGAATCACTTATTTCTATCAACTCCCAGCTATGAGCAAGAATTATGTGCAGCATTGGAGTTATATTTACCCAATAAAAATCCTGTAGAGGCAAGATTTTTAGCTCCTGACACATTTATTGTATAGCTCAATATTATTTTTTTTGACAGATGACATTATTCTCAGAATTGTGAAAAGAAGCAAGCCATACTTTGCAACTAGTTTGCGGTCTGTTTGACTTGATATGTGATATGTAATTACTTTTCGTAGTACATTATAATGTAAAGGTTTTCTGGCAACATTTTGGGTTGTTGTATTCCCCCCTTGTCTAGTGGGTTTTGCAAAATCTTTTTTTTTTCTGTTTTAACTCAGATAGTTTCTCGTAGTTTTGCTTTTGCTTATTTCAGCAATGTTGCGTTTTTGTTTATATTAGATTCTTTCCAAGTTAAGACACCTGCCGCCATGTGGACAACTACCTTCATAATACGATCAAAGCATCTAAGAATACCATGTAAAACCTGAATGGACCTAACATTCGAACATGCAATCAGACATGTAATTATTTAGTCTAGTCACTATCAGAACGTATTTAGCCGTAAATAATTGAGAAAAAAGAAGTGATCGATTCGAAAAAGTGTTTATGTAATAGTATTTTTTATTAAGAGAAGAAAGTGGGAGCAGTATATCCGTCTAATTTTTTTTTTTCTCATTATATTTTATTTTTGAAGCCAGCCAAAATAGTGACCAAACTAAACACATTTTGTAATTATTATAGTTCGCAGTTAAAGCAAAAATCAAGGCCGTATGATGCAGTTTCTGAAATATAAATATAAAAATTAATAGTTTGACATAAATTGCGTTATCACAAACTAATAAATGCAAAGACATATACTCCAATTTATAGTGTTTACATTGCACTATAATTTATAGTGTTCGGGTATTTATTAATTATTGTTTTTTAAAAATTAGTGGGCATAATTATTGTATTGATTTTAGATAAAGCAATTCGGCTTGAAAACATAAACTATTACCTAATAAAGTTATCCTAAAATATTTTTACAGCTGGATCTTTATAGTATCCTTTTTGGTGTCCTACAGTTATTAAATGATTTTTTTAATTCATAAAGAGTAAAAAAATATTTGTAAAATATATTGCAACCATGTAATATTTTAGAAAAGTTAACAACTTTCCTTTTTAGTGTCTTTTTTTGTGTGTTTTTTAGTGTGTTTTTTTTTGTGTGTCTGGTATATTTTATGATCTAATGAATTTTTTTAACGGATAAGTCATCTAAATGTCGAAAAAATATGCATTAAGACTTTATATATAAGAATCTTTAAATATTTTTTAATTGCAAGCTTTAAAGTGTTTTTTCGGTGTCCTAGAGTTATAGTGCAATCATGGTGATAAACATGGGAGTATTTAAAATGAATAAAGCTTGAAATGTTACCCTAAAAACATGAATTTTGACCATGTAAAACTATTTGAAAAAAAGTTATTACTTATTTTTTAGGGTGTTTTACAGTGTGTTATTTTGGTACCTTAGAGTTATAGTATGCTTTCAGGAGTATTTTTTAATAACTGAGCTTCAAAAATTAAGTTAAAAACATATATCATAACCATGTTTTATTTTCCCATGCCGCTTAAAGAGATTTTTGCATAGTCGAATTTCCACAAAAAGTGCAAAATAAACCACTGTAGTCCTTTAACAAGACTTTTCACAACCCTAATCTTTTCAGGGGCCCCACGAAAAGATTAGGGTGATATTTTACCATCGATATCTCTTTTGAGCCCCTGTCTATATATTATTTATATATTGGTAATAAAACTTCATTTTGTTTGAAATTAATTTGAAATTTATCTTATATCAGAGCCGTAACCAAAAAATTAATAAACTATAATTATTAGGAAAAAACTTATATATTTTACAAATATTTTATCCCCTCCCTCCTTTAAAAGAACTATTAGCTATAGTTCTTGAGGTTGGGGGCTTTTCCCATGCTATGTTTGGGTCTCTCCCTATCCCTGGGCACCTAAATTGGGTACCTAAAAAAAAAATTTTTAAAACTTTATGTGTTAAAAATGTTTACGTTACTAATAAAAAAATTTAAAAAAAACTTTTTTTTTTTAAATTCTTTTAACGATTTATTTCTCGTATGTTAAAATTACAATAAAAAAATTTCAGCAAAACAATAACCCAACCTGGCAGGAGCAAGAACAAGACAATTTGACTTATCACCGAGCCACGTTACAGTTTATTTTATTTTAATCTTAATTTTATTATTTTTAATTTTACTATTATTATATTCAATATAAACCCCCGTTACATTTGTGAACTTTTTAACGTTTTAAAAATTTTGATATATAATAAATAAATAAAAAGGCAAACTTGCATAAAACTTTTGCAAAATACTTTAGCAAATAATATTTCTTAGAAATAAATTAAGAAATACAAAAATTAAATTACGATAAAGTAGTGTTAATTATCCACAAAAAATTACGTTTTATTATGAACAATAAAGTTTCAATAAGCATTAAAATATTTTTAGAAGAGCTAAAGACATAGATGATTTTTTGTTTGAAAATTATTTATTTTTAAATTTGTAAATTATTTTCAAAAAAATATTTAATATATCGACGTCCATGTTAAGGAAATGCTGTTTCGATTCAACCTTATAATTCTACAAAGTGCAGTTCAAGACAAAGTTTCGTTTTTTATTTAAAAAATAAAAATACAAAATTTTTCCAAACAAAAGACTCACAATATTTAATTTGGTAAGAACTTAGTTTAAGATATGTTAAACGACAAAGTTGTTCTCTGAAAGTTTGGTATATTTAAGAGAAACTTCAAAATAAGTTTGAAATGCTATTGGAGATAAACCACGCTTGGCATTATATATAAATAGTATCACTTGCTAAATATTAAATAATTATATATATATATATATATATATATATATATATATATATATATATATATATATATATATATATATATATATATATATATATATATATATATATATATATATATATATATATATATATATATATATATATATATATATATATATATATATATATATATATAATATCACTTGGTAAATATTAGGTTTAAAAACAAAGTTCCGAACGAATAAAAGAAAGGTTTGCAGTAAGCATTTCTATTTATTCCAAATATTGTTCTGTAAGCATTTTTTTGTTTATTGTAATTTTTTTTACTTTAGCGTAATCTTGCTGTAACATTGTCTAGTTACCTAGACAATGTTACAGCGAGAAAAATCTGCATAAACGAAAAATGTTTTTTTAAAGATGGATTATTAAGAAAGATTTCTTTTTATATAACATGGAAATTTTTTTGGACATCTTGCTTTCAATATATTTAATGCAAGAATTCCAAGACAATTTTTCATCTAAAATTATTCCTGGGAAGTTTATGGTTGATTCCTTTTTTTAATTGTTGTTTTATTGATTAAAGGATTGGGTAATTTAAGAGGAACTTTATTTGCTTTATTAAGTTTATGGAATAGGATAAACTAAGTTTCCTCTACATTTAATGAAAGTCGGTTACTTATAAACCGCTCGTTTATTTTATCTAGTTCTTCATCAAATATTTTAAAAAGAACCTTTATACTTTTTTGAGAATAAAAAGTCATCTGCAAGTATATCATAGTATTTAATATTTTTGATGCCAAGTATAACTCTATAAGTTATATTTAACTAATATAACTACATAAAATAAAAAAATAGTGGTCCTAAATTAAATCCTTAAGATACCCCAATAGTTGCTAAGTTATTTTTTGAATCTTTCGATTCTTTAAAAATAAATTGCTTCCTGTTACTCTAGTTTTGTTTGTAAGTAAACCAGTTTGTAAGTAAACCAGTTTAGTCTTTTTAAAAGTATTTCATGGTTTACTATGTTGAAAACTTTGCTTAAATCTATGGTATAACATTCACTGCTAAATGCATTTGATATTTGTTGTGCGATATTGTGCCTCGATATTAATATATGCTTTATAATGTTAGCTTTATTAGTTAGGAGACTAAATAAGAGGTAATTAGTTGAGAGCCTCCTAACTAATTACCTCTTATACATTAGTGAAGCTGAATTGTGTAACTGAATTATTTTCTGCTGACATAAATTTTGTCAGAAAATTTATTTTATTAACATATTTTGACATAATTTTATGTCTGAACTATTTGATGCTTTATATTTTTGAAGAACAAATCAAACTAATTTGTTAACATATTTTCGTTTAATTGATTTGAGAGACGTTACTAAAAAAAATATATTAGACATTTTATGTCAGCAGAAAATAATTCAGACATAAAATTATGTCAAAACACCTCGATAGAAAATATGTAGGATATATGTCGGCAAAAAAATATGTCCTAAATATCGATACGCAATATATATATATAAATATATATATATATATATATATATATATATATATATATATATATATATATATATATATATATATATATATATATACTTTTTTTTTTTTTTTTTTTAAGTTGATTAAGTTGCCCCAAGAATTCCTTACGGTCTTATCACAGAGCACCGCGGAAGAGCATTTAATAGGAAGTTTACGCCTCCTTCCCAACCGATGTCGCAAAATTTGGCTAGAGGTGGGGTTTGCACCACAGATCTTACGTTTCTGAGGCAAGTGCGCTATCACTGCGCCACGGCTGCATATATATATATATATATATATATATATATATATATATATATATATATATATATATATATATATGTACATATATATATATATATATATATATATATATATATATATATATATATATATATATATATATATATATATATATATATATATATATATATATATATATATATATATATATATATATATATATATATATATATATATATATATATATATATATATATATATATATATATATATATATATATTACACGGCCATAGCGCAGTGGTTAGAGCGCTAGATTTAGAAGCAAGAGATCCATTTTCGAAACAAACTCTATATAACAAAACCTAAATAACAAAGTTAAAAAAAAAAAATTTATATATTTATATAATGCTCATCGATTGAAGGGAAAGTTACGCAGCTTCTAGTTTTTATATATTTATAATATTTCATTTGTCTTTTGTTAAAACTTGTTTTTTCTGTAATGTATAAGTATTTAGAATTAAATTAGTAGGATTTTTATTTTTTGTTTGTGAAATAATTATGCATTATTTGCATTAGTAGCACAATAATTAAAAATTTTTTTTGCAAGAATATTTTTGTAGTCATATTATAAACAAATTAGTACAATGCATGGGACATAAGTTTTTTTTTCCCTTATAAATATATTTTTTTATAAATCTTAATAAATATTCAAAATAAATTTTCTCCTGAAATAATGTTAAAAAGAAATTTAGCAAAAGACATTTTAAAGTTGCTGTCTATTCATAGAATTCATATTTGAGATTAAAATTATTTTATATATCCTTACTTTAAATTTAAGTTATACATTAACTTATAAAAAATATAATTAAAAAAAAAATTGCTTACTGATATTTTCCTTCTTCATTAAATGACCTTTTTTCCATTCCAGTTACTCTTAAAATGCCTGGTCTGTTTACAGCTGAAGGTATAACATCATCAATATAATTTTTTGGTTCATTTTTAAAATGCGAAATGAAATCAGAATGATGGTGAAATTCCGAGATGCTGGGATCAAATTGAGACTCGTAAAGAGATGGAGAATGTACAGAAAACTGATCAAAAACATTATTAGGTTCTTGCTCAGGTTTCATTTCCAAATAAGGGTCTTGAAATGATGTCTTATCAAAATTTCTAGAAAAACGATTTGCCAACAAGGAGTTGTGATTTTGCCTAAAATTGTTTAAATGAAATGGGTTTTCTAATGGCACATGCTGCAATTCAGGAAGATAGGGGTTCATTAACTTGCTATGCTGAAACCTGAACTCTTCAGCCTCTAACTCTCTTCGCCTTTCTTCTTGCGATTGTGCAAATTCTCGTAGAGTTGACATGTGTATATTTTGAAGGTGCTCCAGAGCCATTCTTTCACCTTCATTTTGTAATGGCTTGCGTAGGCTTTCAGCCATAAGGTTTTCTGAATCAGGCAACGCAATACCTGGATTAAAACCGTTTGCAAATATTCCAGAATTTAGCCTTGGGTCTAAAGCTCCTTCTACATTAGAACGAACATAACTAGGTGAAGAAATCCAACGTCTACCCATGTGATATTCATAGGGATTTGAAAATCTTCCCCACGACATGCTATAAGGTGGCATTCTAAAGAAAGGTGAATAATACGAAAGAGGTTGATTCCATTCGAAACCATTTCGACGGAAATATGATTCGCTAAATCTTTCAGGCTCAAACTCGTTACGATAATGATGATGTCTGTGATGCAAATGATGTCTACGATGATGGTGGTGATGATGATGAAAGTGACGAGGTTGCCTTTCATGAAAAACTTTGGCTTGGGAGAGAGATGGAGATGTATATGTTTGAGAATTAAATGTGTCTGTGCTGAATAGAGCAGAACCTAATTGTGAACGAACCTGGAAAGGTACAGGTTTTGTGTTCCCTTCTGTTGAATTTGCGTTACTTTCTAAACCATTAGACTTATTGTTAACTCTTAAAAGCAATGAAACCCCCCCGTTTTGTTCATTTAAGTTTTCAACAGACCGTCTCTTAACGTCAATAGAAAGTCTATTTAAGTCAAATTTAAATTTTGAATGAGGATCAGTTGTATATATTGTATGAATTGTTGAACGTTTAAGATCATTAGGAGTTGTGTCGTAATTATCAGAGTCACCCATACCCATCATTTCTCCGTGCATTATGTCAGCGCTTGCATCGTAACGTTTTGTTATATCGTTATTAGCCATAGGGTGATCTACATTAGAATCCATACCTTGAAGTAAGCGAGCGTCTTCATCATCCGGCCGTACGAGCGAAGAACTCTTTACATTGTTTTGCACTTTTTTAACTTTGGAATCTTTTTTCAGTTTCGTTTTGAGACTTTTTGTTTCTTTTAATTTTTTACCGACATTTGATTTTTTATCTCCAAAAAGTATACTGTCCTTTAAAATAGAAGTACTGTCTTTCGGAGAATCGACAGTAATATCATTGTTTTGTGAAGGAATAGCAATTTCTTCTCTTTTATCGACTTCCTGATTTTCGTACAAAGCATCACCAGTACTCTCATTTTCATCTAAATCTCTTTTAGATCGCTTAATTTGTCGGTCGAAGCTATTATCTGATATTAATACATTAACTAACACTAATATTACTAGCAACTTTAACGAGATATGAGTAATTCCCATAACTCCCAAGGAAACAATGTTCTTTAAAGGAATAGTTGCCGTCAGTTAAAAACGGCAGTCGAAAACATAACAAATTAATTGCTGTAGATAATTTTAATTGTTATAATTATCTTTAATTTTTTAAAAATAATATCTTATAATTGTAACAGTAAAATAAAAAAAATCGTTATCGATATCTAGAACGTTTTCGGCATAACGCACAGGTGCACACAATTCGCTTCGCCTGAGTGAACCATGTACTCAACCACCCGTAATATTCTGAATATTCATTGCGCTGTGCACATACCAAATTAGCTCGATTGAAAATTAATTAAAGGATTAATTAACTAATCAACATTTGATAAAAATTTGCGAACAAATGAAATTTGCAAACGAAAACTCAAACTAGTTTAAACAAAGGTTAAACTTAGGTTTATGCAACACTAAATTTGATCGAATTTTAACATTGCAATAATTACTTAACGATTAAATAAAGGCGCGCAGACACCAGATCAAACAAATTACACTCACGCACAATTTTCAATTACTATCGTCACATGGTGTTAAATAAACCTCAAATAATATTTAACTAGTGTTTACATCGTTCTTCGTTACATATTTATTCTAATTTTCTGACAAATATTAGGCATTTATTATTACATGGCATTTCTACTGTATTCCGCAAAATTAAATTGTTATTCTTTGCTAAACCTTCTAGATAAGATATGTCTCTTACTCCCCAATCAGCATTTTGTGACTTTAAACTCAAGTCAAATAATACATTCGACTCTGGCGTCAACAAACCGTTAACAGAGTACGGCCCGTAAGTTATAAGTTTGCCATTTGACTTTAATAGGGTAGAAGCTACAGCAAACAAAGATTCTGAGCATTTTAACGGAGTTATATGAACCATGTTAATGCATAGTATAAGATCAAATTTGTTTTCCTTTAAACTTGACAAATCGCAGGTATTTAAATCAATAAGCAATGGCTTAAAGATATTGTCAAGCTGACTTTCAGCAATATACTCAGATATGCTTTTTAAACATCGCAAGTCATACTCCGATGGTTGCCAAGTCCATTTCGGGAAATTTTTAGCAAAATGAACGACGTGTTGTCCAGATCCAGAGCTTATTTCCAAAGCTTCGCCTTTGTCTAATAGAGAAAGAAACAATTAAAAAACAAAAAATCAAATAATAATTAATGAACATCTAATAGTAACAATAAATTTTATGAATTAAATTTTATACAACAAAGAGAATTTAAAAGATGAAAATAGAAAAATGTTTGTTATATTGTGTGCAAACCAAATTTTGACAAAACCAACTTCGCTGTTAAGAGGGATGTGGGCCGTGTAGAAAGACGTTTACATGCACAAAAAAATTGCGTAAATACCGCGATAACTTAAAATGACTTTTCACCTGTTAGTAATCTTCATCAACTTTTTGAATTAAAAAGACAAAAAAAGAAGCAAGCAACTAAAATAAAGATGTTCTTAGAAAAAAATTACAAAAAAAACTCTCACACTAAATTCCACCCACATCTCAACTGATTAACTAGTGAAAAAATGATAAAAGTTTTAATTTAAGAAGAACCTATAAAAGAAGTATAACCTTCTTTGAAAAATTACAAAGTTTAGAGGTAAATTAACATACCTGCACACTTTCAAAAATCCCCCTCTGCATACGTTTTTTTATCGACTGTTAATTAGGAGTTGATTTTTTATATATTTATTGGACTTTCGATTATAATTAGTTGTTTTTTCCTTTCATATTGTTAGTCTTACTGTTCACATTAAGGTTCTAGGAAAATATCCCCCCCCCCAAAAAAAAAAAAAAAAAAAAATTTTTTTCACTTAAAAATTATCAATATGTAGTTATGTTTATTTCTTTTTTTATTTTAAATACTTTATTTTTCATCAGTGTCAAACTATGCGCTATTCCTCAAAGGTGGCGAATGTGAAACCCTAACCCTGACGATCTGCGAACTGGTAAAATGTGAACTTTTTTGCGAACCATCGTAGTTAGTTAAGCGGCATATTTTCAAGCAAAAAAAATTATTAAAAAAAATAATAAAAGAAAATTAGTGAAACTAGACGAATACAATATGAATATATATATATATATATATATATATATATATATATATATATATATATATATATATATATATATATATATATGTATATATATATATATACTAGTTTCACTAAAAGATCAGGAATAAAATTACTATTTTTAATCATTTTATATTTTCTAAGATATGGTTGCGAAAGATTTGTGATATAGCAGAAAAAGAAAAGCTTTACTACAAGTAGATCATCTTCAACTTTTTTTTTTTTACAGTCAAATAACTCTTCCATGACTGTTTTTGCAAAAAATTGGTAGATTCTGCCAAAAATCTCCTTGAATCATGAACCTATTCATGTTCGACCCATCTAAAATTATGTAAATACTATTCATGCTCGACCCATCTAAAATTATGTAAATACAATGAAGACAAAATAAGATCCTGTTGTTTAGGCAACATTTCATGACAGCCTTTAGCTATCAACTTGTGGTTTCTGTAGCTGCTTAAAAAGCTACATAAATGACGTGAAGGTTACAACTGTAAATGTTTACTAGTTTACTAAAACCAGCTATTTTTTTCAATTGTTTTTCCCTGAGAAAGTTTAAATTAGGACCATCCATAGATAGTTGTACTTGTATAGATAAATCCAAACCAGATAAATCATCATTTATTCGATTGAGGAAGTTTGTTGCAGTGGCATGTCTAAAAAACATAGAATCCCAATATCGAACTTTGTTACTAAAATCATCTCAAAATCTCACTACTAAATTTATCTAAGGTTGTTGAACAACTTTTTTCAAACTTTTATCATAGCAAACAGCCAGCCATTATGATACACAGATTTGCACTTTCAAAAGTTCTATGAAGAAAGGTCCAACTCCATAGCTAAAAATGTATTTTAATTTATGACCAAGTTCCATCGTAGATGGAATCAACCTGTCTGAAAACATTGCATGAAATGTAATAACACTATTACTAACATTATCACTGTCTCCACAAATATGCTTAAGTATCCATCAAATCTCTGCATTAAGTTTACCTCCATGGTAATAAATGAAATTGTTGCTTGAGATTGTGTAACATGAGATTAATTAACAAGAACGTTAGGTTTTAGATTATTAACAAGTTATTTTGAATTAATCTCCTGCTTAATCAAAAAGATTGAATAATAAAATTTTATGTACTAAAGTTTTTCAACTTTATCAAATTTTATAAATAATAAAAAGAATTATTTTAAATTAGTCAATAAATAGAATTTAATTTTTTTAGTTTTATAATTTATATTTTAATAAAATTATATAAAGTTTATTTTTTGAAGTTTTTTATCAATTTTTTTTATAAGCATGATTTTAACAATTATTCTAAAGTTCAAATTTTTTTTAAATATTTGAATGCTGCAAACATTTTCCATAATAATTTACATAGATAATAGAAATTAAAAATAATATAATATCTCATTTTGTTTAACAACTTTAAAATATTATTTATTACACATACACTACACATTCTAGTTCTAACCTTCCAGAGTAAAAAGTCAAAGTAAAAAAAGGTTTATTTTAATATACACACAACCATGAATCATTAAAAAATCATAAAAGCATTGCAATGTATAGCTAACAATTAATGGAGAGTTTGGCATAAACTTTCTTTGATTGTTTGAAGGTTGTTTTAAGGATGACAGTGTTAACATTTGTTTTTTGGTTGACAATGTTGACATTCATTTTATGGTTTACATTATCGATTCAGAAGGTTAGCTCTTTGTGGAATGCATTTTGTATAATTTTTTATAAATTTTTTAAAACTTGTCAATATTAAAAATATACATTAAATAAAGATTGAAATACCTAAATACTATGTAATAAAGTGCATAACTGATGTTAAAAAAATTACTACAAATAACTCTATAAAAAAAAAAAAAAAGTTTAAATTTTTTCTTAAGGCTTTTATTGTATATAAATGAAAGTAAATCTACAGTAAAATCTTAAACTCTCAAAATAAGAATATCCAGATCCCCACATGATTTATGATTTGTAGAAATACCAAGTCAGTAGTCTATTTATAAATGGAAACATTTGTAATGTGGAACATAAAAGCAAAACAAACCTTTTTGAAGGTTTTGTTAAAATATCTATATCAAAGATTTTTGTAGATTAAAAAAAATTGATTTGTAGATAAAAACTCTTGTACTCTCGTAAACTTTGTTGATATAACTAAAAAAAAGAAGTTTGCAATAAAAAAAAAAAATTGTAATGAAAAACTTAAATAAGACATTAACAATGTTTTAATTGCCTAAAGAGCAACTGAACATTAACCTAATAATAAAAAAATAAACAAGTCTAACTTATTAAGTCTCGTTTAACTTATTAAGTCTAATTTAAGTATATTATTAATTGATTTGCTTCTAAACAGCTTCTATTGATTTATTAATAAATGACTCTTGGTTTTAAAATTAAAATTTTAACTATTTAAAGTTAATCAATTTTTAAGTTATAGAATATGGTGCACAGGATTACAAAATAAAGAACTTTGACAGAGTTGTGTTGTCAAATATGCTTTAATATGTGTGCCTATTATTTGACACACAATCTGTGTGTTACATTATTTGACACACAGCAATCTATGTGCTATATTATTTGGAACACAACAACAGTTAAAGCAGAAAAAACAACACAAATTATAGCTAAAACAGAACATACACAAATTTAAATATTTAATCTTTATTAGTTTTTCTCAACTTTCTTTAAAAGCAAAATAAAAAGTTGTTTTAGGGTAATACTGTTGTATTATAAATAAACTTGTGAACCCTGAGATTCAATGATTTATCAGCTCCATTTGCTTTAATTAAAGAAGAAACTAATTATAAAATTAATTTACCATTTAACTGTTCTTTTAAGACTTCAAGAATGGGATGTTTATTGCAATCTGCAGCCTCATTAAAAAGTTTATTTTGATTCATCTAAATGTTTTAAAAAAATAGCAAAACATTTATGATACAAAAAAGTTTTAAAAGGCACATTAAAAGCTAAAAACACTAAAAAATTTAAAGACATGCACAAGTTAAAATCTAGAACATGCCACCATTTACTGGACCACACAATAAATCTACTGATAATATATGGTGTTTTAAAGCAGATTATGTTAAAAACATTCAAAACTTAACAAATAAAAATTATTAAAAGAACATAACATAAAAGACATGAAAAATAAAATTTAACAATGGTAAATAAAAAAAGATGAATATATTCACTTAGTATATTACTTACTAAGGTAAAAATAAATACAAAAAAGGTATGTTATTTTATTAAAATTAATTATTACAAAATTTATTTTAGTTTTATTAAAATAAGTTGTTCGCCTAAAGAGTTTTATTTTATTTTAATGTTTTAGAAAATTCAAAACATTTTGAATATTTTAACAAAAAAAAAATTAGTTTACTTCCCAAATTGTTAATAGTTTATCATAGAAACTACAACTCGCAATCACTGCTGACAGGTCTTCTAAAAGCAATTTTGAACAATCACAATAATCTAATAACCAATCAACCCCATATGCTAAAGAAGAATGTCTATTGTATGAATGTATCACAGTAGATCTACTTAACTCATCCATATATTGAACTATTTTAAAGCCATTATGCATGCATGCTGTTAATAAAATGTTATCATAATTTGGGTGCCATTTTATCCTCCAAACGCCACCACCAAGGTTTGTTTTAACTATGGGTGTTTTTAAGTAACGATTATCCCACAAAGTACAATGTTCATCATAACTTCCGACAGCTAAAATATTTTCTTTAAACTTATGAGACTGCAAACTGCAAACACCCATTGTAAACTCTTTATTTGTAATTAAAGCTTTGTGAAAGCCAGCTCGAGAATCCCATAACTTTAGCATACAGTCATCTGCACCACTGTAGAACAAGTTTGAATTGAAATTATCAAATGCAACAATCCAAGCTTCAAGGCTATGAGCTTTCCATTTATTTAACAAAACAGGATTTGATGATCCAAAATACTTAACTAGTGCCAGTTCTCCGTTTGAAAGACTAAACACAGATGTATCAGGATTAGATGTTTTACACCAATCTGTAGACAGACATAAAGAATCAGAATCAATTTGAAGGGAAGATTGAAGAGTCAATTTTTTATTTTCTAACAAGTAAAAAAGTGCATTTCCAGAAGAATCTGCCACACTCAAAACATTTTCTCTATAAAAACATTTCATGTCTAAAACAGCATTTGTAGACACTTCATTACAAGTAATAACATCAATTTTATCTTGTTGCTTAACAAGCTCATAGAGTTTTATCGTACCTATTCTTTTGCTTTCATTTTCAACAAGCTGATATGTTCCACAGACAAACATATTTGAAGTTATTGATTCAATACAATCAGCAGTTTCATCAAGAACTTCATGATATAATAATTTTATTTGGTCCATATTTTGAAATTTTATGTATTTATGTAAAAGTTATGTAAATATGTAAAAGATGCACACTTGTTAATATATATGCTTTCTACAAAGATATATAAAAAAAACTGAATGTATTTAAAAAAAATAAATAAATTGTATCAAAAAAATAACAATCTTGCATGGCAGTTAAAAAGTTTTCCATAAATGTTGCTTTAAATCTCTAAAAAGCAAGACCAGATTAAAATCATAAACTATTAAATTATCTTTTTTTTTTAATTAAAAGATTAGTTGCCTAAACTAAAACCAAGAGTCAATGCACATACTAATATTTATATTAGTACACTGTACTAATATCTATATCAGTTGATTTATACACACTTTGTATAAAAATAAAAAATATAGACACCAATAACAACAACAAAATGAAAATAAAAACTTTTATAATAAAAAAATTTTTTTTTTGTTATTTTAGCAGGTATTATTATTATTATTTTAAAATTGTTTTACCAAATCTTTCTCTCTACTAAAGAGAGTATATTTTATTATGACCTAATTGTGAAGTTTGTGATTATGCAAAATTATGCAACAGATGCAAGGACAAATATATTTTTGAATTTAACACTATCTTAAAAGTATAACGTTTATATAATAACACTAGCTTAAAGTTTAAATATTTCTAACTTAAAACTTTTAAGTTTTTAATAAAAAATTTCTTTGTGTGTGTTATTGTGTTTATTTTCTTTTTGTATGTTATTAAGTGACTTATTAAATAACTTTGTTGAAGAATTTCCAATAATTCTAAACATATTATGAAAATTTACTTTAGCAGCTTCCTTCCTTTCCTTCCTGCTTTCAACTTGCCCAGGATAAAGATATGATTTTTGACAATAAGTTTATCAAAAATATAAAACTAAAACATTTTGGTAAAATATGTTGTAAAATTGAAACATTCAAGTTGTTTAAATATTTTTTTGACAATCACCAATGCATAATATGACATAAAACTGTTACTATAGTTGCTGTATTTTAATATATTAAAATAGTAAACGATCAGGGCTAAACCTGACCTTTTTACCAACTGTGCCCTTGCCCTTAACTAAATGATAGTATAATATATGTAATATATACAACTGTGACCTCTGATACCGAAAATCTACACACACAGATTTAGGTCAACAGAGGACAAATATATTTTGCTAACTTTTAAATATGGAACTTAATCCAGATGGTTATCAAACAAAGAAAGAAAAGAACTTTAATGGAAAAAAAAACTTTTTTGTCATTTTAAAACACCTTTGAAAGTACTGCCTGTGCAAAGCCTGAATTAATATATCTACTGAAATCCCTACAGATGTTTAATTGAGTACAGATATAATTTATCTAAGTATATCTGACAATAAACTGATTCTATATTAGGGCAGGTGAGGCTTTTTAGCTGTGCTGAAAACAAATAAACTAGAAATAAAATTCTGGTATAAAAACATTAATATAATTGTAGGTAAAGGTAAAAAGATTTTGGAAAGTTTGGATGGTAGTCTTCCAAAAAATATTATCACACTATAAATACTCAGTCCTAATCTGCAAAAAAGATTAAAGTCAGGTGAGCATCTGGTTGTAAAAAAAAGCTAGACTTCTTGCATAATGTCACACTTAAATAATAAAATTAATGAAACCCAAACTACACAAATGTGAAAGAAACAATAATTAAACAAAATTATATAAAAACTTACATAAAAAAAACATAATAATTATAGAAAATAAGAAACTACAATCAGGGATACTTAATTTTTTAAATAACTTCTAGCTGTGATAAGGCAATAAATACTGCATAATTTGATAGAATAAAAACACTTTCCAATTTACAATCATTAAAGAATTGTTATACAACAATATTTTACTTGGACTGATTTTCTTCTTCAATAATACTTTCTATAACATCAACCACATAATCAGGAGGACTTAGCTGGCTGTAAGATATTGGCAAATTTTGTGTGAAAGATATATAACTAGAGTCATTATTATTTGGAGTTGTCTGAATTGAATAGTCACTCATTTTGCCAGCTTTTATCCGTTCTTCTCTTTTTCTATCCATATAAGGTTTGCTTAATAAAAATACACTTGCACCAGTTATAACCATAGCCATCCAAGCACCTGCAACTCTTATTGTCCATTTCAATCTTTGTTGATGAGTAGGGGTCAATTGAGCAAACTCTTCAGCAAATGTTTTATACTCCTTATTACCAGTCATATCTAATAACATTTTAAACAATTAAATACAATTATTTAAATTAAAAGTAATTTTAAATAAACAAAATATATGAAATGTTTACAACTTTTATTAAAGAACTTGTTTATTTATTGTTTAACTTAATAAAATAACTTTGTTTATTGTGTAAAAGTTCTTATTATTTTATTATCTTTTTTTTCTTCCAGAAAGTGATTCATTCTCTGTAACAGATTTTTATGTGCATTTTTAAATTTAAGTTAATGTGTATTTATATAATATATTTATATAATGATCATTGACAATGACCTACAACCTTACACTTGAAAAAAAGAGATTTCTCATTATGAAGGGAAAAGAATCATTACGCTAAAAAGCAAACAAAATCCTTTTTACTATAAATGCAAAAAAAAGCTTTAGACTTTAGAGAAAGTAAATGACAATGGCTAGTATTTGACCAGAGCCAGGTTTAAAAAAAACAAAACAAAGGCTAAGGCTGGAAATGTACAAATATGAACACATGCAATAAAATCTTAATTTTTGATTGAAACTAATGTTATATTTTACATGTGTGGGTATATAAAAATGTAATATATACAAATATACAATGCTTATAATAAATATGTATTATATACAAAAATACAATAAATATGTAATATATACACACAAACAATGTTTATAATATAGCAAATCACATGACTTTTTGCATTAACAAAATTGAAGTACATTGTTAACAAGCATGATCATGTGTGCTTGACATAATGTCCTCAAGAGCAATCTTTATTATTGACAGTGAGAGCGCTTGTAAATACTTTGAATGCTATTATTTATAGTATTTGAAAAAGATTATTTCCTCATAATTTATTTCTTAAAACAATCTTGTTCTAAACATACTCACTTGTTTCTTCATAACAAAATTACATCAAAAGAACTTTACACAATATTGAATTAATAAGTTGACTTTTTTTTATAAATTTAACTATTTAAAAAAAAGGAAATTAGGAAGCGAAAATTAGCAGTCCTGTGTTACAAACTTTCGCAACCTTCAGTATTTTAACACAACCATTTATATTCCTACTTTATAAAAACCGTGTTGTGCTTTAAAAAGACTAGACACATAAAAAACTAAACAACTACATACAAGATGTTTACTTGTAACGCCATTATTTTTTCAAAGTTGTCGTTGTCTCAGTCTACTGTGCAAACAAAAAAGATTCATGTAAGTATATAGTCTGCATTATATATACAATTTTTGATTTTAATTTATTTGTTTTATTTTTGGAAGGAAGGGGAAGGTAAATGACTGTTAACATAAGTTTATAGGGGGGTCTCTAGAAGTTTGACAAGTTGTTGACAAGTGGGAGGGGGAGCTAAAAAATTATTGACGTAATAATGGACAGCCCTTAAGTAACCTAATAAGTATAAAGAATTTTTTCTTATCATTTCAACGTTGCTCAGCAAGACAATTTGTATAATGTAAATTTGAAATTATTTCTAAATAAAACTTTTATAATATTGTAATTCTTCAATATAAAGCCGAAATTAGAATTTTAAGTAGGATTAAAACAGTAAAACATTGAAAACATTATCATGTATGAATACATATTATTCACAAGTCTAATTTTAGTTTGCCATGAGCAGTTCTTTCTTGCACTCTAGGAACTTGCAACTATGATCATGCACTACAAATAATGCAGTAGTGGTCTAGTGGTGAAGTGCTCGCTTCATAAAGGAGAAGTTCTGAGTTCAATCTACACCACCACCCTGGTAGTGAAGCGCTCAATTTGCTTTTTCGCACAGCAGCCTTGTTCTTCAAGGTTCATGTTTCGAATTAAAGAGTTGAGATAAGTTGTAACTGCAATTAAAGTCTCCTTGACTACAGTGGCCCTCACAGCTTGGGGAGGTGAATAACAAAAAACAAAAAAAAGTAACCACAGAATTGTACTCTTTAATCGAAACTACTCTTATACTGCCTAGTCATTAACAATTTATAGTTGATGAACAATTTTTAAGGCCATTTTATAATCAGCTGAGCTCCGATGTTTCTGGATTGGTTTTAAGAAATTATAAAATAATTTGTTGAGATTTTGAGACGATCGAAACACAGCATGGAGTTTTTTGTACCTTCTGTGCTTAATGATAGATTTTTATAAACTTAGCTGTACCCTTTTCGAAGAGTTATCTTAGCTTATGGTCACACAATTCCAGAAATTTATAATAGTAACATTATCTCTGTCATTTTGTTCATTGTCAATTACAGTTTTGCTATTTGATTGACCTACAAATTCCATTGTTGAAAATGTTTAAAGACAGCAAGATGGCATCAAGATCAAAGGTATCAACTTAAATGTTTTCATTAAACAAACTAGCCATAATTATTTTAATTATGTAAAAAAATTATTGTAAAAACTATTTTTGCCATTTTGTGTTACAATGGATACCTAAATTGCTTAGCAAACATGATTTATTAACCATAGTAACTCTATTGGATTATTTCCATAAATAACACATTGAGTATTTTTATACTACAAATGAAGTACAATGGATTTTTTATTTGATTGATAGTGACACCTGAAATGCCTGGCAATGGTTCATTTTGCATAGTTACTAGCTTAAGTTTCTTGAAACATCAAAGTTATAAACAAGACTAATATTAATGTGGCATTCTGATTGTAAAATATTTTATGCATATAGAAAATTAAACACATACCTAATTTTTAATTTTAGGTGTTTTTATGCAGTTTAAGGGATCTATCTTATATTCCATGAAACTGCTACATAATCTATATAAAAAAGAACCTTTATCACATCTTCATAATGCTGCTTCTCTTTCTCTTTTCTATAAATACTATAATGGGCACTGCTCTAAAGAGCTTGCGACTTTTGTACCATCGAAAAAAATTCATTCTCGTGTTTCTCTTCATTTAAGTTTCATCCTTTCACTGTGACTGTTCCTAAGTGCTTTAAAAATTCTTATTAGTCTAGTTTTTTTCAGAGTACATCATTTCTTTGGAAACGTCACCTCAACCTAGAAACGTCACCGCAACCTAGAAACGTTACCGCATAACTGAATATTAAAATGATGCAACTAATGGCACCAATCTTCTTTTCTTTGTTTTACTACTTAAAGTATCAAAATTGATCTGTCAGATACTAAATTGGATAAGAGCAGAGTTATCTTTATCAATGTAGGCAATTAGTAAAATATTCTTATTATCAATTACAAATTGAACTGATGTCAGTTTATTTTGTAGCCATTGTAATAAATTTTAGAGCTTTTTAGAGCAAATTTCAGAGCTTTTGCATATAAGCCACCATTGTCAAAAATAATTTATAAATTAGTTATTATTTTATTATTATTACAAGTTATTATATGCAGTTTAGTTCGTGCCATTTATAACTGCATTAAAAATATTATGATTAGCTAACTTCAAGTTTTCTTGTATTATATAAAAATAAATATCAATAGTTTTCATGTTTTAACTATATAAAAATATGAATCACATTTACAAAATCTTATAAATATTTGTATATGTATTACTGTTAAAACAAGTTTATTACAAAACCAGTTAGAATAAAATACATGAAATGTTTTTGCCACATAAAATCAGATACATCTTTTCAGGGGTGGCAGAACCATTTTTTGGTGTTAGAAACAGCTAACTTCCAGATATGGAGCTAACTCCAAATATTATAATATCAAATATCAAATAAAGATGCTTTGCAAAAAATTGTGATGATCGGAGCCTGGAAACAAAAAACCCTTAAACTTTAACCCCTCGCCCTTAACGTGGGAGCAACAATTTTATAAATTATTTTCTTTACTATTTTTATTTAAAGGAGTATGTCCAACTTACATACAATTTTGCCCCCCCCCCTCCCTTTTTTTTTTTTTTTTTTCTTAACACATTTTTTTGCTCAAGGATGATAGAAAACAATATAAAACTACACTTAATAACTTAAAAATAATTTTGAACTCCAAAAAAACTTTTTAACATATATTTATACATGAATATATATTTATATATAAATATATGCATTTATAAATTACCAGATAACTATGATGCCAAGCTGATCGAGCTTTTTTGATAGATAATCCTCAAGACTCTAACAATTTGTTGGTGTAAAAATCTAAACACGATCAGCTTGGTGTAAATATGGGCCAAAAAGATATTAAAGTAGGACATACTCCTTTATACTCATTTAAAAATTTCAAATTTCATGCAACAATCTCTTATTGGTCAGTTTTTATGACACTGCAAAGTTTATAGCCCACTCAAATTGAGGGAAAAACTTGATATGAAAAATAAAATTGCAAAATGAACATTCTCTCTAAATTACTTGAAAGAGTGGAAAAACCAATATGCCCTTTAAATTCAAAAAAATATCATTTATTTGAATTGTAAACAAAACAAAGATAATAAAAACGAAAAAACTAATGTTTTATTATTAATAAACAAAATAATTAAAATGAAATCAACCATATGGAATAAAGTAAACAAAAAAAGTGAGCAATTGCTGATCAATATACCTATGGACCCTAATAAACTTATAGTAAAGGTGTTATATAGACTGTTTGTGGTAAAAAGCAACACAAAATTTGGTATAGATTACAAAACCTATTAATTTAATTGAGGAAAATAATAGTATTTTTTAAAAACCACAAAAACACAAATTAAAAGACTAGAACATTCTGAATATTTTTATTTCATTTATTTTTAAATAAAAAGATTCTGAATGCTTTTATTTTTGTTTTTTTACTGTAAAACATGAACAGAGTGTTAATACATCGACTATCTTATAGTCAGCTGCTACAACGGAGTGCTGCTACATCTGCTATATTTTATAGCCTGCTACAAGGGAGTGTTGCTACATCAACTTGACTGAGAGTTTGGTTGGGGCAGGCAGTCTATTAAAAAAAAAAAGTTTTTAAACTTTTTCCGATCTTTAAAACAATAAAAAACCTGACAATAATAAAATTAAAGGATACCAAGCAAGAACATATAATATATATATATATATATATATATATATATATATATATATATATATATATATATATATATATATATATATATATATATATATATATATATATATATATATATATATATATATATATATATATATATATATATATATATATATATATATATATATATAAATTGTTTAATGAACAACAATTACTAGATTTATGGAAATCAGCAAATATAGCCTTGATTTTTATTAAATGTAACACAAACAATGCCTCTTAAAAATGTAAAGTTTTCAAATCAATTATTCGAAAAAAAATTATGAGTTATCGAATAAAAATGGTTAACTAAATAGAAATCAAGACGGCTTTAAGAAAAATAAACGCTACACAACATATCTACTGGCAACTCTTGATATCATAAAAGATGTTCTAGTAAATGGCTAGAGTTAGTAAAAGTAGCAAATCCATGTGTCACTTTTAATAAAGTGACACATTTGACCAGGTTCTCTGTCAGAGAACCTGGTCAAATGTTTTCTATCCATACATTGTGATTTTTCACTACGCCATATTAATGAAGTTTAGTAATTAGGCACAAATGTGTCACTTTATTAAAAGTGGCAAATATTTACTTGCACTTTATTAAAAGAGACTGACGCAAGCATAAAAGTTTAGATTTTATATAGGATTATATACAGATAATGATAGTATTTAATCGTTAACTATATTGGACTAAATAAAAACTGGATAAAAGAAAATTTTATTCAGCTTTAAATAATTCAAGTCAATAAAAAAATATTTTTTATTAATACAAAAACTTATATAATGCTCATAAAAAAACTTACTTTTTTAGCATCGCCTTATGACATTGACTGTTTTATTACAGGCGTGAAAGCGCCTGCCGTGCTTCTTATGTTACCGCGACTAAAGTCGATTTAAAATATTTTCAAAAATACTCTGAAAAGTAATATGTGGAGATTTTTTTCACATATTTAAAAAATATCTTTAAAATACTTTTGAAAAATATCTTTCTATTATTCAGCAATACAAATTGAAAAAAATGATTTTATCTTTAATTTAATTGTAAACGAAACCTGATAAATAAGTAGAATTTCTACTTTTTAGTTGCATTAGCTAAAGTTTTTCCACTTGTTTTTAGTAAAATTAATTTTCTTTGTTTAAAAAATTAAAATGACATTCGTATTTATTTTTATTTTTAAATGTTATTAGGAAAGTCTTTTTAAAAATACTAGTAAAAATACTATTAACAGTTGCAATAAAAAAAAAGGGTTTGGGCAAGAAGTGTTTTGATAAAAGCTTTTTTACGTTTTTAAATCTCTTGTTTTTTAATTGTTTTAAACTTTTGATTTAAGTTTGTTTAAGGTCAAGGGGCTGTCCATTAACTACGCCAACAATATAGGGAAAGGGAATCCAGATATTTTCGACAACGGGAGGGGGAGGTCAAGAAAGTTGACGTCAACGTTATTTTTAAAAATAAATTTAGTTACTTAAAATAAAGAAAATTAGGCAGTGTTTGTAGTTTAGTGTTACACACTCAACCTTCAGTATTTTAATGAAATTAACTGTATTCCTACTTTTTAAAAACCGTTTTGTGCTTTAAAAATACCCAACACATATAGAACTAAATAAGCACACGCGCTGTTTACTTGTAATGCTATTATTTTTTCAAAGTTTTTGTTTGTTGGTCTGCTGTGAAAACAAATAAAGGTTTATGTAAGTAATTTATATTATTTTTTATATTATTTAAATGTTTATTATATTATTTAATATATTATTTAAAAGTAATTTAATTATTTAAATTCATTATATTATTTAAATGTTTATACCAGTTGATCAAACTGAATCTTATTATGTCTGTGGATGGTGGAGCTGATGAAAATTCGAAGTATCAAAAAGTTATTAATGCTGTAGTCCATTACTTTATAAAGCAAAACATTAAAGAAATATTTGTAGCAACGAATGCACCTGGTAGAAGTGCGCTTAATCGAGTAGAAAGACGAATGGCTCCTCTTAGTCGAAAACTGTCTATTTTGAGGACTATTTTTTCCAAATTAACCCTTTGGAAGCCATCATGACACAAAAGGCAAAGTAGTTGACAAAGAGTTGGAAATATTAAACTTTAAATATGCTGGCGAAACATTTTCAGAATTATGGAAGTAAGTAAGTATCGATAATTTTTCAACAGTAGCAGAGTATGTTGTGTCTGAAAAGTCTGAGCTTGAAATTGAAAATTTAATAATCAAAGATCAAGATTGTTTCCAAAACCAAGTAAGAACAAGTCAGTATTTTCTACAAATTATCAAATGATGTGATTAACTTGTTACCAACCAATTAAAAGCTCATATTTTGAAATTATTGCTAAATAGATTTATCTCCCCACCATTATCAATCTGTCAAACTAATGAGGGTTCTAAATCATCATATGTATCTGATATAAAATCACATGGATTTCCATCTCTTTTATCTAATCAGCCAATAACAGTTGAAAATATACTACCTCGATCGGCAAAGGTTTTTAAAATTCTTCCATATGAAATATATTGTCCTTCTATTTAGTTGTCATTGTCTGAATAGGTATGTAAAATCTGTCACGTTTATGCTACTTTTCTAACTATATTAAAGAAGCATGTTTAACAGCTCCAATAATGTGTGTCTAGATCCAGTCAAAAACTGAATGCACCCCAATAATAAAGAATTTTAACTCGTCTAATGCGAGTGGCTACTAAAAGGTAGAGAATGATCATGGCAATTATTGCTCATAGAGATATGCTAAGTGTAGAACGGCTAAATGAAAAAAATGTTGACTTGTCTGATATTTCAGTTCCACAAGAAATTATTCAATCAGAGCCTACGATGTAAGATTTAGATTTATTTGTAAAAATATGTTAATAAATTAAAGAAGTATCTTCTGTTGTAGATGTAAACTACTATTGTTACTACTATTTAAAATATTTTTGTTTTCTTTTAATTTTTCTTTGCTCTTAAGAAGGGCGAGGAAGGGGGGGGGAAGGTTAATTAAATGTTGACGTAATTTTATAGGGGGTCTATGAAAGTTTGAGAAGTTGTGACAAGGAGGAGGGGAGGTAAAAATTGTCGGAAAACTTTTGATGTAATTTATGAACAACTCCCAAGTTAAAAGTTAGTTATTCTTAGAAGTTCTTGGTTTTAGCATATTGCACAATAGGCGATTGTAGTTTTATATATTATAGTTTTCAGTGAGTGTACTGTGGAGAGAATCGTCCAAAAATAGCAAACTATTTATAGCTTGAATAAAAAAATATGATACATGAAAGACTATGACACATGTTTTTAGGGTGTTTGATACAATATGATACATGTTTTTAGGGTGTTTGATACAATATGATACATGTTTTTAGGGTGTTTGATACAATATGATACATGTTTTTAGGGTGTTTGATACAATATGATACATGTTTTTAGGGTGTTTAGAGTAAAGCAACTGATTTCCGGGCACGTTTTTAAATTTACCATGGTATAAATACACAGTTGGTCATTTTAAAGACGATCTATTTCATTTAACACATTAATTAAAAAAATATGTATAAGTATATACATATTTTTTATAATTAGCGTGCGATAGTATCTAAAACAGTTTTATGGTGATGTTTAATCGTGATTGAGTCATTGCAGACAAAAAATTGAAAAGAAATATTAATTTAATAAAAAATAAAATTTCAAAAAGTATTGGAATTATGTATAAAACTAGATATATGTTGGATAAAAACTGTTTAAAATCTATTTACTTTTCATTTATTCACAGCTATATTAGTTATTGTAATATTGCTTGGGCAAGCACTTATCCGTCAAGATTAACGTGTATCTTAAAAAAACAAAAACACCTCATATTAAATGCTAATAAATACACCAGTGCCAATCCACTGCTTAGAAAGCTTGGAGTGCTGAATGTTTACCAATTAATTGATATTCTTTTATTCATGTTTAGAATAAAATATCATATGCTGCCTAATATTTTTGAAGACCTTTTCTTTACTGTAGATCATAAATAACAAGAAAAGCATTCATTGCTTAATTATCAGGAACCAAAAACTTTATTAAAACAATCTGAATTCTCAATAACTTACCGAGGGCCACATTTGCGGAACTTATTTCTCCTAAATAATAGTAAAACTACAACTTCAATCCAAACTTTTAAAAGTATCTTAAAAAAACAGTTACTTGATTATGACGTATCTCAAATACTATTTTATTTTTAATTTTTATTTTATTCTTTTTTATTTTTTTAACTTTTCCTTTTGTTAAAAAACAACATGACCCTTTACATTATTAGCTATCTTTATATTTATTATTTTATTTTATGTTGTATTGAATTCGGAAAAAAAATGTAACACTTTTTATTTAAAAGTATTTAATATTATTTTACAGAGATTGTAATATATATATATATATATATATATATATATATATATATATATATATATATATATATATATATATATATATATATATATATATTTTTTTATTTGATAGATTATTTTTTGTTTAATATATAAATGATACAACGGGGATGGATAATAAGATTTTTGTCTTCTGCCTGCTCCTGTCACATCTTTACTCAAAAAACAATATATTGTAAATAATTTATTATAAATATGAGGAAATGTACACTTAAAAAAAAAAAAAAAAAAAAAAAGTACACAATCGCAATTCAAATAAATAGAAAATTGTGAGACAGAACTATTTAACTTAGTAAAATTAATAAAGTTTGAGAAATCAACGTATCAAAAATTAAATCAAACCTTAAATTTTTCAATAGCTGCCAACAAAACCGACAAAAACAATATTTACCAATTGCCACCTGAAGATTACTCCGAATTACTAAAAGAAACCATCACAAAAGCATTAAAAAGCTCCTAAAAAACTAGAAAATTCAATTGACCTCAAGGCAAAAAGTTTAGCAACTAAACAAAATATAAACTAAACCAAAATAATCGCCAAATCAGAAGCATTCATAACATTAAACTTTAATGTCTTTTAATTTAAAAGACCATAAAAAAAATTTGATAATCAATAACCTTGTCGCCTATTAAATTCGGAAAAAAGTGAACTCGGAGTTGTCAGCAAAACATTTTTAGATGAAATCAACAAGAAAATATTTTTTTTTTGCTTATGCTTATGAACCATTTGATTAATTCAGTGGAAAAACATCGATGAAGTAGTCAAATGATTTTCAAGCATAAGCGACAATCAGCACTGTGTATTAATACAACTCGAAATCAATGAATTTTATCCATCCATCACAAAAGATATTCTAATCAACGCGTTTATATTACCAAAACATTGAAACGAGTAATGAAAAAAAAGGGTCATAAATATTTATGATGTAATGTAAAAAATATAATGATTTAAATCATTATAGAAAATCGTTATTATTTTTTAACCATGAAACATGGAGGAAAAAAAAAAGGCGTATAACGATTGTTTCGACGTCATATTGGAATACTTTGATGAAGCCAAAGTGTGTGAACTGGTAGGTTTATAGATTCTAGACTCTCTATTTAGAACCATCACTAAAAATAATTAAGGCCTTTACCGAGACGACGGGTTGATGGTAATGTGCAAAAAAACTACTAAACAGTTAAATTCACAAAAAATATAATTGAGACATTTAAAAGCATCGGAACGAAACATTTAAAAGCATCGGATTGAGACATTTAGAGGTATCGGATTGAGACATTTAAAAGCATCGGATTGAGACATTTAAAAGCATCGGATTCCAAATACAGATCCAAACCAATTTAAACAGTGTTAATTTTCTTGATGTGATGATTTAATTTTCTTTTAATCTTCCAAAAATCTCCTCTCCATTAACTATCGACTTTTTGATGAATTCTTCTGATGAAAAAACTTATTAAAACTAGAATATGGAGAATCACTTAGATTAAATGATTTTTAAAAACTTTAACTTAAATTACAACCCAATAAACATGGCATCCCTCAAAAACGAAAAAATAAAATAGTTTATTTTAACCCACCGTAAAATAAAAGCGTCTCAACCAATACTGGGAAAATTTTTTTGAAGGTAATAAATGAACATTTTTCACCTTCAAACTCTTTACATTAAATATTTAATCAAAACACCACAAAGATTAGCGATAGCTACTCAAACAACTGGTAGCGTACCAATGGGCTCGCAAGGCGAGCAGCCGCGAGAGGGCCAAGAGTTATTTGGGGCCAAGCTGACCAAGTTTTTGTTAAAAATTTCAAAAATTTGTCCAAGATGACCAAATTTTTGTTATAAATTTCAAAAATTTGTCCTATTAAATGCTCTTCTGCGGTGCTCTGTGATAAGACCGTAAGGACTTTTTGGGGCACCTAAATCAACATAAAAAAAAAAAAAAAAAAAAATTTTAGAAAATAGAATGCACGTTTATAAACATATTAACATTAACGTTGATATGCTTATAAACGTGCTTATTATTTTGCGCGAACTACGATGAGCTGCTTTAGTGAAACGATAAATTGCTGCTTGTTTTAAAAAAAATATGCTATAACTTCGCAATTAGCAAACTTTTTTTTCTCAACAAAAAAAATATTTCAAAAGATTATTAAATTCTGGATGATTTTTCAGAATTAAAAAAAATATTTAAAATTATTAATAATAACAAGATGTTGATAAAATGCGGAAACTTTCAACATGTAAAGTGCGAAAATAAACTGTGGAAATAGGGCTAGGGGCTACATACATCAACTAATTTAAAGAAAACATTTAAAGAATGATTCTACATTGATTGAGGTTTTGGGTTTAAATTACGAAATATTTCTTTCACTATATTACCGCATTTTACAAAATCTCCGTATTTTACAAGTGTCTACAATAACATATTGTGAGTTAATCATTGACATAATCGCACTACTTATTCTATATTTGACATTCTTTGTTAGGGTGGCGACTGCAAAAAGATCTTTCAGCTTATTAACAAAAATTAAAGTATCTTTATGGACACTGTTCATAAAGATACTCTGTCCATTAGCGCTAAACCTTTTAGCTATTGAAGCTGACTTAGCAGCTTAATTAACTTTAAAAGATATGATAGACTGGTTTGCAGAGGCAAAAAAAACAATTTTCATTAGATTACTATCATACTATATTTAAATGAGGAGGAGGAAGGAAAGGGGGAGAGGGGGTGAAAGGGTGCGAGAAAAGAAAATTTAGGTTCCTGGAGTAAGGTTTTGCGGGGATCTTCTTTTAAGTTTTCTTATTAATTACAAATTAATAACAAAATTTACACAAAATAAACAAAAATTAAAAAAAAAAAAATTCTTTACTTTTTTACTTGACACTGCCGCTTTTTCAGATATTATTAAAGCTAAGATATATTTTTAAATTTGAAGTTCTTCTTTAAAAAGAATTCATAATGCTGTAGTCACCTTCTTAAAGTGTTGTAGATAGATCATTACAATGTTTGAGAAAATCCTCATTCGAGAAAAACTTTTTTGATGTCAAAAAAAAAATTTAGATTTAAACTCAATTTTCTAAGCAATTTTTTGACAAACAATTAGGAAAAAATAAACTTAAAAGTTTATATTTTGTCCTTTGGTGTTTCTTGTGTTTCTTGTAGTTTTATAATCATTTTAAAATCTTAATATTGTTGACATTTAATAAACGTCACTTGCATCTCTCATACAATTGAGAAAAAGCTGTACTACTTTACTTTTTTGGCTCTGTATTACTTTTCTTGTTAAATTCAGCTATTGACGAAACTATACAAATTTCGTCAACAGCTGTTTTAGACTCCAACGTAGCTAAGTCATTTTGGATGTTGCAATTCAGATAATTTTGGCCGTTTGCTTTTCATTAGCACATTGCAAGTGTTTCCTAAGTGTCAGTTTCTGTTCTATTAGCAACTAAATAGGTCAATAAAATTACCAATGCTTCTGTTGTCAAGGTCGAGTGGCTTTTGTCACTCAACCTTAAGCTTTTGCTAAGTCGTCCTAAGACGTCTAAAAGACGTCCAATGGATGTTTGGATGTCCATTCGACGTCCATCGGACGTTTTAGGACGTTCTATACCCACTAGGCAGTGTATAACTCTTTTATAAAACTCAATCAACGTGAAGTGGCTTTGATGTCTATGCAATATCCGACTCAGCTCTTTCCAATCCAACATTACATAATCAAAACAGCGTTGGTAAGAATCCAAACCAATCAGTCAACACATGTACTCTACTTTCCAAACCAATCAGCTACCGAATATACTTTTCTTTATGATACAAACCAATGAGTCAACAAATAATTTAATTTTAATTTAATAATTAAAATTATTTGTTGCATTTTATTACTTAAAGCGATTTCTTAAGGGTGAAGATATTAGGAAAATATGTGAAATATGGTCAATTATACGTACTTACTTACAATTACAATTATACGTACTTACTGCCAACAACCCCGGACACAAATTTGTTTTTGTCTCATAAAGATATTAATATGCTTTTTACTTATATGACAAATGAATTAAAAAAAGTTTATGTTTGGTTTAAACAAAATAGATTTTCTCTAAATATAGAAAAAACTAAATGGACACTTTTTTATCCACCTTTAAAAAACCAGAAATTGTCCCACATCATGCCAGACCTTTTAATTGATAATATAACAATAAAAAGAGAAAAAGTTACTAAGTTTCTCGCAGTATATATTGATGAAAATCTATCTTGGAGATAATACCTCCAATAAAATTGCTAAATGGATCGGCGTTCTCTATAAAACAAGAAATATATTAAGTAAACACCAGTTAACACAATTATATTATTCATTTATACATTGTCATATAAACTACGCGAACATTATATGGGGAGCACTCACAGAACAAAAATAAAATCTCTTTACCTTCGTCAGACTAACGCAACTTGCGCAATAAATTTTAAAAATCGGTTTTTTCATACGAAACAATTTTTTAAAGAAATAAATATTTTAAATGTATATCAACTAAATGTCTTTAATATTTTATGTTTCATGTTTAAATGTAGAGAAAATTTATTGCCAAATGTATGACAAAATCTTTATTGGATGAAACCTAAAAACAAATATAATCTTCGAATTAATAATAATCTTATTGTTCCTTTTTGTCGTAAAAGCAAAGACCAGTTTTTTGTTTCTTACCGAGGTCCTTATCTCTGGAACAAAATAGTCTTACTAAACTTTGATTTTTCCACCAAACTGACTTTTGCTTCATTCAAACAGAAACTTAAAAAAATTATATTTTTAATTGAAAATATCTTAATTAATTTTTAATTGCTTTTTTTGTTGTTGTAGATGTTTTATTTTGAATATTATTTGGTTTAACATTTTATCTTGGTTTTTAAATTTTTTTGCATAAAGGTGTATTATTATTATTTCACTACAGACATTGTATATTTATTCAAAATTAACCATATATGGTAAAGAGCTTCATAACCATATATGGTAAAGGGCTTCAAAATTAACCATATATGGTAAAGGGCTTCAAAATTAACCATATATGTTAAGGGCTTCATGACAAGATACTCATGATCTTCTATAAGTCCTGTCGTTACTAATGTAAAAATTGTAAAACATATTTAGTTATTGTAATATTAAACGGCAAATATAAAAAAAAAAAAAAAAAATTATGTAGAGATTCACATGGCGGTTGTTTTTTTTATGTGCCACATGGCGGTTGGTTTTTCTCCAAATTCTCCTGTTGATTATAATTTTTATACGCAATATCAAGGTGCAAAAATATTGTAAAGTTACAAAATAAACGTTTATTTATTGAAACATTTTTTTTTTTTTGCAACCCTAATCTCATATAAATCAAAAAATGTCATAGTAATATGATTTTCGTTGAAATTAAGATGTTGCGGTTTATTTTTGTCCGGCTAATTATCGCTAATTACAATACATGATGAACACATAATTAAGCCTGCAGAAATTTCTACAAAGCGTCATCAAAGTCAAGGACAAAAACAGCGGAACACAAATTATATGAGAAAACTATGTTTTTTTCCGCATCGACTTTTTCGGTGGTTTTCGGTGAAGTTAATGTAGTCGTCACTCAGAAATAAAAAAAAAATTTAAATCAATTATTTGCTTTTGTCAAAGTTATTTTAACGATGCATACTTGATTGAACAATTTATTAGTTTTTTTAACGAGTGTTAAAACACATAATTATTTGCTCAATTAATTAACGTGCGTTAAACGTTTAATTGTGACGTAATAAAACATATAAATACCGTAAAGTTTCTAACTCGTTACAACTAAGATGTTGGTGTTGTTAGTGCTTTGCTTTTTATCGTTTCTAAGCAGTGGACAAGCTAAGGCGTCTTGTAATTTAGTACGATGCGCTAAACCTTTATGCGGGTCAGGTAAGTTATACTGTATTTTACACTTTTATTTTGTACACTTAAGTACACTTATATTTTGGTTGACATTTTATTAATTATGACAAGGTGCGAATCACAGGAGATACCATAAAGTCCTAAGTACAGTATTTTTTTGTCTCGATAAAAATGCGTATCAGTTTTTACATTGATACGCATTTTAGTGAGATATTTACGACGTATTTATGCAAAGTAAAGTTTTACATTGAATAAATACGTTGTACTTGTACGCAAGTTGTAGAAGAAAATAAGATACAACAATTTATTCAGTAAAGTTGCTTCACTACTTAAATTTGAATTAATGTATGTAAAAACATTGCCTCACCTTTGAGGCAAATATGCTTTACTGATGGGTAAAGGTCTGGCTGATCCGGTTTCATAAAATAAATTAACCCCCATGATAAATTAACTCTCGTAGCGTAAAAAAATTAACCGAGGAGTTAATCTATTTTGAAATAGATTATTTCCCCTTGAAATAAAATAACGCCTGACGGCAAAAAAAATTAACTCCCCATGAAGTTTTAACTCCCTCGCAACAACAACATACGAATTACCAAAAAATTTCAACTTGATGTTTTCCAAATGTGTTTGTTTTTAATGATGTCTATCCATTGATGTCCACTATTTGGAAAGAATAGAAAAGACAACAATCGTTATCACCATCATTCTTATTAATAACATTTTCGTCATCTCCCAACTCTTGTCGAATTTTAGCTTTGTTTATTTCTAAAGATTCTTAAATTTTCCGAATATGATTTTCTGAAGCAATAGATATGGTTTTCGGGTTTAACCAGTCAAACGTACCTTGCCATGATTTGGAATGCTCAGTAGCACTCAAACTAGCCTATTTTTCTTTTTTTACCATTTTTTTGGTGCTCAACACATCTTAATATAATTTTTCTGTTTCACCAATATATATAGAGTTGCAAAAACATTTTATTTGGTAGACGCCTGGGTTTGTATTTGGAGGAAGTTTTATTGTTGCAGAATATATTGTTTAAATTTAGAGCTGATGTGAACATAACATTTATGTTTTGTTTTTTATATTATTTTCTAAGTTTGCGACCAACAATTGATATCCATGGTAGTCTTATAAATGGTTGGTTGTCAGTTGGTTGTTAGTTGGTATTTTTTCATCTATTTTTATATAGTCTCTGGCGATATTAGTTAAATTGTTCTTTTCGTGTTTTCAGCAAATATTTTTATTAAAAAATCAATTTCTTGTTGAAGGTATTTTTGTGAATATTATCTTTTTGCACGACATAAAAACTCTTTGAATACGCCACTGATAATATTAGAATTGATATTTCAACTTGGTTTAAGTTGAATATTAGTTATTGCTTCTTTTTGATGTATTTGAAATTCATAAGCTCCTTGCATTGTGTTCGTAATAATAATATCTAGAAAACTAAGTAGTTTTGGTAGTTTTCGAGTTCTACGGTGTATTTTATGGCAGGACTTTGTTCGTTTAGGATATTTAGAAACATTTGTTGTTGTTTTATTGAGTTAAAGCGAGCGTGACAATCGTCTACCTATCTCATGAAAGTTTCTGGTTCAGATGTATGAATAGTAGCTATATTAAGTTCTTTTCTTTCTATATTTTGTAGAAATGCTTCCGCAATAACAACCATTAAGGACAAACCTATAGGACCTGAATTAGGTATTAGGGATCGTCCACAAAGTACGCACGCTCGGAGAGGAAGAGGATGTCTGCAAATGGCGTTTCTGAGATAAGTGGGCAGTAGTTCAATTATAAAAGTATGGAGACATTAAATTAAAAAAAATATCATAAAATGTTGCGTTAGTAAGTTAAAAGCGTAGGTACTTTTAGGAAGGTAAAGAGTACTCAAAAAAGCGTACGGCAAATTAAGCGGGGGAAGAGGGGGGATTGGCAAAAAAAAAAGCGTACTTTATGGACGACCCCTTATTCTGATTTTGCTTTCATATAAAAAAATAGCTAATACTCAATGAGAGTTCTATTAATTGGTGTATGTCTGTACAAGCAAAATTTTTGTTCGAGCCTTTAAGTTGTCGGTGTCATTATTTAATATATCAATAATAATAATAAAATAGCCTCTTTAATAGGTATGGACGGATATAAATTAAATATATCAAAAGAAATTTAAGCTTCATTGGGATCTATTTTCGATGTCTGGCTTCATTAACAAAACTATTTGAATTAATAAGACTGTTTTTGTTTTTGTTTAGTGTTGGTTGAATGATATTAACGAGGTATTTGGAGGTTCCATATGGTGGTGTGTTGATTATTGATATATAACAAATATTATTATATATATGTTGCTTCCAATTTTTTTTTACGGGTCTATCTATACTTTGTATAACTTTATCTTATATTTAAATCAGCTTTATACCAAATTTAAATCTGTAAAAAAGTCATGAAAATATCAAAAAAAGAAAACAAGTCTTATGAGAACTTGAACCTATAAAAAAACGCTCTTAAAGGTGGTCTTTGATTAGCACTCTCTTTCCTGGAATTGAAGGTATTTTAATACCATTTGACTAGAGAAGGAGCTCTGTTTATAAAATGCCCTATGTTTATTAAATCCTAAATGCCCCTGATTACGATATTTTTTGTTTACTTCTTCTGAGAAAGTAATTATTTTTGAGAAATATATATTAATGTTTATTAAACATTTTTTATGTAAAAACTTTTATCATAAGTTACGCAATTTTCAAAAAAATTTTAAAAATTGAAAAAAAAAATGAAGCCAAAAGCACATTGAGTTAAGCTTACCCCTTGTTCTCTGCAATTACAGCATTGGGCATAATTTTATTCAGTTGCAACTGTCATTGCAGATCACTAAGATATATTTATTGCAAAACTTTAAGTAATTTAAGTTCTTTAATTTAAAGGTGCTCTTCCGATTAAAGATCCATCCGGATGTTGCGAAATCTGCGCAAAAAGACAAGTAGGAGAATCATGTGGTGGATCAACCAAGGGTGTTTGTGATGACCATCTTTTTTGTAAAGTAAATAGCCAACACTCAAAATATGGGATATGCGGTAAGTTAATTAATTCTAATTTAAACAGAAGTTATTGATAAAATACAGAACCCAGTGGGCAAGGACATAAAAAAAAAGACATCTTTTAAACGTCTTATACACGTTTTGGACGTCTTTTGAACATCTTTTGAACGTTTTTGAATGTTTAAAAGACGTCTTTTTTTGGTCCGGTGCCCACTGGGAATATGCTGTAAATTTAAAAATTCAAAACAACGGTTATTGATACAATTGTAGGTATAAAAAACGTTGTAGTTTATATTTAGAAGCACAGCAACAAGTATTGAATTTTTATATTGCAATGATGCAATTACAGTTGCATAGATTTTTGGTTGCAACATATTAATTAATTTTAATTTTTCAAAATTGTTTTATATAATATATAATATTATTTTAGAGCGTAATAATCCCGATTGCCGAAGTCCATCAGATACTGGTCCATGCAGAGGGTATTTCATAAAATGGTTTTTTAATCATGCCAAAAAAATATGTCAACAATTTGTTTATGGCGGATGTGGTGGAAATAATAACAGATATAACAGTAAAATATCTTGCGAAAAGTCGTGTGCAAATAAAATTAACTAAAATATTCAATCACATGAACTTTGACCCATTAGCAGCAAGACGTCTGTCTTGCCTGATATACAAGCAACAGGGGAATTTTAACATTATTTAGATTTATAAGTGCGGTGTAAACATTTTTTTAAATTTCTTACGAAAGCTATAAATACTTCATTAAAAATTCTTGGTGCAAACATTTAATTTGTAAAAAATTTTATTTATGTTTTACAAATATTTATGATTTACTTAAAACTAAAAACAATTTGATGACGACATTAAAACAATAGAATTGTTCATTCGTAAAACAAGAACTAAATTAAAAGACATTTTTAACATAAAAACTTATTGAAAAGAAGAACAGTACAGTTTTAAACATTGTTTAAAACTTAAACATTGTTTTAAACAATGTTTTTCTTTCAAAAAACCAAACGATGAATTATTGTATATTAATATTAACTCAAATCACCCACCCTAAATTCTAAAAGGTGCGGCCGTGGCGCAGTGGTTAGAGCGCTTGCTTTATAAGCAAGAGATCCAGGTTCAAAACGAGCTCTGGATATTTCCGCGCCACGGTAATTTCACGGATATTTCTGGATATTTTCGCGTCACAGTAAGGAAGGAGGCGTGAACTTCCTGGTTAAATGCACTTTCGCGGTACTCTGTGACAAGACCGTTAGGGCACCTAAATTAAAAAAAGAATTCCGATTTCAATTAATAACAGGCTAAACCAAAACTCATTTAATAAAAATGTATTCAATTCCTCTAAACAAATTTTTGAAGATGCCCTTAAAAAAGTGGTTTTGAAAATTTTGAATGAAAATTTGACCCTTAAAAGAAGGATAAAAAAAGACGAAATGGAACTAGAAAGATAATTGGGTTCAACCCCCATATAGCAAAAATGTTTCCACTAATAAATTACATAAAATTTTTAATCGAAATACAATTAAAGTTAGCTACAGTTGCACAAAAAATATGGAAAGAATTATGAAAGGTCACAATAATGCTTTGTTAAACAAAAAAGAAATCCAAAATGAAAAAACTACAGAAAATTGTAATTGTAAACAAAATTTTTTTTTTTTTTTTTTTTTTTTTTTTTTTAGTTTACATTTGTTGTCGTAGTAAATAAATTACTTTCACAAACACAAACAAGGTTTCTGAAAGAAGATCGTACTGATCTTATCATCAGAACCTTTTACAAACGTGTGTATATAAACTACATCAAAACATAATCAACAAAATAAAAAAGTAATAAACAATAAAAGTTCTAAAGAAATTATAAAGTTAAAAAAATCTGACTACATCATCCATTAAGATAATTAAATTTTTCAGTTTTTATTTGAAAACGGGAAAAGTAAAATACATGTTAAAATTGGACAAAACAATTTTATTCCAAAGATAAGGTGCACGATATGAAATACAAAACTGATTAAAATTGGTTCGACAAAAGGGCTCATATATAAAATTATTGTTTCTAAGTGTAAATTTATTTATTGGCTTCAAACAAAAGAGATCTTTGAAAACGGGTAAAGATATGTCATTTTTCCACATATACATAAAGCACAAAACATTAAAAACATTAAGCTCATAAATATTGAGAACTTTCATTTTAATAAAAAGTGGTTTGGAATGAGTGTATTGATCCGCAAAATTTATCAAACGGATCGCATGTTTCTGACGGCGATAAAGGCATTTTAACTTACTTTTTTCAGTGCTTCCCCATGCAACATTAGCATAATTTAAATAACTATGAATTAATGAGTAGTAAAGTTGAGTTAGACTTTTTTTACATAAATATGTTCTGGTTTTATATAGAATTCCAATATTTTTAGAAATTTTTGTACCAATATAGTCTATATGCTTTTTCCATGTTATGTTTTCATCAAGAAAAACACCTAGAACATTTGTTACATTATGTCTTTTTATTTCAACATCATCAATAAAAATTTTAGGCAAACTTTGGGGTAAATAAGCTTTTTTGGAGACTAAGTGGAAAAGAACCCAATTTGTTTTTTTAATATTAAGAGTTAGTTTGTTGCATTTAAACCATTTGCATATACTTTTAAGTTCATTATTCATAGTATAAAAGAGTTTGCAAATGTCATTATTGGAAAAGAATAAGTTAGTATCATCAGCAAACATGATACTCATTAAATTTGAGGCTTTATTTAGATTTATATAAATCAAGAACAAAAGTGGTCCCAAAATAGAACCTTGTGGAACGCCACATGAAATATTTAAAAATTTATTTGGATGATCATTATTGCTGAAAACAAATTGTTTACGGTTGAATAGATAACTTTTGAACCATTTTATAACTTTGCAATTTATTCTATAATATTTTAGCTTTTGTAGTAAAATTTCATGATTGACAGTATTGAATGCTTTCAAAAGGTCGATGAAAACACCTAATGTATATTTACAATTTTCAAAAGAATTAGAGATTTCACTTACAAATTGGATAACTGCATGTTCTGTGGAATTATTTTTTTTAAAGCCGAATTGATAGTTGTGTAAAAAATTATTAGAATGAAGATAATTGTATAATCTATTGTACATAATACGTTCTAGTATTTTTGAAAATGTGGAGAGGACAGAGGGCGATAATTACTGATAATTGTTTGATCACCTTCTTTTAAAATTGGAGTAACTTTAGCAATTTTTATTTGTTCTGGAAATACTCCTTGGCGTATAGATGCTGCATATACTTTAAATACGATATCTTTTAGGTATTCAAAACATTCTATGACTATATTACCGTTTATACCATCTGCTCCGGTTGATTTATTTTTTTTAAGAGTTTTGAAAGCTTTTTCAAACTCTTGAAAAGATAGTTCAGAAGATAATTCGTTGGAACTAGTGCAGTTATCCATTTGGACTAAAAAATCAGGAATTTTTTTTGCTAGTTTGGGACCGATGTCAACAAAGAATTTATTAAATTCATGAGCTATAGCTCTTGATTCGCATATATGTTTGTTATCAACTACAATCGTTTGGGGAAGGGAACCTGAGCATTTTTTTTGTCTACAACTGATTTCATTCATTATTTGCCAAGTGCGTTTTGAGTTATTTTTAAATTTATCTATGAGTCTTGAGTAGTAATTTTTTTCAAGTTTTTACGAGCTTTTTCAAATAGGTATTTGTATTCTTTATATATTTTTTCATTTGCAGATGATTTTGTTTTAAGATATTTTATATAAAGCTTCTGTTTTATTTTTGATGATTTTTTAAATCCCCTGGTCACCCATGGGTTGTTTTTTATTTTTTGGATTTAGAGTTTTTACAATGATAGGGAAATTAGCGTCATACACGGAATAAAATGTTTCAAAAAATTTATCGTAAATTTTGTCTGCATTTTCATTAAAGTTAATATGCTTCCAGTGTAGGAGTGATAATTGGCTTTTAAATTGTTTTATATTGGTTTCGTTAAAAGTGCGTATTTTTATTTTATTTAATTTGGTTATATATTCAGAGTTTGATTTAAGCAACAAAAATAATAGAAAATGGTCAGATATATCCGATTTTAGGATACCGGTTTGGATATCATTATCGGATATATCTGTTGTAATTATATTATCAATCAAAGACGCTGAGTTTTTTGTTACTCTTGTAGGACGATTAATCAACGGGATTGCTCCAGTTTCGAAAAAAGAATCGTAGAAGTTTTTGACTTTATTATCTTTACTGTATAGTAAACAATTCATATTTAGGTGCCCAATAATAATTTTTTTTTTTTTTCTTTAATACCTTTTTTAAAAATACTTTGTTCAAAAAAAAGGCTCAAGTTCTCACTCACGCCGTCAGGTGGTCGATAACAACAGCTTAACAATTAGGAATGTACCGAAGCTTCGGCTTCGGCTTCGGCATGCCGAAGCTTCGGCAATTTTGCCGAAGCCAGGTTAATTTTTTGCCGAATCTTTGGCTTCGGCAAAAAATTTTAAGTAATTAAAGTTATAAGCTACTGTTGTACAAGTTATAAAAATATGCTAATTGCCAGTGTCTAATTAAGTTGTAAATTTAGGACTACAGAGTTAAAGTTGGAGTCTATACCATATACTTAGTATTATTTACTCCCAAATGTCTTGTTATGGAGGGGATGATAATAAATAAGTAGAAATATTTTGAATATAATAGTAAAATTAAGGAAGGTCCTCATGCACTTAGAAGGCTTATAAGTGTGACTTTAGATGAACTGAATCAGCATTTTTATGCAGAATAAAAACCTTATAATTTGTATTATGTAACGAATTTATATTAATTTTTGTGTGGGATTACCGCAAATAGAACAAAAATTGGTTTTAACATTTGACCTATAAACCTTAGTAATCTCACTTTAAAGAAGATTAAAGACACGTTGCTACTATTTTAAATTCTGTGTATGTTTAATTTTTTTAAATTTTATTTAACCATAATAATAAAAATTTACAAATTTTCATCGTAAGATTACAGAAATTGGTTAGGTGTCACTTATATAGTTACAAATTAGTCAATGGAGTGACACATAAAAAACATAAAGTTCTCAACAACAAAAAAGGAAGAAAAGCAAATGAAATATAAATGAAGAGAATAAAAAAAGAAAAAAAAAGTCAACCAAAACAATATAAATTAAAAGAAAAAGAAAAACAATGATAATAATTATCTTTACTCGTTTATTAATATTATGAATACTTCTAAATTGAATTTATATATTAAACATATAAACTTATATTCTGGTTTTTCTTATGATATGAAGACTTTTAAATTTTATTTAACATAAATTAAAGGTTAAAGGCTTTGATTACTTTGAGCTCTTATATTTATCATCAAAATTTATTTAAATTAAATAAACAATTTAAATCAAATAAATATCAGCCTGCTCAGTCCCTGTTTATTTATAAATATAAAGTAAATAATAATATAATTATAAATAAAAAATTTATAAAGTATTCTATTTATTATTTTGTTTAAAGCTCACTCTACTGAGTTGTTAGATTACTATAGAAGTTTTTTATCACAGATAGTTAATATTTGATTTCAGATACTGATGCAGATTTATCCATTACAGAGACAGAAGAAGAATGAATACTATAACTTCAGAGTGTAAAAGATTAATAGAAGCTTAAGAAAATGTTATGTAGTGTAAAATTAAAAATAATAAAAAAACAACAACAACAACTTAAAAGTGTGTAAAAAAGAAGTTAGAGAGAAATCTATCAATTGTACTTTTTTTTAGCAGCAGGTACACAACAGTTGTAGTGGAATACAAAATGGTCTTAACTTGGTTTTTTTTTTAGTTTAGAAATTGTTTGTTTAATAAATACAGAGAAGTAAAAAAAAGATATTGAAATAAATAGCAATAAAAAGATAGAGTGTGTTTGTAAGATTTTTTATGTTGTAGATACAACTAGATCAGCTAAGAGTGTTTATTTAGAGAAAGAGTGTTCAAGTGTAAAAGATAAATTTACTTGAGTAATATTCAGAGATTTTTATCCAGTCTTAACAAAAGGTGCGTTAAAAATAAAAATAAAATATACAGCACATGAAAAGATGCGTAACAGTAATTTATGGGGAATAAAATTTGAGGATGTTCAGCTAGCACACAATAATTAGATAGAGCAAACAAGATGATTAAATAGAGGATTAAAAATTAGATGATTAGATAGAGGATTAAAGAGAAACGATGTTTACATAGAAGAACAGTATGGCTATAAAAGACCAAAAAAATAGCAATAATCTTAGAAGAATATTGGGAATAGTTGGAAATATATGTGAGTTACTGATATTGTGCACTATATAACAGTAATATGGTTTGCACACAGAAAAAGTAGAACTAGAAGTAGGAAAATTTTGGGAGAATGTTTCAAAAAAGCTTAAGTCTTAAAAAAAAAACACTAGGTGCGGTGAAATATCAGAAACGACATAATGAGAAACTTTCAAACAGGGGCGCTGAGAGCTTTTGCCCTGCCTGGGGCAGCAACCCTGACTTGTGTCCTCATTTTTATACATTTTTTCTATATTATTAGTCAAAGATCTTAGTTTTGGAACCTTTTTTGTTTTACACCCCTGCTGATCTGAATGCTGATTAAATTTTAAGCATATATAGTGCCGAAGTTTCGGCTTCGGCAAAGTGGCTTCGGCAAAATTTTAGCTTCGGTACATCCCTATTAACAATATTTTTTTTGATTTATTGTTTATAATTTCAATAGTTAAAATTTCTTTATCGCCATCAGATACACTTAAATCATTTCTAACATAATAAACAATGTTTTCGTTTATATATATAAGAACTCCTCCGCCGCGTTTATTTACTTGCCTATGGAGTGAAATTAATTTAAAATGAGGAATATAAAAGTTTGAAGAATTATTTAAATCATTCGAAATCCACGTTTCAGTCAAACAAATTATATTAAAACAGTTTTTTGTTTCCTCTAACAAACTGAGAAGTTTTTCAAAATTATTATTAAGGCTTCGTATGTTTACGTGGAGAATTCTAAAATTTTTGTCGCAAACATTTTTAAAAAGAAACCCTTCTAATTATTGTCCAATAAGAAGAAGTTGTTTATCCAAAAATGTTATAAATAAATGTGTTGTTTCCTCTAAGAATGTACCTGATAAACATTATATTGGCATAACAGAGGGTGAATGAAAAAAAAGTTTTGCCAATCATAAGCAATCCTTTAAAAATAAAAAGTAGTCAAAAGACACCATGCTGTCAAAATATATATGGGAATTAAAAGATAAAAATATTGATGATTTTATAATGAATTGGTCTATCCTTAAAACAGCGTCTGCATATAACAATATTTCCAAAAAATACATACAATGTCTACAAGAAAAATTTGAAATTATTACACATGCAAACTAAGATTATTTATTAAACAAAAACTCGGAATTAATTTCTAACTGCAGGCACAAAAATAAGTTTCTCCTAAAAAACTATAAGCTCAAATAATAATTACATTAAAATTTTTTTAAAAATATAAAAAAAAACAACAACTATATATATATATATATATATATATATATATATATATATATATATATATATATATATATATATATATATATATATATATTGACATAACAGAGGGTGAATGAAAAAAAATAAACATTAAATTGGCATTATAATATATATTTATATATATATATATATATATATATATATATATATATATATATATATATATATATATATATATATATATATATATATATATATATATATTATAAATATATATATATATATATTTATATATATATATATATATATATACCTTTTAAAAGCGTAAAAAGCAACAACAACAGTAAAAATAAATAAGAAATTAAATATTATACAGTGCGTTATTGCATATTAGAAGTAAGTCATTATATCGTTTATAGAAAAAATAAATTTTTTTAGTTTATTTTTAAAAAGTTCGAATGAAGTTGATAAATCAAAATTATTCAAAACAATTTTGTTGCAGAGATAAGGTGCACGATATCCAATACAAAATTGATTAAACTTTGTACGACAAAATGGTTCATTTAAAAAATTATCATTTTGCAAAGTATATTTGTTTATTTTTTTGATAAAAAAATCTTTAAAAATGGATAGTGCTGAGTCATCTTTACCTTGAAACTTTACATTAAAACAAAAACACAAAACTTTATAAATGTTGAGTTGATATACATTAAGGACATTCGCATCTTTAAATAAAAAGTTTGAATGCGTTAAACGATTTTTAAAATATATTAAACGCATAGCGTGTTTCTGACGACGATAAAGAAGTCGCAATTTACTTTTGTTTGTGCTTCCCCAAGCAATATTGGCATAGTTAATATAGCTATGTATAAAGGAGTAGTAGAGTTGCATTAAACTCTTTTTATCTAGAAAAACATTCCTAAAAACATTGTGGCGGTTTCTCTCTTTATTTCAATTTCATCAATAAATAGTTTTGGCATAAGGTTTGGCAAAGATCGTTTTTTTGATAATGGGTGAAACAGAATATACTTTGCTTTGTCTATGTTTAAAGTTAATTTATTACATTTAAACCAGTCAGAGATAAACTTAAGTTCTTTATTCATTTTGTAGAACAGTTTTGTAATGCTACGGTTTGATATAAATAAATTTGTATCATCAGCAAACATGATGTTTTTTAAGTTTGATACTTTATTTATATCATTTACATAAATTAAAAAAAGAAGAGGCCCAAGAATCGAGCCTTGAGGAACACCGCAAGTTATTTGAGTCATTTCGCTTAGGCGTCTGTTATTGACGGGAACAAATTGTTTTCTATTTGTTAAATAACTTTTATACCAATTTAAAAGATTGTTATTTATTCCATAATATTTGAGTTTTTGCAGTAAAATCTCGTGATCAACGGTATCAAATGCTTTTGATAGATCAATAAAAACCCCTAATGTGTATTGCTTTCTATCAAAAGACTCAGAGATTTGCCGGACAAATTGTATAATTGCGTGTTCCGTTGAAATGCATTTTTTAAAACCAAATTGATTATTATTTAACAGCTTATTATCATTAAGATATTTATATGTTCTATTATAAATAATTTTTTCTAAAATTTTTGAAAAAGCTGGGAGAATAGAAATGGGGCGGTAGTTGCACACATCTGTTTTGTCACAATTTTTGTAGATTGGAATAACCTTTGCAATTTTTAATTTATCCGGAAAAATCCCTTGTTTTAAAGATGCTTTAAAGATTTTGAAAAGTATATCTCTTAGGTTTTCGTAGCAATCTATAATTATGTTACTATTTATTTCGTCGAAGCCAGTAGCTTTATTTCTTTTAAGAGATTTAATAATAGATGTCAAACTCCTCGGGAGTTAGTTCAATTGATAATTCATTGTTAGTACTTAGATTGTGTCTAGAGGATAAAAAGTCTATACATATATATATATATATATATATATATATATATATATATATATATATATATATATATATATATATATATATATATATATATATATATATATATATATATATATATATATATATATATATATATATATATTATAAGCGTTAAAACATCATATGCGGTATCATACTATTTATTTACTTATTTTTTCCTTTTTTTTTAAAGTAATATTTCGGTTCATATAGTCAAGAGCCATTATCAAACTAATAAAACCGTTAAAAAAAACCGTTTAAGAAATTATAATGAACGTAGTTAAATGATGTCATTTCAACGTCAGATACAAAACATTTTTTAGTTTTACAAAAAACGGTTCCAATTAATTTCCATCACCAAATTGCCATTGTCACGATTTAAAAAGTTTTCTTTAGGTTTTGAACATTTTATACGTTGTATTTCAATGGCTTCACGAATTTTTCTTGTGTAGTTGTTTGAATAAAAGAAAGTGTTTTAGAGTTCTCCCAGTTTATTTTACTATTACAAGGCTGCGAGTGTTCTACTATTCCAGATGTTTCCCAGTTGGCTTTTGTAACATTTTTTTTATGTTCTTGAATTCAAATCTTTTTTCTGGTTTCCCCAATATAACATGCACCACATGTGCAAATATTTTTTTATTTTTTTATTTTTTTTTATTTTTTTTTTTTATTTTTTATTATTTATTTAATTTGCCGTTGATAAATATTACAAAAAAGAAATTACAATAAAAGAAAATCCTGGCCGGAGCAAGAAGAAGACAGGTTGTCTTATCACCGAGCCCCGTCACACAAAAATTTACATGCACAATAAATGATAAAAGACAAAAAGACAGTATAAAAACAAATCAAAAACTTCAGCAATAAAATTATTTGTTGCTAACAATCTTCAAGCAGAATAATTTTAAAAATAAAAAAGTAAAAACGACAAAAAGTCATGAAAGTTATAAAAACACACAAAAAAATGTGTTGTTTAATTATAAAAAAAAAAAAAAAAAAAAAAAAAAAGCAATATATGTAAACATAAGTATTTGGGCTGATTATTTAATATCATCAAAAATATGAACGAAAAAGACAATTTTATTTTCGTTATCTTTTATATTAATGGTTTGAAACCTAAAATGGTTTCAAACCATAAAAGCTAAAGAAAGTGTTAAAGATTTAATTTATTTTTAAGTGATTTAGTTTAAACCTTTAAATTGTTTTCAAAAAATGTATTTGAAATCTAGTATATCGAATTCCATGTTCAGTAAATGCCGTTTTGAATCATCCTTAAAACTTTGCAAAGTGCAGTTTAAAACGAAGTTTTGTTCTTTACTAAAGATTGGAAGAAATTCTTTCCAAACTAAAGGCCCCCGAAATTGAATTTGGTACGAACTTAATTTAAGAAAGTTTATGGGAACCACAAAGTTATTCACAGAAAATTTGGTTGGATATTTATGGGAGATTTCATTAAAGTAGGATTGAAATGTTACTGGAGAAAACCCAAGTTTTGCTTTAAACATAAATATTATTACTTGATGAATATTAAGCTTATAAATATTTAAAGCTCCAAGCTGACGTAAGAGAGGTTCGCATTGTGTTTTTCTATTTGCCCCAAATACTATCCTGCAAGCATGTTTTTGTTTACTATAAATTTTTTTGAGTTTAGTGTGATTAGTGCTACCCCAGGAAATGTTGCAGTATGAAAGATAACTGTGTATAAACGAAAAATATAAATTTTTTAAAGACTCGTTATTAAGAAAAGGTTTCGTTCGGTATAACATGGCAATATTTTTTGAGATCTTACCTTCAATATATTTAATATGAAATTTCCATGACAATTTTTCATCTAAGAGCACTCCCAGAAAGTTTGTAGTCAATTCCCTTTTAATTATTTTATTATTGATTAAAAGATTGGGTAGTTTAAGAGGAATATTCTCGGCTTTACTAGGTTTATGGAATAGGATAAATTTTGTTTTCTCTACATTTAATGATAGTCGGTTACTTATAAACCACTCGTTGATCTTGTCTAATTCTTCATTAAATATTTTAAAAAGAACAGTAATATCTTTGTGAGAATAAAACAAATTAGTGTCATCTGCAAATAAGATAGTATTTAATACTTTTGATGATAAATATAAATCATTTATATAAAGTAAGAACAACCATGGTCCCAAAATAGAACCTTGGGGTACTCCACAAGTTATTAAGTTGTTTTTTGAGTCTTTTGATTCTTTAAGTATAAATTGCTTTCTGTTAGTTAGGTATGATTTAAACCAAAGTAAACTTTGATTTTTAACACCATAGTTTTCTAATTTTTTCAAAAGAATTTCATGATTTACTGTGTCAAAAGCTTCGGATAAATCAATAAAAACCCCTATTGTATAGCAATCACTATTAAATCCCTTTGATATATGCTTAACTAATTCAACTATTGCATGGTCAGTCGAATGACTTTTTTTAAAACCGTATTGATTATTATATAAAATCTTATTTTCAGATAGATATTTATAAAGTCTGTTGTACATAATGCGTTCAATTAGTTTAGAAAAGCAGGGTAAGACTGAGATTGGTCTGTAGTTTGAAATATTGGTCTCATCGCCAGATTTGAAAATAGGTGTTATTTTTGCAATTTTTAGTTTATCTGGAATATGACCTGATTTAAGGGAGAGATTAAAAATATGGAATAATGAGGGTTCGATAATATCAAAAACAGATTTAATTACATTAACATTAATTTGATCTATACCTGCACTTTTATTTTTTTTCAGACTATTAAAAGCAGTATGTAGTTCACTTTTGGTTAAAATCGGTTCTTCCATAATTAAATCAGTTGTTGCAAGATATGAATCAAATTTTTTTTGACCAATTGGAATTTTCGCTGCTAGGTTTGGGCCAACATCAAGAAAAAAATTGTTTAATTTCTCAATAATAAATCTTTATAATAAATCATTTTTGCCTCAATAATAAGTTTTTGCGGTAAGTTATTTTTTTCAATTTTATTTTTCCCAATTAAGTCTCTAATAACACTCCACGTTTTTTGAGGGTTTCCTTTGTTTTTTTCAAGCAGTTTAGCATAGTAATTTACTTTTGATTGTTTTTTGGTTTTTTCAAATAAATTTTTATAATTTTTGTAATTAGTTTCATTTTTATAAGTTTTATTTTTTAAATATTTATCATACAATTTTTGTTTTTTCCTTGATGATTTTAGTAGGCCTTTGGTCATCCATGGGGAATCAACCGACCTTGAGTTTATTAGTTTCACTTTTAAAGGAAATGCCTTATCATACGTTTTAGAAAATTGGTTTAGAAATAAATCATAAGCATTATTTACATCGTGTGATTGCAGTACAAGATTCCAATCAACGTAATTATTTAATAAATTTTTAAATTGGCAAATGGAACTTTCATTGATTTGTCTCATGAATACTGTTGATTTGTGGGTAGCATTATTTAGAGTAACGCTCTCAGTAATAAGGAATATAGGGAAATGATCAGTTAAATCAGTCTTGATTATACCAGTTTTAAAACGGCTATTATGAAAATTGTTAGTTATAACATTATCTAATAATGTCGATGATTTTTTAGTTACTCTTGTTGCTTTGTTTATAGTTGGGATAAGGTTGTATTCGAGAAGAATATCAATAAAAGTTTTTGCTTCACTATTTAAGGCATGGTTGAGTAAGTCAATGTTGATATCCCCAACTACGTAAACATGCTTTTGCAATATATTTTTTGTGGTTAGGAATGTGCGCAGATAAGTTTTGAATGTTTTTAAACTACCAGCTGGCGTTCTATAAATAGCATTGATTATGAAATTTTTAGCTAATTTATTTATTATCTCGACGCATAATGCCTCACAATCTGTATTGTTTACATTAAGATCTTTACGTTGAATAAAATCAATAGAATTGTGAACGTATATGCTTATACCACCACCAACGCAAATATCGCGCATTTGATGAACTGATGTATAGTTTCTTAACTCAAAATTAGAATTTGTTTCATTGCTTTTAAGCCAAGTTTCTGTGAAACAAATTATTTTAAAATCATGATTAAGTTCTCCCAATAAACACTTAAAGTTCTCGAAGTTTTTATTCATACTTCGAATATTAATATGCAATATTAAAAATTTATTCTTATTCTCACAGAGATATTGAGTAGATTCAGGTATTGAATAGTACTCACTTTGTAATAAGGTTTCAGTATGATTATCAGAGTTATTATCGCTAAAAACAATATTTTTAACATTAATATTATAAGAGAGATTGTTCTCCATTTCTAAAAGTTAAATTAAAATTTGAAAAACTATTGATAAATAAAAAATAAAAATAAAGTAACGTTAAAAGAAATATAAAATATTTACGTGGGTTTTCGAGACCATTCGCGAACCACCAACTTGTCGTATGAAATATACGCAAACATTCCAGCTTCTCGTGCTTTTTTCATGCCCGCCCGTAATTCTTTTCTAATTAGCATCGTCTCCGCGCAATAATCCTCATTGATATAAATATTTTCCCCTTTCAATTTACGAGAGTTTTTTAGAATGTTTTCCTTGTCTTTATAAGTTGTCCAAATAAGTTGGTTCACTCCTGGATGACTATTCGGAGGCAGTCAAGACTTGTTTCGGCAAAGTATATTGATCAAGGGATTACCAAAACGGAAGATTGTTTTAACGCCGACTTTACGAAATTCTTTTCTAAGAAGAAGGCTTATTTTTGGGACCCATGGTAAAATAACAATATTTTTGGAATCAATTTTTTGAGAACAAGATGGATTTGTGGAGTATTTATAATTTTTAGCAATGTCTGAATACTGTTTATAGGAATGTCCATATTCAGTAAAAATCTCAAGAAGAAAATTAATGTCATCTTGAATGTTATGTTCTGAAAAAATTTTGTATGCTCGAGCTAAAAATACCAACTGCGATATTCGGTGATGATTTCGGTTTTATAAGTACGTTTGTAATTGCATCTTTATGGTCTTTGGAAAACTCATATTTGTGAAGGGAGTGATTCGTTGAAATACATATATCTAAAAAATTTAATTGGTGTTGAGCATTTTTGTTTTGCGCATGTATATAAGATAGATTTCTCTTGTGAATTTAAAAGTGTTAAAAAAGAATTTGCGTCATCAATATTAGTAAAACACGCATGGCTATTATCAACGTAACGTTTATAAGGATTTGGTGCAATATTGAATAGCCTGTTGAATAGCATTAGATTCAATATGTTGTAAATATGCTTTTGACATAACGACCATTATGGATAGACCTATTGGACCAGAGTTTTTTAAAATTTATATTTGTCTTCCCATAAAAAATAACACTAAAGATAATTTAGTTTGTTGTATTAGATCATCTCTATCTTTATTTAGCATATCAATAATTGTAACAGTTGCTTTATCAAGTAGCACTGATGGGTATAAATTAATAAAATCAAATGACACTTAAGCCTCGTCATTAATAAACCATTCTTTTGCTGTTGATACAAATGAAGATAAATTTTTAACACGGTATTCATTTTATTTAAAGTTGTTTGTATGATCTCAACAAGATGTTGCGAAAGTTTATGAGGTGGAGTGCCGATTGCCGAAACTATTATTCGCACCTTTTTCACTTTATTGTGCTTTAATACAACCATACAAACGAGGCGGACTTGCATCTGAAGGATATATATATATATATTTTACCATATGTTTTTTATCTAATTTTTTATTTTTGTTTAATTTACTAAGGGTACGTTGAATAAGACTTAGAAACTTTTGAGTTGGATCAACTGCAGATATTGCGCAATTGCCAAGTTGTTCTTTTATTTTTTGTATTGCAAAAAATAAAAGAACAGAGTCCGAATTTAAAATGGCAAACCTTCCGAATTTAAAATGGTAATCATTACCTTTATCAAATGGATATAATTTTATATTGGTCGAATTTTTGAGTTCATTGATAGCTTGAAGTTGATTTTTAGAAATATTACTATCAATTTTCACTCTTAAATATTTGGTTAATGTTTTGCTGACATTCTGTCTTATAAATTCTGCTCTTTCTGCGTTCATATTTTTTTATATATTTAAAGCGCATTTCTCTGTTGATGTTATAATATCAATAAATGGTATTTAATTTTGTGATGTAATCAATTGTAAACCAAGACTTAATAAGTTTTCCTGTTCACATGAGATAGATATATTCGAAAGATTTAATATTGGATTTTTTATAAGGTTAGTAGGTGGTATTGAAATAATATTTAAAGTATTAAATTTTTTTATACTATTGTTCTTTTTAGAATTGCTAAGAAAATTGGACTTACATATAAGGTGTTAATTTGTTTGTTCAAATTTAATTTCTCTTAATTTTTCAGTTATGCGTTCTATGATTAACATTACAGGTTACACAATATTTTTAATAGCATTTGATAGCTCGATAACCATACGCTTGTATTGGTAAAATCTTTTTTTAGCGTCTTTCTTTTTTCTAAAAAGAACAATAGTATAAAAAAATTTAATACTTTAAATATTATTTCAATACCACCTACTAACCTTCTAAAAAATCCAATATTAAATCTTTCGAATATATCAATTCAAATATATATAGTTAGATAATGATACTCTGTATTATTATATATACACCAATTTCTGTACTAGTAGTTACTAGTCGTTTTGTGAGTGCCATACCGTTGGTACATATATATATATATATATATATATATATATATATATATATATATATATATATATATTTAAAAATGAAAAAGAAAAAAATTTTATAATGGAACTTTAAATTTCATGCCTAACGGCAATCATCAGCCAGGTTTGGTCTAAACACAAATTTTAAGCGACTTTGTTGCATTAATTAATGAGCAACGAGAAAAATTAGCAGTAAAGAGGTTTATCTTTTTGTAAATTGCAACACATTTATCAAACAAAAAGTTATCAATTATGCTTCGAAAATGTTGTGTTCCATGCTGTAGTAGTGGTTATGCTTCATAAACTATAAAGGTGTCCGCTTATCGATTTCCTTGTGATGAATACGAAAAAGAAAAGTGGGTAAAGGCTATCCCAAGAAAAAATCTGATTGTAAATAAATACACTGTGGTGTGCCGACTTCATTGGCCTATAGATTGCAAATCTTTTACATTTTATCGTGGAAAAAAAAGTCCTGCAGAACCACCAACTGTCTTTTCTAACATACCAGCTAGCTGTCTTAGTTTACCTATTTCTAAACCCAGAACAACAAAATTGTCATCGTCCAGTATAAGAAATACGGCGCTAATTTACATCTCTACCACCCTATTTTTATTTTTGATTATGATAGAGAATTTCATCTTGATTAAGAATCTCATAAAAACACAGGTCTGAAAATCAACAGAAAGTGCTCTAATTCGATGTCGAAGTTTAAACAATTACACTAAAAAACGCTAATATTCATACTCGATTATAATTAAAATCCTTTGAAAAGATGACTTTAAAAAAGCCTGGTTTCTATCAACAATTAAAAGCAAAACTGTTAAAAAATGCGTTCCTTATCATTTTCTGCCCCAAACCCTAACCCTGTCCCAAATCATGTACGTTTAATCGCACCAATCCCTGTTTGTCAGTCGATGTATGTGCATACAGTTGCGTAAATCCCTATTTGTCAGTCGATGTTTTTTTTCAGTTGATGCATGTACATTTAATTGTGCCAATCCATTTCATATGTACATTTAATTGCGCCAATCCATTTGTCAGTCAATTTATGCACATTTAAAAAGGAATATCTTAAATTAATTTTTGAAAAATTAAAAAAAATATATATTCTTAAAAAATTTATTTTAATTTAAACATAATTTAATTTTGGTAACAATAAAAACCGGGTTGCATAATTAAAAAAAGATTTTCTAAATGATCGATTTCTAAATGTAAACTCTGATGTAAAACGTTTTTAAAAAATGGAGTTTTTTAGTGTAATTTTTTAAACTTCAACATCGAATTAGAACACTTTCTGTTGATTTTGAAACATGCTTATATACAATTCTTAATCAGGATAAAATTCTCTACCATAATCAAAAATAAAATAGGGGGGGAATAGAGATGTAAATTAGCGCCAGAAATACAAAATCAGATGAGCTAGATAGCTTTAGCCTAAAGTTTAGGGAACATGATTTTTTTTCGATTTGATAACATAAAAGAAAGACTCGTGCGTAGTAATGGTCTTATTGTATACAACATAAATGACAATAATGATGTTGTTTACATTTAATCAAAAGAATTTGTATGTCACATACTATGTGGTATTCCAAAGTTTTTAGTTATCATTAATAGGGATTTAGCATTAACTTCATTTCATCTTGGGTCATCTTGCAGTATTTCCATTTTAATATCAAAATAAGACATCATGCTGTAAGTATTGGTCAGTTTTTGATGAAATCATACGTTACTTAAAAAATAAAGATATTTGTCATAAAAAAAATGTATTACTCGAACATATGGACTGTATGTCTCAAAAGAAAGTTGGTGAATTTACTTACTCTCCTGATATAATCACTCGAGCATTTGAATATTTTGCTATATCCAGGTCTCTGTACAGCAAAATTTCTATTGACTATAAATTACCCAGTATTAGAACTTTTAATCACTTCAAAAGTCGGATCACAGGATAGTCTGGAATTTTTGAAAAATGTTATGATGAGTAATGAAAATACACAACGTAAATGCTGATTGATGAAGTTTATATTAAATCCACATTAACTTATCTTAGAGGTGTATTATTTGGAAATTCTGCCAATCAACCTGGTGTCCTTGCCAAAACCATGTTGGCTATAATGGTAAAATGTTTATTTGGTGGATCAGAGTATTTAGTAAAAATGATTCCAATTAGTTCCACTTAGATTCTGATTTTCTTTTTAAACGATGCAAATCAATTATTAGAAACAATTAACAATCAACCTAATGCAAAACTGTTGTCAATTATTACTGATGGAAATAGAGTAAACCAAAAGTTTTTAAAAATGATGAATAAAGTTGAAGAAAAACCTTGGTGCGATGATAATGAAAACACATTTTTGTTGTTTGATTATGTTCATGTCATGAAGTGTGTTCGTAATAATTGGTTAACTGAAAAAAGCGGAGAACTAGTTTTTGAGTTTGAAGGTAACAAACATGTAGCAAAATGGAGTAATTTAGTAAATCTTTATGAGTTGAAGTCTGCCAATTATTTAAAACTTAGCAAATTAAATGAAATTTCCATCTCTCCAAAACCAATTGAGCGACAGAAAGTTGAGACTTGCTTACATGTTTTCTGTGATGAAACGGTTGCTGCTCTTAAAAATCATCCATCCATTAAAAAAGATGAAGTTATTGGCACCATCAATTTTATTTCTATATTTGTGAAGTTTTGGAAAAATTGTAATGTGAAAGGTGTTGGAGCAGGTATTTGTTATAAAGGTGAGTACCGTGGAGTTATAAGATCACACACAGACAAAAACCTGCTATTCTTATTAGATGTGGCAGATATGGCTGAAAAAATGGAAAAAATCAGGTGCAAAGCGTATTAAGCAGCTTACAAAAGATACCTCTGAATGTATTTCTCATGTGTGTAGGGGATTAGTTAACATTGCAAGATATTTTTTGGATTGTGGAAATGATTATGTTATCCTGGGGTGGTTCGCAACTGATCCATTAGAGAAAAATTTTAGTAAGCTTTGCCAGGGTTCTGGAGGAACCTATTTTATTACTGCTCAATCTGTCATAAAAAAAGTTAGAATCCAAAATGCAAAAACTTTCTTTACAGTTAGAAATAGATTTTTTGATGATTGTACCTATGGTAATTCCTGTAATTCAAAGTTTAAATGAGCAGGAGTGTGAAATTTTTGATAACTTGCCAGAACTCGAGGATAAAGTTCAAGCAGAATCATTACTTTCAATTATATATATTGGTGGTTATGTTCAAAGAAAAAATGGCTATGATCAAACTGATACACAAAAATGTGGTGCCTACATTAATGACTTGAATAGAGGAGGTCTTGTTATTTTCTTTGAAAATATTTTTCAATGGGGCATATTTTGTTTTATTTTATTTGAGCAGTTATCAGATGAATTTTGTGAAACATTTTTGATGAAGCAATTCTTATCTGTATCAAGCAAGTTTCAATTTGGTATTAACGTATATATATATATATATATATATATATATATATATATATATATATATATATATATATATATATATATATATATATATATATATGCTGTATATCAGGGCCGACGACTTGGAGGGCCGGAGCCCCGAAGTCATCGACCCACTTTTCGTCATTACTTTTTTTTTAAAGGACCTTTTTTTTATTTTTTATAGAAAATTCTTGATATAGAAGACTTTTTTTAAGAATTTTCGATTGTTCCCCCCTCCCCCTCCCCCCCACTACGTCGTATCGTCGGCCCTGTACTTGTATACATTTTATTCATAGAATTGCCTCTGTGACTCTTTTAAAAAAAATACCGATTAGTACCTAAAAAAAAAGATCCCTAAAACTAAAATTTAAAAATATATTTACAATCAATTGCAAAATTAGCATCTGCTAAAGTTGCTTTTCTTTATCGTGCTAGCCAATTTCTTACTTCTGATTCCATTCTCTACGTCTACAAAACTCTTATTCGTTCTTGCATGAAATACTGTTGTCATATTTGGGCAAGCTCTTCTAACTGCAGAACTGTTCTTTTTTTTCTTGACAAGGTCCAAAGTCACTAATCTCTGGTATATGGAAAGCTCCGTTTATGTTGCTGTATCTGTAATTATCTTTATGATTTTTTGCATTATTAAGCCTTGGAATAGCCTAAATTATAACTTTAATTCTTTTACAAATTATTTCATCAGTGCGTTTTAATTGAAAATACTTAAAGAGGAAGGGAGTCAGGGAGGGCACTTTTAAATAAATCCTCATAATTTGGCGGCCATGGCCCAGCAGTTAGTCACTAGTGGAACATATACATAGTCTAGTCACTAGTGGAACATGTTTAGTCGTAAACGCTTGAGAGAAAAGAAGTGATTGATTACATTAGAAAAAATGTTAGTGTACTAGTTATACTATTTTGAACAGATGTTAACTGTTATACCAGATAATTAAGAAAATAAAATAGGATCGGTATATCCGTCTTACTATTAAATAAATTTATTTTTATTTATAGTTTATTTTTATTTATAGTTTACCCAGCAAAAATTGTGACAAAATTACATATATTTTTTGATTATTTAAATTTGCAGCCGGAACAAAAATCAAATACATTATGATATGGTTTCTCGCTTCATATTTAGTTTAAACGGTTTAAGAGAGTTGTTTGTTCTATGTTTAGTTTACATTTAATTTATATGCATATAAACTTACTTGTTCTTGTTGCGAGCTTTGTATATAGCAGTAAACCATATATATAAAGTAAGCTATATATAAAGTTTGCAACTAGAAGAATTAAGTCTAACCACTTGTGGTTGAAAATATTCGTTTTATACCAAGCATATTTAATCAGTTTAAGTGACATTATTCGTTTATATCTAGTTCACATATATAGGGAAGGGACAGGGGGGGGGATGGGGAGTGGATTTCTGTTACGACGAATTACGCAGCTATAAATATATATATTTTTTTATTTAGCAAGAAACATAAATACAAAAAATGGCGACCACTCCAACATCACAATCAGGAAAAGTTAGTTCATCAACACTTTTGCCGCCAACAACTCCTCAGCGAACAAGCACATTAGATAAAAAAAAAAGTGGAATAATAGGAACATTGACTAGAAGGTCTGCAAAGTCAAAAAAGGAAGGTAATGATTTCTGTAAAACTTCGTAGTTTTATATATCTATTTTTACACAAATACACATTGATAAAAACATACCTTGAAATAAACGTTGTAATGCAAATATTAAAAAATAAAGTTGAATAACAGTTTCTTTAATTAGATTTGTTACATTCAAGCTAGTCTGAGTTAAAAGGCTTATAAGCTTCTTATGATTTTTTTCTCTCACATATATCAACCTAGTACTAAAATGGGCAGACGTATACTTCAGGCACCCACCTTAATTAAGTGCGAAAAAAAAGGAATTTTACTCGTAATGAGTATTATTGAAAACCATAGCCTAGCCCTGACCCAAACTAAAAAGGTTATTTTATTGAAAACCATACACTAACCCCTGATTTAAGAAAGGTGACTAAAATACTTGTGTTACTACATTGAATGAGGGTCAATGTCAATGCACAACATAAAATTATTTTAGCCTGTTTAACTGTAGCTTTACTTCATAAATATATCTATATATATCTCTCTCTCTTTATAAATATTTATATATCTATATCTATATATATATCTATATATCTATATATATATATATATATATATATATCTATATATATATCTATCTATATATCTATATATCTATATATATATATATATATATATATATATATATATATATATATATATATATATATATATATATATATATATATATATATATATCTATATATATATATATCTATATATATATATATATATATATATATATATATATATATATATATATATATATATATATATATATATAATATATATTTATATATATATTTATATATATATATATATATATATATATATATATATATATATCTATATCTATATCTATATATATATATATATATATATATATATATATATATATATATATATATATATATTTATATATATATATATATATATATATTTATATATATATATATATTTATATATATATATATATATATATATATATATATATATATATATATATATATATATATATATATATATATATATATATATATATATATATATATATATATATACAGGGCTCAATTTAACCGTCGGACATCGGACATAGTCCGGCTAAAACCTCTAATTGTCTGATTAATTTACAAAGTAATTGGACATTTTGACTAAAGGGAATTAAATTCTACAAAATAAATACTTTAGTATATATATAAAAATTAATTGTAAAGAAAATTAAAAAAATTAAAAGCTTTAGAATAAAATTTAAAAAACTCAAAGTTAAAATTACTTTTTGTTACGATTTTGACTGCGTTTGAAATAAATTACTTTAAAACTTATATTTTCAAACATTTTTTTAAAGTTACGCAAAACGCATTTACAAATTACTTCTTTTGATTGTTTAATAAATAAACAGATTTTATTTAAATTATTGAAAGATGAAATTAATTTATTGAAAAGAAATTAATATAATATTTTTAAGTTGTTTAAACATTTTTTTCAAAAAGTTGCAAAAAAAAAAATTGTTTAAAAAACAACATTGTCTTTTTTGTTAGAAACATTGTCTTTTTTGTTAGATGTTTTTTTTTTAGGTGTTGTATCTTTTAATGTTATATATTTATTATACATATATTATCTGCTATTATATTATTACTAAATTAACTATTAAAAATTTTTAATACTATATATTTTTTATGATTACTAGTTAATTATTATATTCTTTATTTTTAAATTATACTATATTTATTTGTTATTGATTTATGCCATACTTTATATATTATTGCTTTGTTTTTAACTTATATTTTTACATTGCAATTAAATACTATTGTAAGTTCTGCAATAAAGCAGTGGCCAATCATTAGAGATGTAAGTCGTTTTTTTGGTTCTTGTTTTTTTTGCCAAAAAAACTGTTTTTTTGGCCAAAAAAACCGAGGACTTCGTTTTTTGCTTTTTTTGGTTTTTTTGCGTTTTTGCCTTAAAAACTACTCTTTTTGCATTTTAAACACTGAAATGGTTTTAAAATTTATTTTTGGTGATATTTATTAAATACTTGTTTTAATACTTCCATTTACCATATTTTTAGTATTGTCTTAGTTTAGCAATTGTTAAATTATTCAAAAAAAAAAAAAAATTTGAAAAAGCAGCATTAATTAGAAAAACCATTTTTTTTTTTTTAATAATTTTTAATAATAATTCTTAAAAGTAAAGACAAATAAGTAAATTTTTATAAGTAAAGGCCATGAATTGCATCTTTTTTAATATTGAACTGTTTTAAGAATTTATTATATGAATGAAGTAACACTGCATCGCAAAATAAGTCAGATCTGAGAATTTTTGGTGTGGGTGTGAGGGGGAATCGGGGCTTGTTAAAAATTTAGTTTATTTTGTATCACACACTTCTTCAACTTATGTTCATTAAATTTTTCATTAATCCATAATTTTTTTTTGAATAATAATAAATGTATTATTTAATGGAAATGAATCAGAATTAATTAAATAAATATTTTTATTATATGAAAGAAATATATTTATTATATGAAACACTGCTTTGCAAAATAAAAAAAGGTAATCATTTTCATGTTTAATATAAGGAAAATGAATAATTTTTTTGAGGTAAAAATCTTGAAATTTTTTAAAAAAATAAATAACTGTTTAGCCATTTTCGTAATCAAAAAGATAAATATTTTTATACCACTTTGGCTAAACACTCTGTTTACACAAAATAAGTAAACAAATATACCATAAGAGTTAAAAAAAAATCCAAAAAAACCTACACCCAAACCAAAAAAACGCTAAAAAAACCAAAAAAACGCGACAGCAAAAAAACGCGTTTTTTTGCAACACTATCAATCATCAAGAGGCATTTTATTTGATTGTTGTTCTTCTTGGGTTTATGCTAAGTGCAATTCAATCAACAAATTTTCGTATAACCTTCTTGTCAAAGACTCTTCTAACTGGTATTGTAGTGACTGCATAATTCAGAATATGCCATTTAGCACACTTTCGGACAGAATTTTCTTTAACTATATCATGTCAGACTCTATCAACTAGTACCTTAAATTCTTTAGAAAGTCCATTACAATTCAAAAATTTTTTTAAGGATATAATTAAAATCTCTAATACTTATTCCAACTGCAAATACTTTGATATTCTTGATCTCAATAAAACTTTAAAATCAAATTCTGAATTGTACCTTCATCTAAACATTGGTTCTTTGCATTTTCATATTGATGAACTTCCCAGTGTCATAAGTTCACTTACCATTCTTCCAACAGTATTTGGAATTTCGTAATCTAAATTGTACATTAACGATCCCAATATAACTGACATTGCTGTAAATGGTTATAACATTGAACAATGCTCTACTGAAGCTAAAAAAGGCGGTACTCTTCTATACTTACAATCCAATCTAAACTACAATGTCAGAAGAGATCTTATAGTATATGCCCCAAAATACCTAGAATCTATCTTTATTAAAATCATCAATCCTTTTAAGAAAAATATCATTGTTGGCTGCATATACCGGTATCCTTCAATGAACCAAAAGGAATTTATTTCTGATTATTTTAATCCTTTACTTAAAAAACTTAGTTCTGAAAATAAACAGGTTATGCACAGTTTGTGCCATGTGATCTGAAATTGATATTGTTACATTTCCAGAATATTACACTCTCAAGTCTAATTGTAACACTATCTCAGACAGTATGGCTGTTGCTAACATTTTAAACAAATACTATGAAACAATTCAACACCCACCTAAAAGTAAAATGATTTCTTCTAAAAATATCTTTTCTGACTATTTAAAAAATGCTAATTCTAATTCTTTCTTTCTTAATCCAGTGACTGAAAATGAGGTGTCTGATTTAATAAAAAATAGTTTACAAAATGGTAAAAGTTTAGGACCATTTGGTCTTAAACTTTTACCATTTTGTAAACTATTTTTTATTAAACCCTACACACCTTCTTAAACTCGCTTCTCATGTTATTTATTAGTATCCCTACACACCTTCTTAAACTCACTTCTCATGTTATTTGCAAGCCTCTCTGTACCATATTGAATAATTCTTTTAATAAAGGTCTTTTTCCAGATGTTTTTAAAATAGCCAAAGTTATTCCTATCCATAAAAAGGCTTCTCTAATGGACCACAGAAATTATCGACCAATTTCTCTTCTATCTAACATTAGTAAAATATTTGAAAAAGCCATGTACAACATACAAAACCCATACTGATGTTTGTAAAGAAATTGGTTTTCTTGACCAAAACCAATGTCTTTACAAACATCAGTATGGGTTTTGTAACAAACACTCCACAACTCATGCACTTTTTAAAATAACTGAAACCTATAGAAATGTTCTTGACTATAAACTTTTTGCATATGGAGTGTTTCTTGACTTAGAGAAAGCCTTTGATTCTGTTGACCACTCCATCCTCTTAAGTAAATTAGAACACGGTGTTCAAAGTAATACTCTTCAATGGTTTTCATCATATCTTTTTAATAGATCCCAATTTGTCTCCATCAATGATGCCAAATCTTTTCCAATAAAATGCTCCACGGGTGTACCCCAAGGTTCTGTATTAGGACTATTGCTTTTCCTTATTTTTATAAATGATCTTAAAATCTCTCTAAAATTTTCAACGGCTTACCATTTTGCTGACTACACCAACTTACTCATAACTAACAAATCATTAAAAAAAAATTAACAAACATATTAATCATGATTTATCTAACCTTCTTCAATGGCTGCTCTCTAACAAACGTCTTAATACCAACAAAACTGAACTCATTATTTTCAAATCAAATCAATCTAAAATGTATAAAAACCTAAACTTTAGACTAAGTAGACAAAAAAATCTTTCCCGTAGTTTCATTAAAATATCTTGGAATCCAAATTGACTCAGATCTATCTTTTTCCTCTCATCTTAAAAACTTAGCAGTAAAATTGTGTAGATCAAATGGGATGCTAGCCAAAATTCGCCACTATGTCAATTATGAAACTCTACTTAGTATATACCATGCAATTTTTGGATCACATCTTAGATATGCTTTTCAGGTTTGGGGACAATGCAAGTTGAATGCTTTTTTAAGGTTATGTAACCTACAAAACAAAGCTTTAAAAATAATATTCTTTCAACAGTATCATTCTAACTCTGACATCCTTTACTTTCTATCAAAAATACTCAAATTATGTGATCTTATTTATTAAATTAAATTATCTATTTGTCTGGAATCATAAACAAGTAAACCTCCCTCCGTCATTCTCCAACTTTTTTACCACTAAAAAAAGTTCTTGTTATTACCTTCGATCTTTGAGTAACTTTAAATTATCTATACCAAATCGCTGTTCGGTAAAATACGGTGATAATTCTATTATAAACCAATGCGTAAAATAGTGGAATAATTTACCTTTTCATTTTCAATCCTTAAACTCTTTTTCACAATTTAAAACCCGTCTTTTTGACTTTTTGATAGAAAAATACTCTAATTAAAATCTTTGGCTTGTAATAGATTATTATTTCTATTGTTATTAGTATTATTATTTTATGTGATGTTAATATTACTTACATTTTATTTACATTTTTATTACCGTCATTATTACTTATTAAAATTGTTTAATATATAAATGTGATATTTGTTAATATTATTATTGTTATTATTATTGTTAATTTTATTGCTATCATTGCTATTATTATTATTATTGCTATTATTATTGTTGTTGTTATTTTATTGTTATTATTAATATTATTATTGTTGTTATTATTGCTATTGTTATTATTATTGTTGTTGTTATTATAATTACTAATATAATCATTATTATTGTCATTGTTATATTTAATAGTATTATTGATATTATAATCGTCTTCATTTAATTTACATTATTATTATTATATGATTGCTATTATTATTTATTTGGTGTTTACCTTAGATTAGTACTCGTACTATTAGTAAACAACCATAAAATGTAAACTTTTATTTCAGAATATATATTATTATTATTGTTGTTTGTTGTTTATTGTTATATATATATATATATGTATATATATATATATATATATATATATATATATATATATATATATATATATATATATATATATATATATATATATATGTATGTATATATATATATATATATATATATATATATATATATATAATATGTGTATATATAATATGTATATATATTTATAATATGTATATATATTTATAATATGTATATTTATTTACAACATGACATTTTTTTTAAGTTGCTGAGTTAGAAGAACAAGGTCGAAATGCTATAGAAGGTCCAAGTTCCCCTAACCAAGAAATATCGCCAGATTCATTTTTCCTAGGTTAATTATTAAAGTTTTTTTCTTGTTTACTTATTTAATAACTATTCGTGTGTGTGTTTATATATATATATATATATATATATATATATATATATATATATATATATATATATATATATATATATATATATATATATATATATATATATATTATGTTAATGATGTTTTTTCAGCAATCTAAGATGTTTTTAACAATCAAAGATGTTGTTTGTTGTAGATATTATGTTATTTACAGCTTGTGATATATAATAGACAGCTTGTCTTTTTTGTATGTCTATATATGTATATTGTTTGTTGTAAATAGTTTTACACTATTACAAATATCTGAAGAACATATATTATGCATATATATTTTGTTTATTATTGTTTTTAAGGGTAGTTGTTGGCTGTTTTTTAAATGTAACAGTATATCTCTCTATGAATATAAAATAATTTTTATAACTGATGTTTTTGTTAAAAAATTTAAAATGTTATAATAAATAAGTTATAATATTATAAATATAAATTTATAATCCGGACAGCTAATAATTATAAATATTATATAAGCATTAAATATTTATCGTATTAATTTTTAGATTAAATATAAAATTATATTAGTATAAGTTACTATTTGTTTAATAAACAATCTAGAGACAAGAAAAGTAGTTAATTTAAGTTAATTTAAATTTAATTTAACAATAAATATGTTAAATTGCTTTGTTATACATTATCAGTCTAAAAGATCTCAGCTCTGTTTTTTTTTTTGTTAATACATTTCAAAATATTTATTTAGATGAGGGTCAAGAAAGATTTATGGTCGAAAAAAGTTCACTTGATGAACCAAAAGTAAAAGAGCTATGTGAAGTAATATATTATATTATTATTATTTTTATAAATATAAATTCCTTAATAGTATTATTTACATATATATATATATATATATATATATATATATATATATATATATATATATATATATATATATATATATATATATATATATATATATATATATATATATATATATATATATATATAAATATATATATATATATATACATACATACATACATACATACATACATACATACATACATACATACATACAAACATACATACATACATACCTTTATAGTATTATTTGCATATACATACATACATACATACACATACACATACATACAGGAGTATACCCCCGCTTTTTTCCCGGTTGTCCTGCGGTGACTGAAATAGTTTTTATTTTTCATTTGAGTCTTCCGCTATGATAGTCAGTAGTCTGATATAATAGTTTTTTTTTTAAATATTTTTTCTCAGGTGAAAATACTAAAAAAAAATAATTTAAATGTATGACTACTAAAATACGTCTAATAAGAAACGGTTTAATTATAAGTGAAAAGTTTTGACCTGTTAAAAAATATTTTTAAGTAACTTTTATATATATATATATATATATATATATATATATATATATATATATATATATATATATATATATATATATATATATATATATATATATATATATATATATATATATGTATATATTAGGGTGCATCAAACACCCCATACTTTCAAAATCTATTCTTAAAACCATCTGTTGGTTCTCACGAGACACTGTTAAATTTTTTCAAAATTCAATGAGATTTAGGGGGGCCACATTAAGTCTGAAACTTGCAACGAGACCCTAAACAGAAGAAAAAAAAGTTTTTCGTATGTATGTCATGTTGGGTCTCAAAAGAAGCGAAACAAGCGCTTTTTTTTTTACTGACAAACAAAGATTCAAGTATCCAAGTACTATTTATTTAAAAATATGCTGTTGCACTTTTATTTGCCTTAGGACAAAATTTTTGGTGCAGTGTTATAAGTTATTACAAAGTGTTACAGTGTTATAACATAATAACAAAGAATTTAATTTAAAAAAAAAAGGAAAGGTTTAAAATTTAAATAATTTTTTTAATCATTTTTTTTTTGAATTATTATATTATATATAATAATTATATATAATAATATATATATATAAATATTAGTAAATTTCTGTTTTCATATTTTTGATATTGTGCAATCTGTTAAATATATAAAGCTGATGTAACTATTATAAAATATTATTTTTCTTAACTATTATTTTTTGCAAAATAAAACTTATAAATATAAACAAAGACTTTGCTAGAGCAATATATTTTCAAGTGTAAATAATTGTAATAAATAATGAAAAACTTCTATGGATGTAACTCTATTATTATTTTTCCATACAATATATTGAGAGAGTTAAGATTATCAAATATTTATACTTGATAATATAATAAAGTATATCGATGGCATATCATAAAAAATATAATAAAAGTTTTTTTTATTATATTTTTTATGATTTCTTTTTTTATGTGTCATATAATATCTTTTCTTTTGCTTAACATTTTTGATGGAAAAGTTAAGTTAATAAAAATAAAGTTTTCATTGTTTTTTCTTACTTATTTCATTTGTAAATATCAAATGTAATTGTCATGCAAATTTTTACATAATTGTCATTCAAACTTCATGAGTGGTTTCTATAACATTAATTTATCGCTTTTATCACTTAAAGGGTATCTTTAGACTTGTTTAGATATTTAAAAAAATGATAAAAAGTGGCTTACCGCTTATGTTAAATGGTTTAACAGATGAGATGCATAAATGGTGCACTATTTTATATATATATATATATATATATATATATATATATATATATATATATATATATATATATATATATATATATATATATATATACAAATAGTATTGCATACTAAGGTAAGCACAATCTGACAATCATACTGAAATAGCCTGCTGCTGGGGGCTTCAGTACATACATTGACTGACAAATAGCCTGACTCGCAGTCGAGTGCTGCTACATCGACTGAGGGTTTGGGATGGGGAAGCAATCGTTTCATTCATAATTCTTCGTTTTTTCTTCTTCTTTTTCGAAAAAAAGGTATAGCTTAAAGTAAGCAGAAAAAGTGAGCAAATGCTTATCAAAACACGCTTTAGTAAGTGTATATATATATATATATATATATATATATATATATATATATATATATATATATATATATATATATATATATATATATATATTTTATAGGATTGATTGGATCCATGTTTTACTCTGTTGTTAATTTTAATTAATTGGGTCAATGGTGTTATATTTATTACAGCTTTTAATTGATTAGATCCATGTCGTGTAGGACTGGGGATGAACGTTGAGTGTCATAGTAGTATTTTAAGAAATATAGTAATGATAGTCATTATTTTCCTGACTTAGCATTATGTATTAAAAATATTGCTCAATCTGCATTTGGGTTAATTCCAATTTTTCATTCATCGTCCATTCATCAACTCTGTCTCAATCCTAAACTCGAAAATACAAAGTTAAAGAAAGAAAAGAAAGCTGCTGCATAGAGGTTGAATGCATTACTTCCAGAGGCTTAGTGCAGTTTTGAACTTTAAACCTGTTTATTTTGAGCTGTGATTTTACCACTAGTTTACTATCACATTAAAGATTGAGTTGAGATGACTCAAATTTCCCTTTGCTAGGTTATATGGAGGTTCTTGTATTCTAAGTCTATACCCAGCCTTGCATTAGGTATGACATTTTATTCCCTGCCCGATGCCAATACATTATGGCCTTTACTATTGGCTTTAGTAATTAGAATAATGATTTTTTTTATTTGTTGTAAGCTTTAATCAATTGCATTAGTATTGGTTTTTTTTTTAATTCTAGACATTAATTGATTGGATCAATGATGTTTTGGCAAGTGAAAGAATTGTGGTGAAGAGTCTTGAAGAAGATTTAAATGATGGGCAAATTTTAGCAATGCTTGTTGGTATGTTGTTGAGAATATTTAGTGTTTTGAATTTAAATTTAGTTTTTATGACAAACAGATATTTTTTGCTATAATATAAATATTTAACAGATTTTTTTGTTTACTATCAAATTCAAATATTTTTAGAAAAATTGGCTAATATTGATCTTGGATCATTGACAGAAGTAACACAGGCTGTGGATATGCAGAAGCAAAAACTCAGTCAACTTCTTGATGAAATTAACAAACTTTTAGCTTTGCCTTTAATAGGATCACAATCTTGGAATGTAGAACTTATTCATGCAAAACATTTACCTGCTATATTGCACTTGCTTGTGCAACTAGCAAGACAATATAATTGTCCATATAAACTTCCAAACAATGTTATAATCCAAGTTGTTGTTGTTCAAGTAAGTAAAATTTTTTAATTTTTTTTCTATATATATAACAACTCTTTATTTGTTTTGACCAAATAAAGAGTATGATTAAAGTATGTGGTTACATAATTGTTTTAATATACTTATAATGCCATTTTTGGTTGTTATAGGCAACCTTTAGGAAAATGTAAACTCTAATAAAAGTAGTGTGTAAGAGTAGGAGAAGCTTGTTAACTTTTGATGGTTTCTATGGTGGTATTTTTGATAATATTACAATAACAAATTTGTAATATTACAATAAAAATACTCAATTCAGGTCTGCAAAACAGGCTTGACCCTACATAATATATAAATTCTGTATGGATGTTTTATGTTTTGGTTTACATGAGCTTTTTGGCAAAAAAAAAAAAATTCAATTCAAATTTTTCAAGTTTGTTGTTTATGTTTCTTAAATAAAACTAAATACAGTTCTGCAAATCAAATTTTAATCATTTATGAGTTTAATCAAAGAAGTATAATAAAGAAGTCCAACCAAATAAAGTGTTTTGGGAATATGCATGTTATTTGTATTTAAAATTACAATAACATTATAACATGTTATGGTAATTAAAATTATAACACAATACACTATGTAACATGCATGTTATTGTGTTCTCTTTGCAATAACACCGCAAATGGCAGAGGTGGTTTTTAAGGGCGAAAAAGAAAAAATAAGAAAAATAAAGATAAGGAAAATCAAAAATTGTTATTAGAAAAGAGACGTATAAAAAAACAGCAACAAACAATATAAAAACAAGATCAAATAATATAAATAAATAAAATGACTGAGGAAAAAAAAAGAACAGAAAAGAACAAAAACTAAATAGAAAGTTAAAAGTTTAAAAATGTTTGAAAATAAAAAATAATAAAAAAGAACGACAAATTTTACTTCCAATGAAAAATGAAAGAAAAAGAACTTTTTTAACTTTAATTTTTGAATTATTTTAGTACACTGTTCGTATTGTAATGCACTTTTGTGCTTAGTTTAAATTGTCCTGTATCTTTGTACGTTGTTTGTTTTGTAATGTAATTTTTTTGTGCTGTTTACATCGTTTGTTGTTTTGTTGTTGTTGTTTTTTGTGTTTGTATTCTTGAATATTGTTTATTGGGCATTGTAGTGAATAGTTCATATTGTTACACCTTTTAGTGCGTTGTTGGCATTGGTTTGTTTTTTTTATTTAGTTAAATGTTGCTTTGTATAGTTAGCTATTGCGTGTATAAAAACAAGTGACTTATTATTTTTATTATTATTATTGTTATTATCATTACTATTATTATTGTTATTGTTTTTGTTGTTTTATTATTATTGTAGTTTTTATGTTTATTACTATAAATACTATTTTTATTATTATCATTACTATTTTATAATAATTAATAATTATATATATAAAGGTCTGTATTTTTAGTGTTTACTTAAGATTAGGGAGAAACCGACCCAGATCCCCCACCCTCTGTGTGCCCCTGTTTGTACTTATATACTTTTTGTGTTTAAATTTTGTAAATGAATGGCAAAAAATAAAAGTTATTTTGTTATGCTGTTTGCAAACCACAAATTAGTAAAAAAAAATTTATTAACTAGCAACTTTTTCATATAGTTATTTTATTTTATTGCAACACAACAATTCCTCTTGAACAATTTGTATAATTATTTTTTGGAAAAGTATTGGCGATTGCAATTTTACAATTCCCCTGGACATAATTTACGCATGAAGAAGTTTATGAATAACAGCTTTATACATAACAGCTGTAGCATTAACCTAAAGTTTTTAAGTTAAAGCTAGAGCTATTATAGCATCAGTTTAAAGTTTTTATAATAACAGTTTATATATAAGAAACAATAAACTTTTTAGCATTATAAAAATTATGCATTTAATTATAATATTTAATATATCTACTTATTATTTATTAATAAATAATATAAAGTAAGTAATTTAACTTTATTTGCGTTATGTTTTTTTTTTTACTTTACTTTATATACATAACCAATAAAAGACAATTATAAAAAAAAAAAACATTCCGAAACAAAGCTCTTCTATCTGAAAGTATTTCACAAAATCATCGGATTCAGCTAGTGAAGCAAAATGTACCCTGTTTAGTTCTTTCATAAAAAGCAAAGGTTTGAGCACATCTAGTCTGATTACCCACATGAGAACATAGCATAATATTAAAAGATAAGAAGTTGGATGAAACATCTGAAGTTTCGAAACATTGCAGAAGTTCCGAAAAAACAAATAAAAGTAGACAGATCCTTTAAACGTGAAATCATGGGTGAATTGCGAGCAAAATGTGCGGCAAAGGATGGCATGTCTTTGAGAACAATTACAAAGTCTGATGCAATATTTGAGTTTATTCAGAAACGTGGTTTCCAAATGCCAAAAAGTCAAACCAAATTTTTGAAAAATTGTGGTGAAAGGTTCAGCATAAAACTTGATGAATGGACTGACATCTTCATTAAAAGGTTTATAGTTGTAGCTCTTCACAAAAAGTTTCTTAAATTGGCTTATGTTAAAATTGATGATTCCTGTGATGTTTTTACTACCAAATTAGTTAAACAAAAATTAAGAGAATTTGGCTTTTCATACATAATTGTGTCTACTCGCAATGGTGCTTCAGTAATGCAAAAATATGGACTGATAGTTTGAGTAGAAAAGCTCTTTGGTTCCCATGATTGAAAGGTTAGTAAAAATGAAACCATGCATTCAAAAAGCAGTTTTGGGCATTGGAACAAATAGTTTTTATGAAGAAGTCAATTTTAAAGTTTTAGAAGATATTTTAAAAGTGTTAAAACCATTTGGCTGTTAAGGAGCTATGTAAGGATAATTCAACTATTCTGACCAGTAAAGGTGTTCACATGTTTTTGTTCAAAAATCTTTTTGAACAAACATCTAATTTAAGCGTAGAGTTGAATCATTGAATGAAGAAGTCAATAATAACCTTAAGACACAGTTTACAACAATTTCCAGGCAAGGATAGTTTCAACCCAAGATTAGTTCTTCTGATCCATTTTGAGAGATATTATGGGAGTTTGTGCTGTTTGAAGTAAGTGAAGTTCGAACAATTTAAATAAGATTGATGCTACTCTCAAAACCACGTCAACATCCAGCAAAACAATCCACGTCAACATCCAGCAAAACAATTCACGTCAATATCCAGCAAACAAATAGTCAACATCCAGCAAAAGAACTTTTTCGGTTGCTGGTAAATTTTTAACTAAGCTTCAAATTCAATACAGATGATTGATGCAGATACCACCAGCGTTAACACTGGAAAAAAGAATGATGTTGTTGTAATATTGCAATAAATGTTCACAGAGAAACGCATCAACAAACCTCTGTTTATCAGTTGTCAACACCATGTGTTAGATAAAATCCTCCGTTTGGTGATGGATGAAGAACTTGGTAAAACACAAACATCAAATATCCATTTGTATCTCAACTGTTGAAGGAGTACGAACAACTGAAAACACAGTTTGATAAGGGAACAGAAGTAATTCTCGAAACTTACAAAACTTACAAAGCCAGATTATGATAAATGATTTGAATGAAGTTTCTTGAATCTATCAGCTACTTGTCATTTTTTATTTAAATTAGATTATTTTAAAGCACAAAAAAAGTAGCTTATTAATAAAATTAGTTTAATAATTTTATTATTGATCTCATAAATATTTTGAAAATAACTTTCTACTACTTCAAATTAAGGCATAGTTTTGTCATAAATAAGTTAGTGATAAGTTTTATGCCAACTCAGCATTTAAATAAGCTTCACACAAAAAGTTGTATTAAGAAAAGACATAAAATGCAATAATATATTTTGCTTTAAAAGTGATGTATGATACCAAAAAAAAGTCTTAAAATAAGGTAATTGGATTGACCAGAGCAACTTCCAGACAGCAGCAAATGCGGCAGAGGTTGCTGATTTCAAAGCTCGTATAATTCATTTTGCTGAGACAAATATTGAAATCTATCAACCTCGAGATGATTACAGGGAACTCTTGGGACTAGCAATCATCTTTCTAGGTGGAGCTCCATGGCGTGGTGTTCATTTCACAGCACCTGGAGCTTTGCACCAGGCATGCTGGATGGCTAGAATCATTCATTCATTCAAAATGTGGATGTTCAGGTCTCAATTCAAACTGAAAGCTGTTAAAGAAAAGGAAATTTTCCAGTTTCTCTTGTTTATATGTGAGGTTTACATTGAAGAATGGTTCCAGTCTCCTTGTGCAGTTACAGTGCCTGCCAATGATCTTCGTTTGCTACGCCAATTGTCTGAATACAGAAATCAAGCTATTACAAGCTTGGACAGGAATGGTGTGCGATCGCACTCTGTAATTGACCCCGCTAATATTTTTATTTATTTACAACTTGACCACGGCTATTTTGATGTTTTAACAATTTGAATGCAATAAAAAAATTGTAAGTGATAAATATCTTTTAATCGTTGATCTTTTCTAAAGTTTTTTATTTTACGCAAAGGCTTTAAATAAAACCATAAAATTAATTATAGTTATTGTTTACATAAACCCTTGTGTAAAGTTTTTTTTATGTAGGCATTTATTTTTTATGATAAATTTAAACGTTTGAAACTATTTTCTTATGTCTTCCTAAAACATTTTTAAACCATTATTTTTAGAAAGAATTTTTTTATGTTACTTTAATTTGTGAATAAGTTCAAAAGCTTTTGTGACTACTAACTTTTACACATTTTATGTGAATTACACAAGAATATAAAATAACTTTATTTACTTATATAAGCATGTATTTTGTTGATTTAATGAAAGTTTTAAAGCATTTTGTAATGTTCATACGATTAATTTTTTTGATTAAACTACGATTTTATAAAATGTTTTAAATAAATATTTTATTTTTTTTAAACAATTTTTTTTTTTTTTTTTACTTTCAATTTCGTTAGAAATTAATGAGATTAATTTTTTTATAATAATTTTTTAATTTGTTACGCGAAGCGCCAATTAATAAAGTTGAATGCTCAAATTAAAATTAAATTAAAAAGCTTGTTGGCAGTTTATTTTATTTAAATCGCAGGTGCATTTTATTTATTTTTTTATTTTTTCTATTTTTACGAATAAAAAAGTTCAAAACCTTTTTTTTAATTAGACTCACTAATTAGAGCATGAAATTAGTAAAAATTACTATTTTAAAAAGACTACATTATTTTTTAAACAATTTTTTTTTTTTTGCAACTTTTTTGACAAAATAAATGTGTATACATTTTAAAAATATTATATAAAACACTTTTTGATAAATTTAATAAAATTTGTTTTTTTATTAAACCAATCTTAGTAATTTGTTACTTAATTTAAAAACGTTTTGTGTAACTTTAATAACGCTTAAAAAGATAAGCTTTAATAACATTTATTTTATACCTAATTAAAAATGTAACAAAAAGTTTTGCTTCGAGTTTAAGTTTTTATTTTCATTTTAGTGCTTATATAATTTCTTTTTGGTTATGAATATGCTTTTCGTTTCTTTTTTCGTTAGGAATTTTTTTTTCGTTAGTTTTTTTTTTTTAATTTTTTCCTAGTTTTAGTTTAGCTTAGCGTTTCTACATTCAGAACATTTCTGAAATTTTTAACTCATCAAAACATAAAAACATTGTTTATTAAACAATCGTGGTCAAGTTGTCAAAAAACAAAATCATTAGCATGGTCAGCAATAGCGCTCGATCGCACGCCATTCCTGTCCAAGCCTTTATTAGACAGGCTACAATTACAGCATTCAACCACCATCTGCGGTGTTTGAGTGAAATAACTATTGGTTTAGTTTTCTTTGATCCACAAATTGATTTCAGCGAAAAACAGACAATGATCAGCAACATGCAATGTGTACAAACTGGGTCAGACCATCCACCACCATGACTTGACTCTAGGTTTGTTCACAGCCACTGAGTGCATTTGTAACCTCAAACACCAGAAAATTCTTCGAGATCTTGCAGCTGAGTGATACATTTCTGAAGTTGTCACCAGAGCAATCGAAAGAAAACAGTGACTATGTTGCCTCAAAACAAATCATGTCGATTCTAACTGTAGTAAATGACTCGTAGTTAATGTAGTTAATGCTGAAAGAGGAGTAAAATTCATACAGGATTACATTGGTAACAAAAAATGAAGAGCAGAAACAGTGTTTGCAGGTTGTCCAGGAACATTGTCACAAATTTCCAGATTCTAAGAAAGGCACTTTGCTAATGGGGCTTTTAAAAGCCGAATAAGTTTGTAATGGGACTGAAGATCGACTGTATTGACTACTGTTTTACAAACTACAAAATAACTAAAATTGATTTAACTGTCAGTCTTACTCTTGTTGTTATTTAGTAAGTGCATTGGTACAGTTGCAACTGTTGAACAATAATAAATTATTTGCTGTTGATATTCATGTGAAATACTTAAGTATAACAAAAGGTTGCTTTTTACTATGTTATCAGAAACTTTGAATAATTTGTGCAACCTCTAAAAATGCTTTAAATCACTTCAAATTTTTACAAAATTTTCTTTTTAGTAGATGGATAAGAATGGGAGGTTCCAATGTGCACTTTAAAAAAAATTTTTTTGGACCACCCTAATCATTTATTTTTGTCTTGATAAGAAACCAACACCCTGATTTCTAGGGGATTTTCATTTGAACTTGAAAAAGATCTTGCTTCAGCCACAACATATAGTTCTCAGTGGCTGGTTAACTCAGATAAAACTTGATTTTTTTCAGCTAATCATTATCGCAGCAATTTAGATCTTCCTATATTTATTAATGGTAATGTACTTGATGAGTCATCTACCATCATCTTCATCTACTTGATGAGTCATCTACCTTCATCTTCTAGAATTAACTCTTCTGATTATTTTTTTAAACCATATATTAAATATATAGTATATATAATTATATATTATATATATTAAATCCATATATATTAAATAATATACATTTCAAATTCATTGCTAAATTAACATCTGCTTAGGTTATCTTTTTATTGTGCTCACCACCTTTTTTTTCCGAATTAGATTCTTTATCTCTATAAATCTCAAATCCGTCCTTGTATGGAATACTGTTGCGCAGATCTTTGAATGATATTCTTATTCCTATTTTAGGCAAGGTGCAAAAGCGTATTGTAGACATAGTTGGACCTGCACTTGCATCCAATACTTAACTATTGTCACATCATTGTAATGTTGCTTCTTTTTCTCTTTTCTATAATGAGCTAATACTATAATGAGCACTGCTCTAAAAAGCTAGTGTCTCTTGTGCCATCTACTAAAATTCATTATCGTGTTACTCATCATTTAATTAAGTCTCATCCTTTTAATTTGACTGTTCTTAAGTACTCTAAAAAGTTTTATTCGCTTAGTTGTCTTTTCCAGTAACTTCTAACTCTAATAGTGGTATCTTGCAGCCTCAGGTGAAGATGTTTTTTAAAAAAGCCTTATTTGAGATTAGTAGCAAGCATATTTTGTTTATTTAAAATACCATACCAAATAAAGAGTAGAATGCTTCTTAACAATATTTGAAAAAAGTCTGCACCCATATCCTAAATGTGTTTTGTATAATAAATACTTTTAAAATATTACCATAATACTTCAAAGATTTCACTAAAAATAATCAGCTTATTCTTTAATACAGAGATTCATTGAAACTAATTATACATACATATACAATATATATATATATATATATATATATATATATATATATATATATATATATATATATATATATTGTATATGTATGTATAATTAATTTGGGCATACCGGTCTAAAAGTTCTGCCTATCTTAGAGGACTTTTTTTTTTTTTTTTTTTTTTTTTTTTTTTTTTTTTTTTTTTACTCAAATTTAAATACAATTCTTCGTATATAATATATAATGATTTATCGCTAATCGCTACTTTTCATTTACTTGCTCCATACACTTACTATTTATAAATTAATGCTAATTATTAAATAATTAAATTCCAAATATTAAATATTATCAACTAGAAATAAAAAGAGTATGATTTCATAAACAAACAATAATTATAACATTTAATAAACAATATTTGTATGACTCTTTGATATAAACTTTATTACATAGCGTATTTAAAACAAGGTAAATTCATTTGAAATTTTAATTCATTCAAAAATTCATAACTTTTTTTTCTAGTTCTACTCTTACTATTCCAATAAAGTTTTTTGGCGCGAATATTAAAATGTTATTTTAATTATTTAAATAAATGTTATTTTAAGTTTATGTTTTAAAAATTTTCATTCGTTTTATTATTTAAAGTATTTTACAAACAATTTTTACTGTTGTTTGAAATGAAAAAGTTTAAAACTCATCTAGTTTAATTGCTTCGAAAATTATGTTATGAAAATGTAAGCGGAGGAGAAACTCATATTAATGTATTTTAAAATGTTATTTAAAAATGCTAAGCGTTTCATATTTTAATCCAATCAAAACGTGCGTTTTACATTTAATCCAATTGCAACATATTCTATATTTCATCAAAGTGAATTCGAATTAAGCATTTTGGTTGGCTTAAAATACATTTATAATGTATTTTAAGTTTTAAAATACTTTACTTTTAAAATACATTTATAATGTATTTTAAATGCGACTTTTAAAATACACTTATAATGTACTTTAAAAGTCGTTTTTCAAATGTTGATATTTATGTAATTGTAACAAATGCTAATATAAAAGTGTTTTAAATTGAGTTTGGGCTGAAATTTGGGGGCCCATACCGGTATACCGGTATCAAAATCGGCCTGGATACGTCGCTGTATATATATATATATATATATATATATATATATATATATATATATATATATATATATATATATATATATATATATATATATATATATATATATATATATAGGCTTGGCCAGGCAGGCGTGTTATTTCACGTCATAATATGACCACGCAAATACTTTTGATTTTAAAACATGACCAGGTCTATTAATATGTTTTTAAAATTTTTATGCATTTTAAAAGACGCACTGAAAAAGTTATTTTAACTATGAAGCAACTTAAAAAAAAACTTATCATTAAAAAAGCAAATAAATCTTTGTTAAAAAAAATAAACTTCAATAAAAAATATCTAAAACTTGAATAAAATAGATAAAAATTAAAACTTAACTAAAATAAATAATAAACCATAATGCTAAGATTATCTAAATTACGTTTGGAATAAATAACTTTGAATAATTAATCTTTACTAATGTTTTTATAATCTTATTCAAAACCCTTTTTTAAATAATAAAACAACTAAGAATTGTTTAAAAAATGCGTTTAAAATTGTTTAAAAGTTAAAAAAAATTATTCTTAACAATTCTTCGCAGTAACGTAAACAAAAGAAAAAATAATTAAATCCTTTATTTTAAAAATTAATATAATTTTTTTTTTTATTTAAAGACATATAAATAAAAAATACATGCTGATATAAATATAATATATATTATATTATTCATTAATATTTTTATAATAAATCTTAAGCAGTGATTTGTTACTTTATTTAAATGTGTTTCATTAATATAAAAAAAACATAAGTAAAAATCAAAGTTATTTAATTCAAACGGCTTTCAAAAAAGTTAGTTTTTTTTTTTTCTCAACAAAATCTTTCTACTTTTAAAGTGAATGAACTTTAACGATTCTTATATAAAGTTTATTAAAGAGATTGCTGTTTAAAGTCTTCACTTTTAAAGTTATCGCTGTTTAAAGTTGTACTTTTTTTTTTTATTTACTTATAAAAAAATCTATAATTAATATTAAAATGAAATGATTTAAAATTTATACAACTTTCAATGATACTTTAAATTAAAAGTATTTTATATTTTTAAATAAAAGCATTAACTTTTTTAAAGTACTCTTAATATGAGTTTCTCCTCCACTTATGTTTTCATAACTATAATTTTACAATGCGATAAGCTTTAAACTTTTTTATTTCAAATAACAGCAAAATTGCATTAAAAATATTTAAATAATAAAATAAATAAATGTTTTTTAAAACACAATCTGGGCGTTGAGAAAACAATCTGGCGTAAACAGCACGTCGTCTGATTGTTCGGTTCGATACAGGCAGCTCTAATTGCTTTTGCATCTCGACTGATGATATCCAGGGATCCTTCTTGACAGATCTGACGATCATAGAATCCTTTCTAGAAGTGGTGCTGCCAACTTCCCCGTAGAACGATATTTAGAACATAGTCTTGATACGGTCCATTTTTTCACGCAATATTTATCACAAATACTTTTTTGTGACATTCCACTTATGTAATCGCCAATAATTTTCTTTCTTAGTTCCAATCCAAGACTGTCGGGAGCCATTTTTGCACTTGAAGTCATAAAAATAATAAAAATAATCATCTTTCTTAAGGCTTACCGTGTTACTTTTACCTTGTGATAATACAATAATGCTCTGTGGAACACAACGTCTTGGTTGGATGTGGACTGTATTGATGTAATGAAACAGTTGTTGTATTTCACTTCTTGTATTGATGTTCTTCAATTAAACACTTTAATAAAACTCTTATTCGATAAACTGTCTTGATAATACTGACTGATTGGCTTCCATATACTGACTGAATTACATGTCGGTTTACATGTCTCTTATATAGCAAAATGAACCTGTGTAAACCTGTTCTGGAAGATTCTAGATACTTCTTTTCGATGCTTCTGGAAGCTTCTGGATGCGTCTGGGTACTTCTAAATGTTTCTGGATACTTCTGGATACTTCTGGATGCTTCCTGATGCTTCTTCTGGAAACTTCTGAAAGCTTCTGCATGCTTCTGGAAACTTCTGGAAACTTCCTTTAATTATTAAAAAACTTACACAGACCAGACTTGAGAAAATGAAACAAACCAAAAAAGTTGCACTTGTTTTGTCCGCTGCAAAATGGCACTTGTCAACAAAATTCTGCCTGTGTGCTGTCACCGGTTAGCTGATTGTTCATGTCATGGCATGCTATGACTTGAGACTCCTGAACTGTTTGCTGTGGTAGTATAGTTCGTTTCATTTTTAAGACATATAAAATTAGGAACACTTTTTAGCATTGTTCGATGTTGGTTGCAAATGTTTTGTCCAATACTATATATATATATATATATATATATATATATATATATATATATATATATATATATATATATATATATATATATATATATGTGTGTGTGTGTGTGTGTATATATATATATATATATATATATATATATATATATATATATATATATATATATATATAATATGTGCTATAATATAGTCAATGTATGTGCTGAAGCCCTTTGCATTATATAAATTATAATTTTTATTTCATAGAAGCGAGATGGTATATTGCGAAGTAAAACTGTGAATGAAGATATTACAGGCAACTACAAGTATTTTATTTATTTAGTATTATTTTTATATGTCACAAACATGGTTATTTAAAAAAAAATTGTTCTGTTTTAGTGACCGAGAACAAAGAACAGGTAAGGAAAATTAGAATCATAAGGTTTTTTTTTGTTTTTGTAAGAGAAGTAAATAGATTAAGTAATAATAATAAGGTTCTAATTTTTTTTAGAAAAAGGAATAAAAGTTTATTTTATAAGTAATATATAAAAGTTGGTTTTTATTAGTAATATATAAAAGTTAGTTTTTATTAGTAATAAATAAAAGTTAGTTTTTATAAGTAATGTTTAAAAGTTTGTTTTTAGAGCGAGATGCTTTTGACACTTTATTCGATCATGCACCTGAAAAGCTAGCTGTTGTAAAAAAGGTTTCTAGCAGATTTTCTCAAAATTTTTGTTCATGATATTACATATTTTATAAATTTTTTTATTAATTTACATATAGTGATATGATATATTATATATTTGCAATTCATGTAATATATTTATTTCTTTAAGTTAACTTTTTTTTAACATTTACTTCATGATTGATCATTTTAAACAATAATGTGGAGTCCTAAAAAAGACTCCAGGTTTGTTTTTGGTGTTTGGTGTCTAGGAGTCATAAAATACAAATTAACACCCAACTAGACTGCAATCAACCACTAATTAAGTTTTGAGTTAACCAACAAGGTTAACTCAAACTTAATTAGTGAGCTAAAGAATATTCAAGCAATTGATGACAAAAACTTATAAAAAGTTAAAATTGTATGTGCAAGGAAAATGAGAAAATAAGTAATGTTTGCAGAAATATAAACTTGATAAAACTTTTAAGCATGAAGGAACAGCTACAGTAAAATGATGCGGTCTAATTAAACAGCAAGTAATGGAACAAGAGATGCTAGCTTGCTTGAGTTTGTGATCAAGGTATTATTTTTAGAAAAGGGGAGGTGATGCAACCTTATGACAGTTGGACAGAAGCTTAACCTCAGCAGCTAGAGCAAATCCAACAACATTACAATATCTTTTTGTTGTTTGTCTATAAGAGAGATGGCCTCATTAGATAAACTAGCCCAAAAATGACATTCCAAACGATGAATAAGATTTGTATTTGAGGTATAAGAATGGTGATAAAATTGCAAATGTTCTTTAGCAAAATTTCTTCAGCAAATGCTTACTTTGCAATAAATTGTAACACGTGATAACTAAAAATCTGGACAAAATTGACCATTTTAAAAAGTTGGAATAAAAGATTATGAAATCTCTAATGTTGAATTGTTTTTACAAAATAACGCTGGTTAATTTGGGCTAATTAGGTTTGCCTAAATATAGCAAGCTAAATATAGTTTCTTTTTAATAAACAACTGTATTTACACTTAAGATTACAAGTTCAAGTAACACAAACTAATGTGTAAACTCAATGTCCGTAAATATTCTTTTTTACACAGGTTTTTTAATATTTGGAATAACATGCTGTCTGATATCGTTAATAATATAATAATAAAATTAAAGTTAACTTTATCAATTTCGAAAACTTCTCATTCAAAAAATTTCTCTCACCCAATAAAAAGAAGCTATTTAAATATCTATATATATATATATATATATATATATTAGTTTCTTTTTTGCAATATATTCTGATTGTTTTGTAAAAATGCATTTAAAATGAGTTGTAATGAATTGTAACACGTGATAACTAAAAATCTGGACAAAATTATAAATTTATAACTTTTTAACAGAATGATCAATTTTAATAATTTAAAAAGTATTAAAAAAAAAAAATATCTAATAAAATTTTTAAAAATTATAAGTTTTTCATGCCATGACGACGAAGTGTCTACTTTTAGATAACCTTGCACTTTAGACGAATAATGTGACGAAGATAGATCAGGCCAAAATACAATATTGTCAAAAATGACAATTAAAAATAATTATGTTTTTTAATGAATTTCTCTAATCTAACAGTTTGAAATATACACATCTTCATAGACTGATTGGCCTGACGGAGCAATTTACTGCTGATAGATTTCTTTTATCAAGAATGCAATCCAAACAAGTAATTTTGGCTCAAATTTGTCTTTTCTTTTTAACTTTTATGTCAGAAGAATAGAATCCAGCATTTTCTTCTAGTGTCAGTGATTGCAGGAATTAAGCCACAACTTTTGCTTTCTCAATCTCTAACTCCAATAGTCAACTTTCCAACTCGCTTTCCTAACAACCCAAATCATTCACCTTCTATATACGACTTATGTCGTGTTTCTGATCCTAGTCGGTGCTCAGTTTCTCCACATTCACCCTTAGATGCTTCTAATCATGGTTTGATCTCTCTAAAACTACCATCATCAGAATCCCCCTATCATTGTAGCTCTTACAACTACCTTAAAGCTGATGGGACTCTTTCCGTTATTTTCTTTGTGATGGCCCTAGGGTAGAAATCTTTTGTCTTCCTGCTGACAAATGTGATTCTTACATAACTTCGTGGTTTCAGGCTGGCATGGAATCTTTTATTCCCTCTTGACAATTCCAGGTCAAGCCTCCATGGTTTAAGCAAAATAATTCTCCGGAAAACAGACGTCTTTATACTATTTCTAGAAACCATTGTAAAAATGTTTTGTTTAATGCCAAAACCCGCAATTCTTAGGTGATGAAATCTCGTATTTCATCACAAAAATTTTGTGTCTTCTAGAGAATCTTTAACAGTATCAATAATCAATAATCAAATCTGTTATTTTACCTCTCTTGTATGGTTCAGATTTTGTCACCTCACCTAAAGATAAAGCTGAATTGTTTGCTAAGAACTTTTCATCAATATCATCTCTTGATTCCGCTAGTTGCGTTCTACCTGATAAAGCTGACAAACAGGTTGATTGATTGCTTGGCATTCATATATAAAAAGACTTAATCTCTTATTTTGAATCTAATAACTTACCTTCCGATCATCAATATCGATTTCGATCTTCTTGTTCTACTGCTGATTTGTTAACAGTAATAACTGATAGGTTTTATTGTGAGGTAGATAGAGGTGGAGAGGTTAAGGCTATTGCTCTTGACATTTCTAAAACTTTTGATAAAGTTTGACATGCTGGTCTCCTCTATAAGCTTTCTTCCTACAGAGTATCAGGTAACATCTTTAAGATTATTGAACTCTTTCTTTCCAATCGTAGTATAAAAATTGTCCTCGATGGACAGCACTCTTCTTCATATCTTGTAACTTAAGAGTTCCTCACGGTTGTTGCCATATCTGGGCAGATCTTCCAATAATGCTCTTTCTCTTTTAGACTAGGTGCAAAAATGCATTGTAAACATAGTTTGACCTGCTCTTGCAGCCAACCTTCAATTATTGTCATAATGTTGCTTCTCTTTCTCTTCTGATAATATGAATACGCTAATTTAATATTATTATTAGTTGAGTTACGTCATTTCCTAGGCTTTTCTATTTTAAAGTAGTTTCTAGGCTTTTCTATACGCGTTTTTTTTTTTAATTTTATTTACTAACAACGCGTATTACGGGTTGCTTACTGCTAGTTTCTATAAATACTATTATTGGCGCTGCACTAAAGAGCTAGCTTATCTTTTTCCGTATATATCTCAAAGTTCATTCTTGTGTTATTTGTCATTCAATTATGTCTCATACTTTTTCTGTGACTGTTCTTAAGTGCTCCAAAACTATTATTTGCCTAGTTTTTTTCCTCGAACATCATTTCTTTGGAATTTGGTTTCTTCATCCTCCTTTCCTGATTCATATAATTCGTTTTCTTCGTCGTCCGTCAATCGATATCTTGCTCTATAAACTTCATATTTTCTCTTCCAGTAACTTCCAACTCTAATAGTGGTTGCTTGCAGCCTTGTTGTTCTACTATAGCATATTTATATGCGCTCAATTTTTTTGCTCACTTTTTTTGCTAGTCTAAATTGAGTGTTTTGAGAAAACGATGAGGGAAAATGAAGAATAATGAATGAAAAGGTTGCTGACCCATACCAAACCCTCAGTCGATGTAGCAGCACTCCACTGCAAGTCAGGCTATTTGTCAGTCGATGTATGTACTGAAGCCCCTGCAGCAGGCTATTTCAGTATGATGTCATCATGCTCACCTAACTCGGCAGTATAACATATATATTTATCTATATATTTATTATCTATGTTTATCTATATATCTATTTATCTCTCTCTTTATATATATATATATATATATATATATATATATATATATATATATATATATATATATATATATATATATATATATATATATTAGGGTTATCATTTTTTATCAACACCATGCTCCTTTACTGTAGTTTGATGAACTTTTACCTAAAAAGCACGCAATCAACTATTATTTGCATATCTTTTCAAAAAATTTCACCCCGCCATTGAAAAATTGATTTTGACATAAGTACTACTATGTATTCAAATGTATTTAAAATGTCATCGTCATGTAATACAATAAATTTTCAATCCAACATTGACTCAGACCATTGACCTTCGCCTTTGCTTGTTGCACAGAAGGAATCAAAGGTGCAATTTGTCTTTATTTTTGCATGATGAATAAATTTCCTCCATTACTTTGATTGCACGCTCTGCGCATTGATTACTTCTGGGTAACTGTAGTATGGATGGCTCTTGCTTCCAGTGAGCTTAAAGCCTTTTTGTATGGATTTAGTATTTAAGCCAAGATATTAAAGTCATTTTTGTTGTACAGTTGGTCTGTAAACCAATGGTCTGCCCATATGGTATAAATTGACATGCAGTACTGTTCTTGTTGAAGGAATTAATATGAAGGCCAAGATCGCTAGTATAGCCCTAGAGTTCCACTTCACATTGCTGATTTTGGGTATTTTATGAAACCTGATCAATGGAAAATGTACCTTTTCCTCAAAAAATCGGAACACTAGAGTGAGATAAAACAAAAATTTCATATCATCTCTCCAACCTGATGTTTCGAGAATTACTTCTGTTCCCTTATCAAACTGTGTTTTCAGTTGTTCGTACTCCTTCAACAGTTGAGATACAAATGGATATTTGATGTTTATGTTTTACTTCCAAGTTCTTCACTCATCACCAAACAGAGGATTTTATCTAATACATGGTGTTGACAACTGATAAACAGAGGTTTGTTGATGCGTTTCTCTGTGAACATTCATTGCAATATTACAACAATATCATTCTTTTTTCCAGTGTTAACGCTGGTGGTACCTGCATCAATCATCTGTATTGAATTCCATAGGTGAAATTCATCGAGGACTTTAGAAATTCCTTCAGCAATAGTTAAAGCCCTGCCATCTACCAAGCCAAGGACATCCAATTTGATTTCTCTTCATTCATTTTTAAGGATGATCACTTGAGAATCCATTCTGTCGATGTGCTTGCCATCAAAGTGTAAGGGCCAACTTTCCATATGCAACTTTTTAATTATTTCTTCCTTCAGCTTGACTACCTCTTTGATTGTTAACTTGTAAATAGCTGATCCACATGGAGTTGGAATGTCAATGCCTTCATGAGCCAATTGCTTGCATATGTTATTAGCTTTGTTTGTTGATACTCTTCTGGAGGTCACCAAGTTGACTGCAATTTTGCTTTTATGATGTTTTCTGCTTGGTGCAGGAGTTGACTCATCATCTTCTTCATTGTTTTCATATTCACTGTCGTCAACCTCAGTCAGAATCACTAAAACCAGGATAATAAGATGATGAGTTAGATGACTCATAAAAACCCTAATATATATATATATATATATATATATATATATATATATATATATATATATATATATATATATATATATATATATATATATATATATATATATATATATATATATATATATATATATATATATATATATATATATAGTGTTGTGTTATTGCAAATAGAGCCACTTTAGATGTAAGATTTTAAGGAAGATTATTTATGTTGCTAAGTAGCAAGGATCTATGGATGGAACCCTGTGGTACCCCAGAAGTTACTGAAAATGAAGAAGATTTAGACTTCTAGACGAATTTATTACTTCGGTTAGGAAAAATTAGTTTTCAAAAGTTTTTCCAGATACACTAAATGAAGCCAGCTAATGGAAAGGACCATCATGTCATACTTTATCAAAACTCTTTGATATACTACAAGAAATAGCTCTTATCTCAGCCTTTCTACCTAATGCGTGATCTTTCAGTTAATCTAATGGTTAACAAGTCAGTATTAAAGCAAGAGAACCGAAATATTGGTCGTCAAGAGTAAATTGTTAGACTCCAGTTAAGATGTTAGATGATGGTTAATTAAAGATTCAAAGACAGGTCAGCAAAAAAAAAAATTTTGTTTTGTTTTAGTGCCAAGCTAACAGTGCATTTTTTGTATAGAACTTTTCATTTTGATTTCAAATGTCTCTCATTTTTCACCATCACTTCAAGTTGCAAAGATATTTGGCTTCAAATCTTTATCATTTAGGGTACATTCCTTAATATTGTCAAAAAAGTTATTCAAAAGTATGTCAACCTAGGTCTCAAAAGAAAGTTATTTTTTAAGAGATTTCAGAAAACATAAATATTTTTTCTTTGGGATGACAGAAAGAGTATGGTCATTAGATTTAATAAGAAAATTAGAGGAGCAGTTCTTTACAAATAGTTCTGTTTTATCTTTGGAGAAGGAAAAAAAAATTGATTTATAAGAGGCCGAATGTTAGGAATGTTAAAGTTGACATTGTTAAAGATTTTTCTGTCTCCTGAATGTAATGGTTAAAAATGGCTTTTAATGAACTTTTTGTATTAAAGTCATCAAAGTTAATTTTTTTTTTTTTAATATTTATTTTTAACATCTTCACCTCCAACAAGGCTGCAAGCAATTAGACATAAAAGTTATTGGATGAGAAAGATGAAGTTCATAAAGCAAGATAATGATTAACAGGCGACTTAAAAGATTGCAAATTTTATGAATCAGGAAAACAAGAAGAATAGAGCAAATTCCATAGAACTAATGTTTGAAAAAAATTACTAGACTGATAAGAATTTTCAATGCACTTAGGAACAGTCATAGTAAAAGGATGAGACTTGATTGAATGACAAATAACACAAGAATGAATTTTAGTAGATGACACAAGAGATGCTAGCTTTTTAGAGCAGTGCTCATTATAGTATTTATAGAAAAGAGAAAAGAAATAGAAAAGAGAAGCAACATCTGTATTATAGAAAAGAGAAAGGGAACAACGATGTGTTGAATATTGGCTGCAAGGTTACAACTATGGTTGAATATTGGCTGCAAGTGCAAGTCCAACTATGTTTACAATACATTTTTGCACCTTGTCTAAAATAGAAAGGGCATCATTCAAAGATCCCTAGATATAGCAACAGTATTTTATACATAGTTGAAAAGATCATAAAATTCTTTTGAATGCAAAGAACCTAAGTAAAAAGAAATATAAAATATTTGGCAGTCCGATAAACTTTTCTGTAATTTAAATAAAAACTTATAATTTTATAAAACCATTAGAAAAGATTTAAAATTATTTATTCTAAATGTCAGGGCTTAATTTAACAGTCGGATATTGGACATTGTCCGGCTAAAACCTCAGATTGTCCAATCAATTTACAAAGTCATCGGACATTTTGTCAGGCAAGATTTTTAATTCTTTAAAATAAAATTTTACTCGTTGATTTGAAATTGACAAATTTAAACTTAATGTAAACTATTAGACAAACTTATAAAATATGTTGATAATGGAGGAATTCATTCCCAAAAAAAGCGCTGTTATTAATTGTAGTTTTAATGACTGTTCTTTAACAGTTTTATTGTTATATTACTAAATTTAAAATTATTGTTTATTTAAAACAGTCGCAAAAGTCAAAGTATTTTCGATTGATTACTGCAAACACCGTGGACACCGAAAAGCAAAGAAAAGCTAGCAGTTTGAAAAATTTGATAATAAAAGATTTTACAAATGTGTTTTTTTAGAGGCTGAGATCTCATCTATGGAATATTTTTAAAAAAACATTAAGAAAATATACATTTAAATATTAACGTTATAATCATCCAAATCATTCTACTCTCGGTGGCATCCTGGTCCTACTCGAGTTTTCCGATTCTTTATTTACTATTCGTTTTTTAAACTATATCTTTATTTGTATTTTTTTTCTTAATTTTTATTTTATACATATATATATATATATATATATATATATATATATATATATATATATATATATATATATATATATATATATATATATATATATAAAAGATTAAAAAGTTCTAGCTTTATAAAACTTGTCTGCCAAAGAAGGAGTACCTTTTTGAAAAGTAGATAAATAATAACCTGTAGAACTCATAAAATTTTCTTCGTTGAATTGATCGAATTTTAATGACATGCAGCGCGTGGAATTTTTAAATTAAATAATAGCCCGTAAATATTATATTGCGTTTGATTTAACCGCCTTTAAATAAGTAAAAGCGAAGTTTAAATTTTTTATATCAAGTTTAAAAATAATATGTTTGTCTTAATATTTAATATATTAAAGACATTATTATACTATATTACTATAACAAACTTGTTTTCTTGCCGTTTTTATTATTGATAAAAATAGTTACATGAATGCCGTATAAATACCTTTTTGGCGCTAAAAGTGGAGCTTATGCACAAAATTGACACTTAGCATATTATATTTTTTTAAGTAAAAAAGTTTACATAACTTTTATAAACCGGTAACACAATTCAATGTAAACTAACAAGGTTTTCGAGAGAAAAAAACTCAATAAAACATTTAAGAACTATCTTTTTAAAGAAATATCTTTTTCCTGTGTTCCTTTTAACTAAACAAATATGAATATATGTAAATATTGGTGAAAATTATTTGTTTAAATTTTATTTCAAAAATTTGATCGGACAATGTCCGACCAAAAGTTATTTTGGTCGGACATTGTCCATTTTGTCTGGGAACTTATAAAAAATTAAATTAAGCCCTAAATGTAATTATAAATTTAATTTAAAATAATTGTTTATGTTTTAGTTATGCTAACTCTAAGTTTTATTTTTTTAGAGTTTTTTATTTTATTTTACCTGTTTTTGTGTATGTTTTTTTACTTTATTTTACCTTTTCTTTTGTTGAGATTTCTTTACCTTTTTTTGTGTATGTTTTTTTTTAATTTTTCTCTTTATTTAAGTTAAGCTCTTTTTTTTTTTCAACGCATTTTTGAAATGTTTAAATTTCAAAGCTGTTGTCAAATTGTCAAAACAATATATATCTGGTCAGTAATAGCGTGCAATTGGACACCATTGTTGATGTTCAAAGACTGTGATCTTTCCAATTTTGCTTTTATAATGCATTCATTACAAAATTTACTTTTTGCATAAAATTTATTTATATTAATTTGTGATTCACAGGCCACAAATGCCTCTGAATTTAACTGTTTAATTGCAAACTTATTTAAATAAGTTTGCAATTTAACAAGCTCAAATTACTGTTTGTAATGTTCTATATTTAATACATAAATGCAGCTCCAATACATCAGCTATATTTAACTCAATATCTGACAAATTTTTTCTGGGTAGAAAAGTTCATTGAACTTTATTATAAAATTTCAATAAGACAGGAAATAATTAAATATCTATATATCACCGTAAATTGTATTTAATTCTGAACTGATGATTTTAAATATTTGCATTTATATTAAAAAAGTTTTTAAAATTTTATTATTCAAAAAATTTAATATCAAGAAAATATCTGTTCAGAGTTTCAGCAACAAATTTCAGCATATACTCAGAGATAAATATTTCAGCATAAATGCAACAAAACCATAAGCAATGAATTTGTTCATAGTTACCAGAAGTCAAGACATAGTACAGTTGCCACCTGGGCTGCACCCAATTTTTGGCTTAATAAAAAACTCTTGATGACTGTACTGATGATCAAAGTTAAAAACGACTCAAATGGAAAATAAAAATAACTAAAATTAAAAATTGGAAAACAACCACATATTGAAGCTACTTCAAAGTATATCCAAAGAAAAGTATAAAAAGATGTCAAATGTTTTAAAAGGATGCAACTTTGTATAGATAAGTAGGCTGCATTCAATTTTTGGTTATTTGAATTCTATAAATTCTTAATGACATACAATTTTTTTTTATACAACTTGGTAGTTATTTTTTGCATGTTTTGATAATTTGTACATTTAAAATATGCGCTGAAAAACTAAACTAATTTAAAGAGAAAATTCAAAATAAAGAAGCCATAAACTGAAAAGGGAAACAAACTTAACAATGATAAAATAAATAAAGGATAAACCAGAGAAAATAAAAACATAAAAATATATTTTTAATTTAGGAGAGTCTCAATTTTAATAGTTCAAACCTAATAATTAATTTAATTTAAAAACATCTCAATAGTTTAAACTAAATAATTTTTTCTTAATCACTACGCTAGTGTAGCAATCACTACGCTAGTGTAGCAATCACTACGCTAGTGTAGCAATCACTACGCTAGTGTAGCACTACAAGGTTGATTGTGAGTCATGACATTTTTTATTTTTTTTAGTTTTTATTTCTCTTTTTAGTTTATGGTTTCTTTATTTTTAAATGTTAGTTTAAGTTTATATTTGTATAAAAAAACTTGCAAAGAGCCATGGTTGAATTGTCAAAACAAAACATTAAATGTGTAGTCATATAAAGCATGTGACTTTCCTGAATTCTTTTTATGTGTTTTGATTATAATAAATCATATTTAAAAAAAAAATATTTCATATTTTGTAAAATTTTATATGTATAAAATAACTAATCAAGTTGTGGTGATTACTTGTACTTTACTTATATGTTGGACATTACTGAAGTTATTTGATGCTATTTTAAAATAATTTAGTAAAAAATAGAATAAATAAATGCTTGTAAAAATATATTTATAAAAGTTTTTTTAGTCTTTGCAAGGTTTTGTCAACAAGCACTTAAGCAAGCTTGATCTTCAAATACAAAACCTGGATACACAGGTAAAAATTTATTACTTTTTTATAACTTGAAATTTCAAATTAGAAGGTATAAAAAATAAATGACAACAAATTTTGTCATTAAAATCTTCTGTTGTTTCTATCTAGTTTTTGTATCATTTAGCAAACTTCTGTAGAATATATTTGTTTTTTTGTGTCATTTAGCAAAGTTCTGTAGGGTATATGTGTTGTTTTGTTGTGTCATTTAGCAAACTTCTGTGGGATATGTGTTGTTTTTTTTTTTTGTTTCATTTAGCAAACTTCTGTAGGATATATGTTTTGTTTTATAAACAAAGATGCTTACATGCAAACTACCATGAGTGTGCAAACAAATATTGAGGACTAATTTGTGTATTTTTATTTTATATTGCGTACTGTAGCCGACTAATTTGCACTTATTATTAATTTAAGTGAAGTAGAGGCTTTTCTTTTTTCACACAAGTTGTTCAAGCAATTGATGCCAAGTTATGCTTAAGTACAAAGTTTAATACATTAAATCCTGCATTGATGCCAAATTGCTTAGTAAAATGTTGCATAAACCCTAAATGAAGGAAATGCACAACAACATTAAATGAAATTCTAAAACATATTCCTATAAAGTTATAAAAAATGACATTTATAAAAAGCCTAGTGTTTAATAAAAGTTAATATATTAATTATAACATAATTTTTACTCAAAATACTCAATACAACAAAATACTCAAGTACAACAAAGAAAATTTAAAATTAATAAGTTTACTTAAAATATTAAAAACGCTTGCATGCAATTAGTAAGAAAAAATGTCATTTAGTTCAGAAACATTTTGGTACTTCATGCATTTCATATACCTTTACATGAAATTAATAAAACAAATTATTTCATAACTGTATTTTTTTTTATTATGGTTCTGTGCTATTTCAAGATGCAACATTTCTGATAGAAATCAACTGTTGTATGTTCTGAAATTGGCTTATAAATTTCAAAAAAATGTTTATAGTAAGAAAAAACACTCTACTTCTCACTCTACTTGAGTTGAATCCAGCCTTCTTCCAACAGCAACACAAAAATTAATTTTTACTGCTTCTACGATTTCTCGTGCAAGAAGCATAAGGTGATCAACATAAAACTTTTTAAGCAACTTTTCAATCTTTTTTCAACTTTACAAAGTTTTTAATCAACTAAATTTTACCGAAGTTAAAGTTTTTAATCAACTAAATTTTACCAAAGTTAGAGTTTTAACAACTAATTTTACCAAATTTTTTAATCAACTAAATTTTACCAAAATTAAAGTTTTTCAATTAGACCAATATTACCAAACTATCAATGTGGTATTTGGATAATTCTGTGATAAATTACCCAATTATGACAGCTCCTGTAATTTTAAGTAATTCACTGTTAGTTTGATCTGTTTGAGTTGCTAAGGAAAAACGTAAGAATTAACAATATGGATATATATATATATATATATATATATATATATATATATCCACACAGTAGTGGCCAAAAAATTAAGGCAGGCTACGTGTTTTAAACTTTTTCAACTTATTGTTTATTTCTGGCATTATTTTATTTTTTTTTTTTAATTTTAATTCTCCTCCTCAAGGCCAAGACAGCCACTACAGACGAGGAGGCTACTTATTTGTGGCTATAACCCTCTCTCAACTCTATAACTCCAAAACACGAACCTTGACGAACAAGGCCGCTGCGCGGAGAAACAAGTTGAGCGCGGTACTACCAGGGACGTGGTGGGGATCGAACTCGGAACCACTCGTTTATGAAGCGAGCGCTCTACCACTACACCACTACCGCATATTACCTTGAATACAAATAATTTTTTTATTATATTTTGATTTTTGAAGATATTTTGATTTATTTTACACTGTCAGGTTGCCATAGGAGTGATATTATGGGTAAAAAGCGTGATGTTAATAACTTTGTTAAAGGTAAAATAAATGCTTTGTTTTCGGAGGTTTATTCTCAAAGTAGTATAGCAAAAAAATTAAAAATACTAAGATGTATCATGCAAAATGCTTTACTTGTGCAAGACTCATTAAATTGCAAAAATTGTGGCATGAAATGTGTGAGTGCAAGACAGTTTTTTAAGGAAAGTTGTTAGTAGTGAGCCTCACACAACATCTGCAAGGTTATCACAACTTGCTATGGAAAGAGGACTTACTATTAGTTTGAGAACAATTAGAAGAAGGTTGTGTTATGAGTTTGGTCTAGTTGCAAGAAGATCAGCTAAAAAACCTTTATTAACTCCAGCTCAATTACAAGCTAGGATTAAATTTTGTAAGAGTATAAAAGACAAGACACCGGAATGGTGGGAACACGTAATGTTTACAGACGAAAGTATGTTTCAACAAATTAGATGCACAGGCTATAATTATGTTAGAAGACCTGTGGGAGAATGCCTGAATCCAAAGTATACAATAAAAACAGTAAAACATCATCCTTCAGTCATGGTATGGGGAACAATCACAGTGCAAGGATGATGCGGGTTGCACATCTTTAAAAAAGGTGAAAAAGTCAATGCACAAAAGTATCTAAGTGTATTGAAAGACAAAGTGAAACTGCACATGGAAATTACTAAAACCAGCATTTTCCAGCAAGATTCAGCACCTTGTCATACAGCTAAAACAGTTAAGAAGTGGTTTACTGATAATAAAATTGAATTATTATCTAATTGGCCCTCAAGTTCACCCGATCTTAATGTTATCGAGAACTGCTTGAATATAATGAAGCAGAAAGTTGCAGCACATCAGCCAAAATCTAAAGATCATCTTCAAAAGGTTCTTAAAGAAGTGTGGACTAATGAAATCACTCCAGAATTTTATAAAACATTAGTACATAGTATGCCAAGAAGAATACAAGCCATGCTTGATAATAAAGGACATCTGATAAAGTATTATATTAAACTATAACATTCAAGTCATTTAAATTGTATTTCATTGAATATTAACAATTTCTGATCTATTTTTTTCGTTTATTTTACATTTTGTATTGCATTTATTCAATCAACAATTTACACTGCAAAATTAGAGTTATTTTTTATGACATGCCTTAATTTTTTGGCCACTACTGTATATAGATAGTAGTGTAAAAAAACTTACCGGACAAGCACATAACTTGAGATAAATTTTGAATGAAAAGTCCAATTTCTGTCAAATTTTCACTGGAATGTCAAAAAATTGATTACAATTGTAAAAACAAATGAATTTTTATTAAATCTAAGCAACCTAATCTTAAAAGTTCATTTTATTGAAATAAGTGTGTGCAAAAATATCCGGGCAGAGAAAAATACTTAAAATAGATTATTTTTTTAAACATTTTTTTAATTAAAAATGTAATTTAAAGTAAATTTTCTTTAATACTTTGTCGGAAACCTTTGGTATTAATTACTGCTTGACAGCTACAAGGCATTGAGTCTACTAGCTTCATAATCACATTGTTGATTTTTTCCCAGCCTTATTTCAGAATTTTAAATAAATCATGTTTACTTGTTGATTTTTGACCTGAAATTTGTCGATCAAGGTATTCCCATAGATGTTCAATAGGATTAAGGTCAGGACTTTGCGAAGATACATGCAAACCATAAAAAAGTATCTCAAGTTGCTCCAGTTAGTCTTGCATGCTACTGTGTGTGTGTGTGTGTGTGTGTGTGTGTGTGTGTGTATATATATATATATATATATATATATATATATATATATATATATATATATATATATATATATATATATATATATATATATATTATATATATATACAAACAATACTCTATATAATGAGATAAATTATACTTTTAAAGTTTAATATTTTTAGCAATAAAGACCTTCCAAAAAAATACTAGTAGGGCCATTATTATATTCATAATAAGAAATATAGTTTTTTAAAACAGGAAATGATAATTGAAATAAAAAAATGCATGTTTATCAAATCTATCTGTTGTTTGTCCATTTCTACAACTGAATATTGAATGAACATATTGAAATATGGCCATTTGTGTGTAGCTTTCTTGTTACATGATTTTAAATAGTATATTATATTCTTACTATTACAAGTAATATGGCTTTTTATGTTCCATAAAGTACCAGTTTAGGTACTTTATGGAACAGCCATCATCCATATCACATAAACTACCATAAAGTTGTAGTTTATGTGATATGGATGATGGCTGTTGTAGTTTAAGTAATCGTGAGTATTGGTTTCTTTATAATATATGTCAGTTTTTATTTTATTGCTGTTTTCAAGAATGATATTGATATGTCTAAGAAATATTTTTAAATTTTAACAGTTTTACCATCTTTTATGTATTCTTTTCCCAGGTCTGTTGTGAAACTAATTAAATTATCTAATTCGGTTCAAGAATTTTTAAACTTAATGATGTTCTAGTGTTTTGATGTTTTGGCCAGATTATGAAACCATCATCAGTATATCTATAATAAAATTGTTGTTGACTTCTTTGTTGAAAAAGTATTTAGGTAAAATTTTAGGAAAAAGTCTTGTTTCTTCTAAAAATTAATTGTGAAACAAGCATAATCTATAGCTTGTAGTACAACTTCTCCTTTTAGTACCCATGGCAATTAGTACCCATGGCTGTCATAGTTGTAGCATTTGATTATTAAATAAAAAGTTATTGTTTTTTAGATAAAAGGATGCTGGTTCCATAATAAAAATAAGGGGTAAATCTTTCCTTTATTAAATCTTTAAGTTTCACGATTCAGAACTTCAATAATTTTTTGTTTTGTTGACAATAGAAGATAAAATTATATGTAAGAACTGACATAGATGTAATGTTGGTGAGTTGATTCCAGCAATAATCTTTTAGATTTTTTGGTATATTGCTAGGTTTCCATTAAAAGTTTGATGTAACCTTTTTCATTATAAGTGTTTGTGGAAACCAGGTCTTGATGAACAAGTTTGTTGTTATAAGTGTTTGTGGAAACCAGGTCTTGATAAACAAGTTTGTTGTTATAATAAGTTAAATCCATTACAATAAAAGTTTTTCCTTTGTCTGCTTTCTTAATATCTTTTATTTCTTTTAAATCTATTCTTTTTTAACGAGTAATTTTATTAACTGAATGTATTTTAATAGGTTTCTTGTTCAATTTTTGAAATTTTAGACAATTTTCTATTTAATTTCATTTTTTATAAAAAATATATAAGAGTATAGTGTTGAGACTCTTCAGGTTTTCTTTTTTAAAAATATCTCTTTGAAAAAAAATCTCTTTAAAAAATCTCTTTAAAAGTTTTTTTTTTTTTTTTTTAGTTTAATGATGGAGTTAATTTTATCTTGTTGATTGGCTTGCTTGAAGGATATTTTGTTCCTTTATATCAATTTCACATGACACCACAAAGTAGTCATCAGAAGGTATTTTCTATTTATTTTTCAACTAATATACTTTCAGCCAGGATGGAAGCAACCACTATTTGAGTATAAATACAGTAAAAAGACTTTGCTAAATGATCACAAAATTGAGTTTTGGTACAAGAGATAATAGTTCGTTTGAAATGTGGCCATGAAAAGTTTATGTAGAAAGCAAAAAAGAGATCTTATGATAATAAGCAGATAATGCAAATATCTGATCATTGTCATAATATTTACATATGTTTTTGGATCAGTCATTTTTGGAGGAAAGAAAAATTATCATTAGAACCAGATGAACCAGACCAAATATACTTCCATACAGTGATGAAGAGATTTGTAGAGGTAGAGGAGAGTAAGGAAATAGCAAGCATGATGAGTAGATGCCAACTTTGAAATGGATTGTGTATATGGTTTCCATGAGAGGACAGTAGTGAATGCTAAATTAAGACGTAAAGTAGAAGATTTTGTAAGAGTATTGCCATTCATCAATATAAGAATATCAACAGCATTAAAATTATTTTTTGTAAAACGTCATGTGGTTCATATTGCTGTATATAATTTTTTAAAACAATAGGGGCAATCACACTTTTAAATGAAAATTCAGGTGATGAAAATTATCAAGATAAACAATATAAAAAGCAATAGGAGTTTTTATGGTACAAATGAGGAAAAAGCTGCAGCAGTTTGGGAAGCAAATCTAATCTTCGTTCTCCCAGAATGATGTAAAAGGTTGCCTACCCACATCGAGCTAATGTGCTGTGTTATTCACACTTTGCAGCTAGCTAATCGTGATGCTTTAAAAGAAACATGCGTTACCCAACTTTTGGCAAAGGTCTAGTATGTTATCTATCTTAAAAATTCATAATGTATTTCAAGCTGCAGTTTATATTGATGTTAGATGTCGAATACTGTTAGAAGAAAACCAGATAATACAAGCGAAACAAGGTATAAAAGCAATAGCCGATAAAATTTATAAAAGAGATGCCAGAAGTATAAAAGTCAAGAAATAAAGCTGAATTATCTACAGCACTTCATTCAGTTTTAGGTGAATCTAATTCTGATGAAGAAGACAAGTTTAAAAAAAAGCTTAATAAATTTTTTAAATAAAAATATTTTTAATACTATTTTCATGGATGGCTCTAAAGTTATGAAAGAGATTGTACGTTTAAAAGTGAAATCGGCTTCTGAGAAAATTGAAGAATACCCAAAATGGATTCAGAGGTGTGCAGAGTAGTCATTTTTTTGAGGAGTTGTTTCAATGTCTAACAAGGGTTTAAACTGTTTCTCTGGGATGATAGGAAGAGTATGGTCATTAGAATTAAGAATCTTTGCAAGTATTTCTGCCTCGTCCTTAGGAGAGGTAATAAAATCAGAAACATGCATGAGAGATTGTTTTTTTTAATGACACTGTTAAAAAAACATTTATGAGAGCTCAAAGTTTCTCTAAAAGTCTCTAGAACTTAAATTCTGAAATAAAATACAAGATTTGAAAAGTGAGAAAAATGGAGCTTATAGCACTTTTTTGCATAGATTTTTTACAGTGATTAAAAGATGCTTGTTCCAAAAATAGTTTTTTGGAAAAATGAATGTATTGAATTACATATTACCAGTAGCATGATAGTCATGATGTCAATAAACCTTTTACAATTTAAATTTATAACAAATGTAAACAGCTTAACTTTTTGTTACTTTTTGAATGTTGTACTTCATTAATTAAAAAAATTTTTTTTAAGGTTCACAATGTCCAGTTTTCTTTGCAGTTAATTGAGGATGCTGGTTTACAGAAACCCCGTGTTTTGCCTAATGGTAAGTTTATTTTAACTTTATTACTTTCATGTCATAATTTATGAATAAATAGGTAAATTTATTTTAACTTTATTACTTTCATAAATTATAAATAAATAAATAATTAAGGAATTTAGTTTTAGTCCAAAATTCAACAGTTTTTAGTTTTTTAAAAATTCAAAAAAACTTTTTTTTAAGGCAATTAAAAATTATTTTTTATAATATTTTAAAATTTTATAATATTTTAAAATATAATTAAAATTTTAATACTTATCGATAACTCGTATCATTTTTGAGAAGTCTTTTATTTGAATATTAACAGCTCAAATTTTCTTTAAAAGTTGTCTCAAAGGTTTTTTTTTAATCAAATTTCTATTAAAATCCATTTGCTTGATCTTGGTAGATAAATCTATTTTTTAATTAAAATTTGTATTCAAAAGAATTAATCTTTTTGATATACAATATTATATGTTAAGTAAGCATTTCAGTACATTAAATTAAATGCTTTTGGTTTTCAGTTCCTTTATTTATATATTTATAAGTTTGTATTGAGATTTTTTTATTTTCCATTTTCAGATATTGTTGATGGCGATTTGAAGTCAACACTCCGAGTTTTATACACTTTATTTACAAAGTACAAAAATTATAAATGAACAGATGAAATAAATGAAAATTATAATTACAGGGGTTCATGTTATAATATTTCCATCAGGCAAATATTAGGGCTCTAACTTACGCAATTACAAAAGATCTACGATATTCTAAACGTCAATTTTATTCTGCCTTTGCTCTCGATTGAATCGCGTATATTGGAGTTGTTAAAATAAAATTTGAATTTGTAATCTCCATTATATTTTATTCGTAATCTATATAAATATTTTGCTAAATTCTTGTAAATATAACTTTTGTAAATCAGTTTGGTTTTTGTTTAGTGAAAAAAATTTTGTATATTGTTCCTTGAATTTTCCTAAATCATTAATTACATTTTCTTAATTATCTGCTTATTGATTAGTAAAAATATTTTAACAGCCGGCAAAAAAAAAAAAACAATTTATCAATCATTATTCCAAAAACGTTTTCGTTGAGTTTTTTTAATGTAAAAACTAATTATTTATGGACTTTCATCAAAAGCGTTCATGGGCAGCACCATTTTAGCTCAGTGATATGACTAATTTATGTCTTCTTCTTGCTCCACCCAATTGTATATATATATTTTTATTTTACATTTTTGTAAATAAACATTTTTGAACAAATTAAACTCAACTAAAAATTAGTAAAACTCTTTTGACTCAATGCTTGAGAATTTTTTGTATGACATTTCTTATGACAAAGTTTTATAAATGTCGTTGTGTATGTGCTTTTTAGTTTACTCAAAATTTTTGTAGCAAAAAGTGGAGTATACTTTATAGTTAAACTGTCTTTTCTCATTACTCCGAATGCGGGGGGGGGGGGGGGACCTTTACTCCGAATACGGTTTGCTTCTGGTTCCGCTTTTATTTTATTTCTTGCAATTTAAATTAGCTGTGTTTAAGTTGTGTAAGTGTTGAAAATAGCTTGATACTGCTGTCACACAAAACTTGGTCGTTGTGACAGGATTTAAAGTATTACGGAAAAAACTTAACTGGTGGATTAAGCTCCTTGGGACGGACTTGTAATCTAGTGAAAATTCAAGAAATATTTCTGTAATTATCATACATTTGCATGATATAACTGCTGTGATGCTTGTTGTTGTTGATTGCTCATGATTACCTGTTGATGCCGTGCATCTGCAATATATTTTCGATAAGGTCAGAAATGTCAACTGCTCCGTGATCCCTAATTGATATAAAAGACAAAAAAAAATCCACTCTTGTTTTTCAATTGCGTGCCAAAAAATAAAAGTGACAGATTTTCATGCAAGACGCCTTAGGTTAAATAATCTATGAATGATATTTTGCAGCTTTAAGCTCAAAACAGCGAGAATTTTTTTCTGTAAAAGCAAATGTTAGCCGATAGATAGGAAGTGCTATCTTAGCCTTGGTTTCCATTAAGCCCGTTCTCCATTCAGAACTTTTTGCGCTTTGGAGAAGCGGAAAAGTTCTTTGAGCATGCGCAAACAGTTTTTTTAAACCCGTTCTCCAATCAGAATTTTTTGCGCATGCTCAAAGAACTCTTCGGTTCCTCCTAAGCGCAAATAGTTCTGAATGGAGAACAAGCGTTTAGTGTTGTTATTTTATAGTAAAAAACGGTTTGTATTTAGATGTAAGTACAAATCGTTAAAATGAACATTCTACAATGATGAAAAAAAATTAACTTTATAAAGTATATAGACTAATACAAAAAAATATATGAACAAAACATTAATTATCTGATGTATCATGCCTAAAATAAAAAAAACTAACTCGTGAGATATTTGTTAATAAGCCTAAATGAATATATACAAATAAAGCAATAGACTAAAGACATAAATAGCATTGAAATATAAAGTTACCTGGTAGAAAGAAATTGGATACCACCAAACAAAGAATACTGATACTAGGTGACGCAACGCACATTCACTATTCTTTTAATACTGTTTGACGAAATTGCAATCAACCCTGTAAATGGAATAACAAACATAGATTTATTATTATGCTCTGCTAATTGTTCATACTAACTAGTTGTCTAATAATAACCACTGATCTCTATAATAACTGGATAGCGCATCTCCTAATAAAATTTCGAAATTTTTGAAGCCAAAAGACGCCATATTGGAAAGCCCCAGAATTTATAAATCCGTAGTTGCGTTAAACTTATATGCGCTTAAAACACAGATTTCGCTTGATAAATAAAAAATGCAAAAACCTTATAAATGCATTGATTATTAAAAACTGAGTAAATCTGATGTTATATGTTCAGATTATTTCATGGAGAATGACTAAATATATATATGAGAATAAATAAATAAATATATATATATATATATATATATATATATATATATATATATATATATATATATATATATATATATATATATATATATATATATATAAATTATGTATACAGGGTGGCCAGCCACTTTCAAGAATTAAATTCCCTGACTTTTTATATTTTTCCCTGACTCAGTTATATTTTGAAGTGTGAATTTTTAAGTTTTGTTGTTTGGGAGTAAGTAAATAAAAGCCTTTAAAATAAATTAAATTTTCAAAAAAGACATTTTTCCCTGATTTTCCTGACAAGAAAAAAATTCCCTGACTTTTCCATGATTTCCAGTTAGCTGGCCGCCCTGGTATAATATTATTATAATAGCATGCAAGTGTATATTAGTATGCACCTTTTGATTCTTAATTGCCCTCTGCAAAATGCCTGAGGCTTGTAACATATTTGCAAGGTAAACAGCTTACAAGTTTGCTGTATGAATCATTAGTTAGGCAATGTGATTGTAACACAACCTAAAAGTTCCTTAGGCAACATATAGCAAATCTTTATATTTACTTTTAATAATTTTGTTCTTGCGTGTATATATATATATATATATATATATATATAAATTAACTTAACGCTTAACTGTCGAAAAATACTTTCAAGACATTTTTGTAAATGCCATTAGACATTTTCACAACACCAGAACATTTGTATAAGATATTGCAATTACAAAAGAATATGTTAAAGTAAAAAAATATAAATAAAATAATAGTTAGCTCTATCATCTTGAACAAAATAATCATTGAATAACTTGTATAAGCATTGAATAACAAAATAAACATTGAATAAAAAGGTATTATGTGGTAGGGAAAAGTAAAAAAGTATGTACACTTAGAAAAAAAATTGTTCACCTTTCATTTTGGTCTTTTATGTTGCTTATTTGTTTTCACAAGAGATATTTTAAATATTTATTAATTATACAACTAATATTTATCAGTATAAAACTGATAGATGTTAGCTGAATCATTATTATTTTACTTTAGAGTCAATAGAAAAACTTGAAAGAAACCATGTCTGTTTTCATTTATACCATATTTACATATAAACAATCAACATGTATGTGATGCTGTTATTTAGTCTAAAACACTAAATACTTTAATGTAAAACTGCAAATAACTAGTTATCACCAAATATCCAGTGTTTTTTAAAGTTAGAGATGGCTTTTTCAAACCTTCACAAAGTGTAATTAAAGTTAGCAAAGCAACAGAACAAAACATTGTTATTAAGTAATATCAATTTTAATAAAGTATTGCATAGTTGATGATATTTCAGTTGTGGAACAATATAAACATGCCCTCAGAGTTTCAAAAATTAGAAAACCATTTACAAAAATGTTTGATACAATATTTTTATCATGTTTTATACTTGTAAAGTTACTTTCCAGCTACTATTGCTAAGTAAGGTCGCATCAAGTTGTTAAAATAAACACCCAAAAGTAACCAGATCAAATATCAATTTGTCTTTTAGAAAAGTTTTATTTAGAATATCATGAATTCAATAAATTTAACAAGTTCATAGAAAGCAATACAAATTTTTATTATTTCTTTATAGCGATATTTCTCTTCGTCGTTAATGTTCTGCGTGTTTTTGATTCCCTTTTATAATTTTTACACCTTCAAACATTTTAAATATAATAATATCATTGAAATATGTGACTTGGTCGAGTAGATATAAACGAAGTAAAAAGGTACATCTTCAAGCGCAATCACTATATTTTCGGTATTCTGGGGCTTTCCAATATGGCGGCCGTACAAAATATTGGCTTCACTTTTGATATTAGAGATGCGCTATCCAGTTATTATAGAGATCAGTGATAATAACTTTCCAGCTGCTATCTTGCAAAAAAACATTATCACTGTCAGCATAATATTTTTTTTCCTCACTTGCCACTGTTTTTTTTATATATCATTAAAGATATACTTTTGCTTTCTCTATTTTAATAATATGAATACGCTAATTTAATATTAGTCGAGTTACGTCATTTTCTAGGCTTTTCTATTTTAAAGTAGTTTCTAGGCTTTTCTATACGCGGTTTTTTTTACTAACAACGCGTATTACGGGTTGCTTACTGCTAGTTTTAATTAAAAAGTAAAGCTTCAAATGCAAATAATGCAGTTATTAAATATATAGCTATCATATAATACAAAATATATAGCTATCAAACTGGTATTAAAGAACTGTGAAAAGGGAATTTTCCGGTAAAAAATGACACAGACAAAGACATCCAAATCGTCAATAAACTATGGTTAAAACCACCAATTGCAAAGTGCTATACCAAGTGCCAGCCAGCCAATAACTTTGACGAAAGCCAATAACTTTGACAAATAACTTTGATGAAAAGCCAGTCGATAAAATTGACGAAAATATATCTTGGAGAGCCCATATAAGTACATTAAACACCAAAATTTAAAAAAGTATTGGGATACTCTACAAAGTTAAACCTATGTTATCCCAACATAATCTTAAATCGCTTTATTTTTCTCACATCCAAAGTTATCTTACGTACGCTAATATTACATAGGCAAGTACACACAAATTCAAATTGAGTACTATTTACATAAGTCAAAAACATGCATAAAGATTAGTTTATAATAAAGATAAACTCACCAACGCTAAACCTTTTCTAAAAATCTTAAATGCACTAAATGTTTACCAAATCAACATCTACCGAAATGTACTATTTATGCGTAAATACAAACTTGAACTAGTCCCATCGCACTTTTTAGATAATTTCTTTCAAGCAGACTCTAATAGGTATATAACAAGAGGAACAGGCAGCTTCACACTGCCCAAAAGAACAATAAAGTTCTCACGGTTTTTTATTTCCTACCGGGGTCCGTACCTATATAATAAAATTATATTCAAAAATATAGAACTTAAAGTATTAAATAATGCTGCCAACTTGAAAAATAATTTAAAACACTTCATACTTAATATCAACAATTATATCGACATGTATTAAACTTAACATTAAATTTTATACTAAAATATTTGTGTATCACTTGCTGTATATTGTTTAACCAGTTTTGACTATATATAAAAATGAAACAGACTTTATTTAACCATTTAAAGAGGTACTTGATGATAAGTCTTCATAGACTTCTACGAGTTTTCCTTTACAACAACATGTATATATCTGAAGTACCAAAAAATTTCTTGTCTTTTTTTTTTTCTTTTCTTATTTTTAATCTTTTATTTTCTAAAAATACTGGTAACATTTATGATAAGAAACACTATTAATTTACGCTATACTTAGATATACTTGTTAAACCAATTTTTATTATGCTGTGTTATACGTGGTATTATTATCATATATTTTTACATTGGATTATATTGTGTCATGTAGTTATAACGTAACGATGTGTAAATTTATTTAAAAAAATCAAAGTGTATTGAAACAAATTGTTGAAGTAAACAGTGTAAAAAGCATAAGACTTCAAGACAATGCTCAAACCCTTCATTTAAAATAATATTTAACAACCTCACGCCTGATGTTAACAACCTCATTCCTGACGTTAAGCCTGAAATGAGTGGAGACACTTGTTGTCAAGGGTTGGACAAAATACACATTGTATTTTTATGTTTTGTATGTTTATTTTATAATTGATTTTATTTTTATTATATGTCATAGGTTCTTATTAAAAAAAATACATGCAAAAAAAAAAATTCTGGCTATTACAATGTTTGTATATTATTAAAGGGCATTAAAATTTTGATGGTACTGCGACCCTTGTTGTCTAGGATCCAGCCCTCATTGTATAATAAACAAAATGAAGGCAACATTACTGAGAATATGGTTCATCACAGTTTAAAATTACAGCTATTAGCTTTTTATCAAAAGTGACCAGACTAGCAGTAGTCACTCTATCAGACACATATCACTCACTCACTGGTGAAACGAAAAAATAATTCTGGGCACTAAGAAACGAAAGAAGAAGTAGAAAAAAAAAAGAGTTTGCAGATGCGAATACAAGATATAAAATCCGGCACAGAGGTAAAAATTGCATCCACTGTGTTTTTACGCTTATGCACAAGTTTATTAAGTTTAAAACCAGGAGCACTATATCCAATGAAAAGTTTAAGACATATGTTGATTGTGAGTTTGATACTTTAAATAGTCTTGAAAATAAATTGTTTATTACGTGTACAGTACTTACCAAGTGTACAGCTCAATACTTTTATGCTAGTTATGTCATTTCTTATTATATTCAAAATGTCACTTCTTATTATATTCACTGGGCTACGACTAAGAAACCATTAAAGAAGTTAAAGCGCACCTCAGACCTTAGCTAGTAGGAAAGGGATTCCAACCTCCTCCCAACGAACGTTGCGTTCTAGCGTGTGCCTCTCTTATTTAAAAATTTCCAGGCTCACATTAAGCTCCCAGTCCGCCACTGAAAAGAAAAAACTGCAGAAACTTTTTCAATTTTTAAATTAATTACAAATTGCATATTGTTTTAATATAAACTTTTTCAATAAAGAATTGTAAAAATATTTTTAGTGACAAAAAGTAGTTGAAACTTGTCTAGGTAGACTTGACACATGACTTATCACAAGCATCTTTACTGTCATATCTATTGTTGTTTCCACGACATCCACCGTAAACAAACTGTTGACACTTTTTTGTAACATGATTGTAAAACCATTTTTTTAAATAAGCAAAGCATGGTCCAGGATCCAATTTACTTTTGCAGTCAATTTTAGTAGGTTCTAAAAAATATTTTGGTTTACAATTTTTTAGATTTTTTTACAAAGTTTATATATTTTAAACTGTTTAATTAAAATATTTTAATTAATTTGAAATATAAGAGTATTTTCAAGAAATTACTTAAAATAAAAATTTTTATTGCAAGTGAGAAAAAAAAAAAAGTAATAAAAATTAGAAATCTACCACATATTAGACCAACCAAAATTAGAAACCTACCACATATTCCTTGTTTTAAATAGGTATTGCTCATCATACAAAACAGATGGTCATCACAAACACGCTTGTTTGATCCTCCACACACATCTCCTTTTTGTATTTTTTCACAGATTTTGCAACAACCACTTGGATCTTTTATCAAAATACCTTTAAATATCAAAGATTATTTATAAGGATAACATTACATATTGGTATATTTTAGAGGGGACGTAATGCTGTAAAATCACTGAGATAAAAGCCCTAAAAAAAATGGTTATAATAAGCTTTATTTGAATTTTTTTTATATTTAGAATAGAATAAAAATGATATCAAATAAAATAGAAATAATGAACATTTCAAAGTTTGATTGATTAGATTAAGTAAACAAAATTCATAATAGTTAAGTGTTGCTTATATAAAGTTATATTGAATGTATAGGAGATAATAATACTAATTGTACATATCTGTTTCTACCCTATCTGCTTTATATTTTTGTTATTATAGATTTCATTAGTAATTTAATATCGTAGGGATAAAATAAACTTCATCATTATATAATAAAGCTGAATTTGAAATATTAGGAAATATAAAAGATGATAAACAATCAATCAAATTTTTTTAATTGATAATAAAAAACTTTTTTTATTTATTTTCGTTTACAATACGACTACTAACACAACTTTTCATGTGATGATTCTGAAAACATAAATCTTAGAAAAACTTAAATATGATGTTGTAAATAACACAACTTATTCTTGGAAAAACTTAAATATCATGTTGTAAATAATACAACCTATTCTTAGAAAAGCTTAAATATCATGTTGTAAATAACACAACCTATTTCTGTATTAAAAGTTATCTTACTGAGATAAAGAGATATACATTATGTACAATCCGGAATTTTAAATGTTATATGCGAAGTTTCACAGGGATCAATCCTTGGTCTAGTCCAATTCTTAATATATATTAACTACTTTTGTAATGCATCATTAAAACTGATCTCAATAATGTTTGCAGACGATACAAATTTATGTCTTACCAATAATTATATCAAACATCTATTTACGGATTTGAATATTGAATTAAATAAAGTAAAAAAAACGAATCATAATAAATTAAACATTCTTCTTAAGTTGCGCGAACTTTATTTAAATTATACAATAACTATAAAGAAAGCATGTGAAAAATTCTTTGGAATTCTTGTCGATTAAAAGTTATTGTAATTTTCCCACCTAAATTATATATAGTCAAAACTTACCAAAACTATTGGCATAATGTATCGAGTTTGACCATACTTCAATATGTTAAGTCTCAAATTGATATATATATATATATATATATATATATATATATATATATATATATATATATATATATATATATATATATATATATATATATATATATATATATATATATATATATATATATATATATATATATATATCAATTAGACTTCTAATATTAATGTGAATCCTTCACATTAATATTAGAAGTCTAAATAAAAATTTTGAAAAGTTTTGCGATTTTTTAGATGAAACTTAAAATATTTTTAACATAGTTTGCTTAACAGAAACGTGGATTTCTTCAAATGATTTTAAAAATAATTCTATTTTCCATCTTCCAGGTTTTGAAACAATTTTATTAGAAAGACAAATACACGCGGTGGAGGAGTTCTTATTTACGTTAAGGAACACATTGCACTTAGCATTAGGAATGATATGTGCGTTTAGGTAGGCACATAACATTAGGAATGCTATGTGCGTTTAGGTAGGCACATAACATTCTAATCTAAATAAACTTCTATATAGGCACATAACCTTAATCTAAATAAATTTCTATATAAAAATCAATTCGGTTTTTAAAAAAATTGTTCAACTGAACAAGCTATTACACAGCTCATTCATGAAATCTCTAATTCATTTGGTAGATCACAATATAATAGTAATATTTATTGCTGTAACAATTACAAATTTGTTTAAATATAAATATTTAAAAATAAAATAAATTGTGGAACGCGATGCAAGCATCGGGTTATAGACAGCCCACACAAATCAAAAAACACAAGTTATGAAAAATGTTTATCTATTCGCGTTTTGAAAACATTCAACGATGTTGCTTCAATGATTTCATTTGGTAACAAATTCCAATTTTTACAAACTCGATTAGTAAAGAAATTGTATAAACATGATGGTACGTATTCTCTTTCTAGCTTGTATTTATTGCCCCTTACAGAAAAAGCCGGGCCTGAACTAGTCACGGATGATGCCGGTTTTGGATTTTTGTACCAATTTATTTGGTCTATATTTTGCTTGAATCTGTATTGTTGTAAAAGATCTCCTCTAGCTCGTCTTTTCTCTAATGTTGTTAAACCCATTGCTTTCAGTCTTTTTTCATATGAAATCTTTTTAAGTTGTGGAACTAACTTCGTTGCTCTTCTTTGCACTTTCTCTAACTCATCAATATCCCGTTGTAAATAAGGCTGCCATGCAGGTATAGCGAACTCAAGAAGCGGTCTCACAAATGTCGTATATAGTGATTTCACCATTTCCACATCAAAGTATGTAAAAGTACGTTTAATTAGACCCAAAGTTCTTTGTGCTTTTGCTGTCGCTGAAGTCACTTGATCATGCCATTTAAGGTCGGATGAAATAATCACTCCTCAATCTCTTTCAATTACTGTTGTTTTTAATTTATACTCTTTGCCGTTTTAACTCATTCGTGGATTCTTTTTACCTAATGCATCACCTTGCATTTTTCGATGTTCAACTTTGTCAACCAGATATCCGTCCATTTTACAAATTCGTTAATGTTATTCTGCAAAGACTCATGATCTTTAACATTTTTTATAACTTTGATAAGTTTACTGTCATCTGCATATAATTTGCAATTGGAATTAATAATCGACGGTAGATCATTTACGAATATCAAGAATAACAAAGGACCAAGCACAGAGCCTTGAGGCACACCACTAAAAACCTCAAGCCATGGAGACACGTCTACACCCATCACAACTCTTTGCCTTCTTTCTTTTAAAAAAGACGATATCCATTCATTTATTACACCCTTGATACCATATGCTTCACACTTTTTCAACAGTCTTTTATGTGGAACCTTATCAAAGGCTTTGGTAAAATCCATATGAATCATATCTACCGCTAAACTGTCACTCATGCTTGTTGTTAAAATGTCTAATGTTTCTAGCAAATTTGTTACACAGGCTTTATTTTTTACGAAGCCATGTTGATTTTTTGATAGCAATTTATTTTCCATCAGATGAGTCATTATCGCTTCTTTTATGAATGCTTCCATAACTTTGCATGGTACAGATGTTAATGATACGGGTCTGTAGTTAAGCGGGTCTGTTGTATTTCCGTTCTTGAATATTGGAGTAATATTTGCTTCTTTCCATTTGCTAGGAATTTTTCCTGTTTCAATTGATTTTCGGTAAATTAAAGCTAATGGAGTTGCTACACTACTTGAACAATTTTTAAGTACGTAAGGACTAATAACATCACAACCACATGCTTTGTTGACGTCCAAAGAATACAGTTTTTGCTGAACTGCCTCATTTGCAACAACATTTTTCCAATCCCATTCAAAAGGTTTTGTAATACGTGGTACAAACTCCGGAATTTCACCATGCTCTTTAACAAAAACCGATTTAAAACTTTTGTTCAATATATTTACAATCTCATGCCTGTCAGATGTGAGTACATTTACATAGTTTTTCATTGATTGTATTTTAACGATGTTTTTTTGGTTCTTTTTCGCGTATTTGTAGAATAGTCTCGGACTTTTTATAAGTTTTTTCTCATAATCAATGATGGATTCTTTTAACTTGCTTTTGACTAATTTTTTTACTGCTTTGTACTCATTAAATTTATTAAGATATTTAAATTTAACAGCTCTTAATTGGTTCCATAAATTTTTCTTTTTACGTATTAAAGCTTTAACTTCAACTGTTATGCATGGGTCTTTTTTAACTTTTTGATCAAACCTGGCTTTTTTATACATTATGTTAATATACATTAGGTATTTTCATTGACCTATCAAAAGCATTCGACACGGTCGATCACAAAATTCTGCTTAAAAAACTCAAATTTTACGGAATTAATGGCAAATTAATAAAATGGTATAAATGTTACTTAAAAAATAGAAAATAATTTGTTTTCTATGGAGATTATTTTCAAAATGAATAGTTAATTGACATAAAATGTGGTGTTCCACAGGGTTCTATTCTAGGCCCACTTTTGTTTTTAGTTTATATAAATGATTTAAATAAAGCTTCTAACCTTATGAGTATCATTTTTGCGGACGATACTAATTTATTTCTGTCAAACAGTGACATTTATGAGCTTTTTTCAAATATGAATAACGAACTCAATCAGATCTCAAACTGGTTTAAGTGCAACAAGTTAACTTTACACATTGACAAAACAAAATGGATCCTTTTCCACTCTCTTGCAAAAAAGCGTTTTTTACCAAATAAATTACCTAAACTTTTTATTAATAAAATTGAAATAAAAAAGGAGTCGGTCACAAGATTTTTAGGCATTTACATTGATGAAAATATTACGTGGAAGTATCATATCGACTTTATTTCTACTAAATTGGCTAAAAGAATTGGAATTCTATATAAGGTACTATCTAAGTAAACAAAATTTAATTCAACTCTACTACTCATTTATTCATAGCTATATAAATTATGCAAATATTGTTTGGGGAAGTACCTCTAAAAGTAAGTTACGAAATCTCTACCATCGTCAGAAACACGAAATGCGTTCAATATGTTTTGAAAATCGTTTTTCTCATTCAAATACTTTATTTAAAAGCGTTAAAGCACTTAACGTTTACGAACTCAATGTCTATAACATTTTATGTTTTATGTTTCGTTGTAAAAGTGAACAACCATTGTCCACTTTCAAAGACCTTTTTACTTATAAAGCTATAAACAAATATGCTTTATGAAATAATAATTTATTAATTGAACCCTTTTGTCAAACAAAGTTTAATCAATTTTGCATAAACTATCGAGCACCGTATTTATAAAACAAAATTGTTGTTCCAAATTTTGATTTGTCAATTTCGTTTTCCGTTTTTAAAACTAAATTAAAAAACTATATTCTTTCTACTGGCAATATATATAAATATTTATGAAATGTAAAATTTTATTTCACTCTGGATAATTATTAATATTTATATAAATATTTTTGAAATGTAAAATTTTATTTCACTCTGGATAATTATTAATATTTATATAAATATTTTTGAAATGTAAAATTTTATTTCACTCTGGATAATTATTAATATTTATATAAATATTTTTGAAATGTAAAATTTTATTTCACTCTGGATAATTATTAATATTTATATAAATAATTTTGAAATGTAAAATTTTATTTCACTCTGGATAATTATTAATATTTATATAAATATTTTTAAAATGTAAAATTTTATTTCACTCTGGATAATTATTAATATTTATATAAATATTTTTGAAATGTAAAATTTTATTTCACTCTGGATAATTATTAATATTTATATAAATATTTTTGAAATGTAAAATTTTATTTCACTCTGGATAATTATTAATATTTATATAAATATTTTTGAAATATTTTTGAAATGTAAAATTCTTTTTTTTAGTCTTGATAATTTGTTAAATTATTTTCAGTTTTTGTTTCTTCTACATTGTTAATAGTTATTAGATCAATTGTATTTTTATTTTATTATATACACCTATGATATATTTTATATGGTTCTGGCGACAAGATCATTTGGATCTTCTTTCAGATACCAAGTTTATATATTGTTATATTACGATTAATAATTGTAAACTAAAAAAAAAAATCTAAATTAAAAAAAAAAAAAAAATCCATTAGTTTTCCCAATTTTACGGTTTGTCTTATTTGTGAGTCCATATTTATACATTTATATATATATATATATATATATATATATATATATATATATATATATATATATATATATATATATATATATATATATATATATATATATATATTGCATATATACTTATTATTTTTGAAAAGTTGTTACATTTATTTATTTTAAAAATAAATTAATGAACTATATAACTTAAAAAAAGGCTCCAATTAAGTAACAATTTAGCATTAAAACTCTTTATTTTGATTCAAAACCAAACAATTTGTTTATTATTATTAAATAATTAAAATTTTATTTTGATTTAAATTTATAGGATATGGTTTGTAGTCTGTCAATTTTCTTCTTAAAATTATCAATAGTTATACTTTTTTTTGAGATTTGCAAATCAAAATCAAGAATAGGTAATTGGTTTGACGACAGTATTAAACAATTATGAATTAATCAATTATATTACCTTAAATACATATACGTAATATTTAAATTTTTATTAATAATTCATTATCGCATTTACTTGCCGAATTTAGAAAATTTGTGATTTTCGCACAATGTTAATTTTTATTATGAGTTGTTTTATAAAAAAAAAAGTAAAATAAATTAAAAGCGATAAGAACAACATAATAAAAACCATAATAAAAATCACTCTATTTGTAGAATAAACTACAACTTGCATATATATATATATATATATATATATATATATATATATATATATATATATATATATATATATATATATATATATATATATATATGTATATATATATATATATGTATATATATATATATATATATATATATATATATACATATATATATATATATATATATATATGTATATATATATATATATATTGAAGTGCCAGTACTTGATATTTTTGGTACTCTAGTATAAAATGTAAATGGTCTATAAAGATTAACTGCTTTTAGTTTGTCATATTGAATTGCTTCACTTGAGTCTGCTAAGGCTGATGTAGTGTCAGGGTCATATAGTATATACATTGGATGAGCATACTTGCATATATATATATATATATATATATATATATATATATATATATATATATATATATATATATATATATATATATATGTATATATATATATATATGTATATATATATATATATATATATATATATATACATATATATATATATATATATATATATGTATATATATATATATATATATTGAAGTGCCAGTACTTGATATTTTTGGTACTCTAGTATAAAATGTAAATGGTCTATAAAGATTAACTGCTTTTAGTTTGTCATATTGAATTGCTTCACTTGAGTCTGCTAAGGCTGATGTAGTGTCAGGGTCATATAGTATATACATTGGATGATATATATATTTATATATATATATATATATATATATATATATATATATATATATATATATATATATATATATATATATATATATATGTATATATATATATATATATATATATATATATATATATATATATATATATATATATATATATATATATATATATATATGTATATATATATATATATATATATATATATATATATATATATATATATATATATATATATATATATACATATACATATATTAGGGCCCTGTGAAGCTTTGAAATTTCGAAACAAATCAAAAATATGATTCGAGATACGATTCAAATATTTTTAAAAATCGAATCCTTACTTATTTTGTTTTTGTTGTGGGTATTTTAGATATACTGCGCTTTGGCGCTATCAAAATAACGTTACTTATCCTAAAATATCTTTTTAATCAGTCATTAAAAAGGTTAACCAGGGCAAGAAGCATCAATAAAGAGATGATACAATTGCTTTATTTTATTTTATTTTGAAATATATATTATTAAATAAAAAATGCTTAAATTTAGACTTCAAAATGTTAATTCGAAACGTGATTCGAATCGCGAATCAAGACCTGCTTTGGTTCGAGATTCGATTCGAAACAAAAACTGCCGATTCGCAGGGCTCTAATATATATATATATATATATATATATATATATATATATATATATATATATATATATATATATATATATATATATATATATATATATATATATATATATATATATATATATATATATATATATATATATATATATGTATAAGAGAAATAATAAGTTATATATATATATATATATATATATATATATATATATATATATATATATATATATATATATATTTATATATATATATATGTATATATATATATATATATATATATATATATATATATATATATATATATATATATATATATATATATATATATATATATATATATATATATATATATGTATACATATATATATATTTATATATATATATATTTATTAAATATATAAATATATATATATATATATATATATATATATATATATATATATATATATATATATATATATATATATATATATATATATATATATATATATATATATAACCTACCTGATTTGCATAACGGTTTATGACATTGTACTAAACTACAAGACACTTTTGCTTGCCCACAAGTTATAAATGATAAAAAGGAAAATATCAACAATACCAACATTTTGATACTTTATTATCAACAATCTTACTTTATTTATATACTTTATTGCATGACAAACAAAAAATGTTTTTAATTAAGATGTAACTAAAGTAAAATAACTATGATGGTTGCGTCAATGAAAATGACCGATGACGTTTATGATGATGATGACAACCAAAAATGATTAGAGCTTCATGATGACGTCTAAATAACGTTATGACCACAACAATCATGTAAATGATGATGACAGTTAAATCGTTACAACGACAGTTAACGACAATCACGAATAATAAAAGTCGTTCATAATCAAGCGCCAATCTCAATCTTTATGACGAAAACCGTTTTTATGCTGTTTTTTTTTTTTAATATATATATTTTTAGCAATTAACCGTTTACATAATTCTAGTTGTCATAGTATCTTTAACCAATATCTCTCAAGAAAGTTTTATAAAAACACGTTATTAAAAACTCGTTAAGTATTTTTATAAAATTGCTTTTTTTGAGAGTTAAAGATATCTAACCAATTTTTATTATGAATTTATATGTTTAGGGGAGAAATCTTTTTAAGACGTCCTAATGTGCCCACATTAGGAGGCCTTAAAAAGATACCATAGCTATTGTATTGTTTGAAAAAAAGTTAAAATTTTTGCATAAAAAGATAGTTTAGTTATTACTTGTTTAAAAAAAAAGCAAAGTCAAGCTAATTCAAATAAGTTATAATTGCTTTTTTTTCTTAAAAACAAAGTTGATTGTCCAAAACTACCCCACCTTGTGGGGTAACTTTTTACGACATAAGGAAAGTTTGGGAAATACAACTAATAGGAGAAGAAATGTTTCTTAAAATATTATTTTTTGACTGAGCAGTAATTAAAAATAATAGCAGAATTATAAGAATTTTTAACAATAACAGAATTATTCTTAAAAAAGTCTCAAACAATTAAATAGTTCTGATGTACAATATATATTAAAACGAACTAAAATGAAAAGTCATTCACCATCAATCACATGAATACTATTCAATCACCATCAATCACATGAATACAAAAATATTAACTTAAAAAAAATAACAAAGTAAAGAGTATGAATGAAAAAATATTGAGATAAACATGGATGAAAGTTTTCTTTTAACCCAATTGAAAAAATAAAGTTCATAACATTCAACCAAGTTACAATGTTATAAACTTTATTTTTTCAATTGGGTTATATTTTTTACTTTTTATTTATATCGTAAAACATATCCATTTCACTAAAAATGTAAAAAATAAATTTCTTGGAGAAGTAAGTTCCTCAGTAAATCTATACGTGTGAAAATTTTAAAAATTAGAAAAAAAAATCAAAAATCATAAAACGTATATTTCCAATCAACTAATATATTTAACTTGGTTGATAAGTTTGTATTTTTTTAAATTTTCCTAATTTGTCCTAAGCTACCATGTCCTTAACGGCGTCCTTCTCCCCTATAATTTTATTAACGTAGGCATCACAACGTTTGCTAATTTATAAACCTAGCCTTTAATATCAACATAACATTCTATGAAAAACCTTTTAAGGGACGATTATTAATGACAATTGGAATTCAAAATAAGCAATTTAAAAAGTAATTCAAATCGCATTTAAAATTAATCAATAAATTTTTTTTTTAATTTTGAATTGCCTAACAATTTATTTGAATAAATGCAATTGTTGACCACCTAATTTTGTTATTTATTTAAAAAGTATAAAACTTTAGTTGTTTTTTTTTTTAATTTTTTTATTATATAAGTTTTTGATTAATTAAATTATTGATAATTTTTTTAAAAACTTTAGTTTATTAGTATAAAAGTTAAAAAAAATTTTAAATATTTAAATTAAGTTGTGTTGTAGTTTAAGGTTTAGATTTTCGTGACGTATTTCAAAAGATAGGATTTGATTAATCTGAGTTTGTTTGGTTTATTTTCAAAGTTTGCCTTAAATATTGAATGAAGAGTTTTGGTTGCTATGGTTGCTAGTTCACAAAAGAATCCAAACAAGTTTAGGTCATAAGAAACATGGTAAAAAATTACATTCAATATTGGAGCTGCAAAACAATAAAGTAATAAAGTAATATAGAAAGAATCCTTTGCACACTTGAGGTGGAATGAGCTTTGTACACACTTGAGGTGGGGTGAGCTTTTTCTACGTAGAATTAAGGTTCTAACAGCCTATAACAAAAATAGGGTTAGAAATTGAAAGCTATTCGTAACATTCGTTTACGTCAAGTCCTTTAAACTCCTGTACCCAGTACTTTTTTTTCAAATTTTCCAAAAATAAAAATCTAACACTTTATAGTTTCCCTTTTTATATATATATTTTTTCTTTTTTTGTTGTTTAAACAAGAAATTAGCGCTATTTTCACAACCAAACCGATATTTCAAAATACTATATTCATCTTCGATATTATTTTACGACGGAAAATTCTCCAGAATGTAAACTTGATGGCTATTATTATTTAAACTGAGGCCTTAAATGTTAGTATCTATACCTATCGATTTGTCAAATAATTATTTAAAATGCGGAAGACGTCCATTAACTACATGTAACACGGGTAGGAGGACAAGCTGGGGCAGCTAATCGTTTTAATTAAGTGTTAAAGTTTTAAAGTATGCTGGTCAGTTATTTTATCACGTGATATTCTTTTAACGTATCGCGGAGCTCTTGTGTGGAACAAAATAGTTTTGATTTTTCGCAAAGTTGGAGTACTTTCTTACTTTTAAAATTAAGCTGAAAAAAGTTATTTTGTCAATTGATAATATCTTTGAGTTCTTATGAGTTTATACCTTTTAAAAAAGTGTGTGATTCCTGAATATATTGTTTTATTTTGAAATATTCAGTTTTATATATACTCTTTATGTTGTTAAACGTTATTTTATGTTTTGAAATATCTGGTTAGATTTAAATTTTATTTCTAAAGGTCATTTATTGTAATTATTTAACTGGTTATATTTTTACTGCATTGTTAAACGGTTCTCAGTGACAGGATCTTACGATCCTCTTTGAGTCTCCGTGTTCTGATATTAATGTACAACGATATTTATACCATAGTATATTGTAATAAGAACAAAAAACAAAAAATATTACAAACACTGAAGTTCAATACTGCATAGTTTTATTTGCATGAATATCTTGTTGACTTTGAGGCACTCTTTTGAGGAGTATAAAAAATAAGTTATCTGTAATAAATATATATATATATATATATATATATATATATATATATATATATATATATATAATATATATATATATATATGTTTTTTAACTTTAAGTTTTCTTAATTAAAACAGTTAAAATTATTTTTTTGTTCATGATTGTAAGATGTATTAATTATGGGCTCATCATATGTAAAAAAAACATCCTACCTAACCGAGGTGTCGGATAAATTTCAGTTTGTACTCTTATGGAAAAAACACAGTGCTCAAGCGGGACGTTTTAAGGTCATGCGATGTTTATTTACACGTAATCATTCACGTCAATTTTTAAATTAAAAACTAAAAATGAAAGTTTAATAAAAACTATTTCAATTTACAGAAAAGTATTTGATAACTTTTAAGTTTAATTTACTTTTACTTTTAATAAATATGTTAAATAATTTATGATTAACTACAGGTAGATCTCGGTAGTTTTTTTATCCCGTGATTTTAATCCATATGAACACTTCTTAAGTTCCTGAGTGAGTGGTGTAGAGAAAGATTTGGTGAAAGAAACTCCTATGGTGTCGAGAAAGCTTTGGTGAAAGAAACTCCTATGGTGTAGAGAAAGCTTCGGTGAGAGAAACTCCTATGGTGTAGAGAAAGCTTTGGTTAAAGAAACTCCTATAGTGTTGAGAAAGCTTTGGTGAAAGAAACTCCTATGGTGTAGAGAATGCTTTGTATTTCAGTTTAGTCAGTTATGTCAACAAATAATAAAAACAAAATTTATACAATCATAAATATTCTTCAAGGCAACAATGTAAACATTCGGTTTAACAATTCAATTGAGCCAAATATATTTTGTTCTGTACAGAATAATCGAGTATTTTGAATAATCGAGCATTTTGAATATTCAAAAAAGTATTTACAAATTTAAGCTTTTTCTATTTCTGTCATATAACTTCTACTTTTCGTACTTCTTGATTAAAAATGAAGTATAGCGCTTCGACGTTGTTGAATTTTTCTGACACAGCTCCTTTTCACAGCTTCTCTCCTCTTGCGCAAAACGGCATTTACTTCTTTTGAATCCCCTTTTTCATCACCTGCAAACATTAAATTTATAAAAATTATTGAAAGAATATTAAAAATTCAATAAAAGTATGTCATTTCTAAAGTGTATTACGTTTTGATGACGAATCGGAACTAGCTGGTCCAGTTGATGTTGCAACAACCTTTGGCTTATCGTCGGAAGTTCTACTCGCGGCTTGTTCTTTGTTATAAAAATATAGTTAAAATAAATAATTTTCTTTTGAAAACAACAACTTATTTTTATTTTAAAATTAAGATAAAAAATTTATTTTAGATATTTTTCCCCTCTTGAAAACTGAATACCTTGCAGAGAGGCGTCCGTAGTGATGTCTGGACTTTGAGATTGCGCTGCTGCTGCTGCTTCGTCGCCTCCATTAGCCTTGCAAGCGCTAACTAAAGCTTTGATTTCATCAGATTTAAGAGCGTAATTGTAAATTCTAAACTCGTCAATTGATCCACGTAGTGCTCGATTTTTTTCGTGATTTCCGATTCCCGCTCTTACTCCCCAATCACGTGACAATTGACCATCACCAATTGATTGGTTCCTTATCTCACCATTGATAAATATTTTAGCTTGCTTTGTTTTGTAATCATAAGTCCCAGCAACATGAGTCCATCTGCCTAAAACAAAGCATTAAGTTATAAAATTAAATGTTAAAAATTACACTTTTATATCAATTTAGTTTAACTAAATATATTGAAAATATAAACAAAAAAAGAAATACAAGATTTATTTTATTTTATTATTTTTTTAACTCAAAAACTCTTAAAAAATAAGAAATATTAACGAAATCCTAGAGCAATGACATGGCTACAATGTGTTTCATACTACTACAATGTGTTTCAACAATACGTTAATACTCAACAATACATAACAAATAACAACAAATAAAAATGATTGAAATAATAACAAATAGAAATTTAAAAAAATGGATGAGAAAAGAAGTAAGAAACACTAAAAAAAGAAAAATAATTTTTGCATAATTTGAAATATATTCAAGACAACCATTAAGACAATATAGAAAATTTTAAAAAAATAAAATATTGATAACTACAAAAATCTTTAACAGAAAAAAATACTAATATTAAAATATCACAATCTTAATATTTTTAGTAAAAAACAAATGCATAAAAATTAACTCAAGGTAAAATAAGAGTAAAATAAGGTTGGCGTGAAATAAGAAGGCCACATTAGAAGTAGACTTAAATTTTAACTTAACACTGATTAACAGGAATGAGGTAATTGCTACTACCTTCAAAGTGACTGTGAATTACTTTTTATTTACTTCATGATAATTCTTGAGTTCTGGTGATGTCTTTTATCTCCCTGCTAAAAATTGCACCTCCTTTATACTCTCAAGGATTCAGGCAGGGATGTGAGCAATTACTCCTTCTTGTTGGTAAAGATGAAAGAAATAGTTACAAGTAGAATTACTACTTGCAACTATTTCTTTCATCTTTGCCTCAAAAAGAACTCTCTGGAGAGCAAATTCCATTTTATCATTGCAAGAAATTAATTCAAAATGTTGTCTGATACTGTCTGAATCTTCTGAAGATCCATCATTTAATCTCCTGGTTCTAAGCCAGAAATTTAATTTGTCCCACAGCTTTTCTGAAACTAAGACCCATTATTTTTAGATTACTAAATCATATATTTTATCTCAAAAGTTTTGTTAAAGTTATTTAAAAGCAAATAAAGACTTTCATAAAATCTTTAACAACATCATTAACAAAGGCAAGTCTACAATTCCATCTTTCATACATGGATCTGATCTACTTACCTATCCAAAGGATGAGGTAAAACTAAAAGAACTTTTCTTCTAATTCATCACTTGAATCTAATAACCATACTTTTACTGTCATCCATAAAAAAAATGTTAATCCATTTTTAACTCAAACAAATCTCAGTTATTTAACTGCAAATAATTATAATTGACAGAAGACTATACAAAGTCTTCTGTCAAACGTTTTCTTGCTCTATTTTTGTTATCTATTTTTTTTTTGCTTTTTGTTAATGTCTTAATATGGCCTACTATATTCACGACAGTATATCTTACATTTTTGAGGGGGAAATTAAGAGGCCGATATTTACTGAAAAATTGGCTACACAGAATATTTTTTAAAAAGCAACTCAAATCTTCATTTTTAATTTAAAAATCTTCAATGTAAAAGTAGTTTTTATTATAGTTTTTAAGATAAAATAGGTATCAAAGATTTAAAGACATTTGTGTAATATTTGTTGGAGAATTGTCACAGAAATCATTCAAATAAATATAAAATTATATCTATGTATATTATATTTATCTATAATATATTATACTGTATTCAGGCATATTTTCATATATTAATCATATTATAACATATATCTGTATTCATGCATAATTTAAGACTTGGGAAAAAATGTGAAGAAGAAGTTCAAAGAAATTAAATAATAGGTAAATTTTGTTAAACTATATAAACAAATGCAACTGACATCAATTTTGATTTCACTTTTTTCTTTGCATCTTTTTAAATGTTTTAAAGTTAGTATTGGGAACCAAATCCTTCAATAGTTTTTGTTTGTTACTAAAAAATACATTAACAAGAATTTTTGTTGAAAACGTGATTCCCCAATTTTCATGATTTTCACAAATAAATTTGCTTTTTGGTGCTTATTTATGTAACAGATATGTTGATGATGATTTAGTGACTGGAATTGATAGAGATGAAACTTCATTGTCAATTAAATCCAAAATAGCAAATACACTAGAAACAAACTCTGTAAGCTGTTTGGATGGAACAAATAGTCCACCATGTGATAAGAGAGATAGATAAGAATTATTTTCAAGATCAATGTTCCAGCTTTATAACATGCTTTGCAGTTTTCGCAGTTAGACCTTTTTGACAATTTTTTTGCAACATAGTCTGCTATAGTTAATAGCACTTCCTGACTATTATAATTAAGGGAACTTTCCATAATTTCTTCACTTCAATTTTCAAACTGTTCATCAAGTATTGTCAGATGAATATCTGGTAGTAGATTTTCTTTCCAGAAGTTTATATGCTCATTAATTAAAGAATGACATGACAAAATTCTTTCTGAATTTAAAACTTCTCTTGAACTTACAAGAAATCTTCCCCACTCATTTGCCTGTATTGTGAGAAATGCTTCTCAATTGGATCACTTAGTAAACGAGCTGCTATCACCTAATCATATCCATTATTTAGGAGCTCCTCAACAAGCAGTGCTTGAACACGTAAAGTATTTACAAATGCTGATGCAGTTTGAGTTGTGAGGATAAATGCAGGTGAAAGAGACCACTGATTGATCCAATCAGCCAGAGGTTGGTAAAATATCATTTTATTGTCTGCTAATAAAATAGTATTCCCAATAATATTTGGTGAAAACCTTTGTTTAGAATTAGCAATTGTCTAGCAAGTGTTAAAAATAGTTAAAAATTTGAAACAACTTTTTGATTTGGATAATAGCTTTTTGAAGCTGCAATTGTAGTTTCATGTATAATTGCTAATGCAAGTGGCACACTTTGTTTATTATTTCCAGGATTTAATACCTCATATGTAAGCTTTGGAGCTTTTCTGGAGTTTTCCTTTTTTTTGGAGTTTTCCTTTCAGGTCATTATCATTATGGTAAATCTTGAATAAATCATCCCAACTAATATATCCTGATGGACAATCAATATTGATATATGCATTATGGTCAATAAAACAAATTTTTACCATTTAAACTATTTTACCAAACTATTTCTAAGGCTTTTGACTAAATGCACACTATCGTAAAACAAATATGTTTTCTTTTCATGATTCTGTAGATGAATAAAATTTTTTAATTCAGACTTGAACATTGTGACTAATGATGAAAATGCATTAACATTAGTAGAATGATTGTCTGTCACTATACCACTCACAGTGAACCCAGCACCTACTAGATTTTTAAGGTTGTCAGCTATTTTTTGTGATTGCCGATTTCCAGAGAATGTGACTTCTGGAATCGTTTGAACAATAAAAGGAATAGATTCTTTTAGTCCTATTATCATGAATGCAATAATTTCTTTGTATTTCTTTGTAAGTTACCTTCTTCGTCAGCGCCAACATACTCTTCTCCTTGATATTGTGCTGCTTTTTGAAAATACATTTTATCTATGATCAAAATATTAGGTTGACCGGAAAGTAATGTCGTTTTTGCGCATGTTGACATTCGATAATCGTTGGCCAGTTTATTGTGTATCTCGAACACGTGCACAGGTTATTTTTATATTAGTGTGACTTGTTTACTTCTAAATTATTTAAAATTAAATAGTTTTCTTTGCAAATTGGAGTGAAATGGCATACGAAATACAGGAAGTGCATATTCGTCATTGTATGCTTTTTGAATTTCGCAAGAGTAATAACGCTACAGTTGCGACTAAGAACATTAGTGATGTTTACCCAGGTTCATTAGATGTTCGCAAATGCCAAAGATGGTTTTCCAAGTTTAGATCTGGGAATTTTGATCTTTCTGACGCCCATCGACCAGGAAGACCAATGTCATTAGACAACGACGTTCTAAGGGCAGAAGTTGAAGCAAATCCATGCCAAACCATTGAAGAATTGTCGAACACCCTTAACCAACCTTGGTCGACCATCCAAGAACATTTACACCAGATAGGAAAAATCAGCAGAGCAGGTGTTTGGGTCCCCCATAACTTGTCAGTGCAAAACAAAGCCAACAGATCAACCACGTGCAATGCATTGATTCAACGGCACCATGCAGAACCGTTTCTTGATCGTTTGGTCACTGGAGATGAAAAATGGGTCCTATACGATAATCCAAAACGCAAAAGGCAGTGGCTTTCCCCAAATGAACCAGCACGCAGTACTGCAAAGCCGGGATTACACCCCAAGAAGGCGCTCCTGTGTGTTTGGTGGAGCATCCGCGGAATTGTCCACTTTAAAGTGCTTATTCCTGGACAAACTGTTAATGCAGACCTTTATTGTCAACAATTGGATCGAGTGAACCAAGCTCTAGTTGAGAATTACCCGGCTATCGTCAACAGAAAAGGTGTCATTCTTCAACATGACAATGCAAGGCCGCACTGTGCACGACGGACGCTTGAAAAAATTAATGAATTGGGATGGGAGGTGCTGCCCCACCCTCCATATTCACCTGATATCGCCCCTTCAGATTTTCATTTGTTCCGATCCTTACAGCACTTTCTAAGTGACAAAAAATTTCAAACTTTGTACTGCTTAAAAAATGGCATCTCCAGATATTTTGATGACAAACCAATACATTTTTTTCGATCTGGTATAGAAAGTTTGCCCGCTCGATGGCAAAAGGTTGTGGAAAATGAGGGTGATTATATCATTGATTAAAAATAAATATTATAAAAAAATTATTTGTTTTAATTTGACGTAAAAATACGACATTACTTTCCGGTCAACCTAATACAATCAGAAGAAATTTTTTCTTTTTCACGTAGAAGTTTTAAAGCCTTTATAGAATCGATACCTCCTTGTTGAACTTTATTTAATAAAGATATTGGTGGTAAAGGAAACTTTCTAAGTAGTAGTTTGTATGCCTGCAAAGATGTATATCATAAAAGTAATGCATATCAAATCATCTCTGCTGAGTATAGTAGCCTGCCTTGTAGCTGAAAAAGCTCTATATTTAATTTCATCTAAAATAGTGTCACAATTTTCTAATGTGTAGTTTCTCATATAAGAAGGAAAATTTTCTAGTATTCTAATTTTATTAGATTTTGCATTAATCCTTTAACAAACTTGGTAATGGAAGTGGTGTTCCTTTGTATTGCAAACGTATATTTTGGTACACCATCTGTTATTGGTTCTAATAAAGTTGGTAAATATGTTTATTCATTAAATACTATACTATAAAATGCAACACCTATTTCAAATCATTTAAATTGAAACCCTGGTGGTGCTACTGCTTCATTCAAATTATGTAGATTTGTAATTATATCATTTTTCTTAAATATTTCTAACTGATCTTTTTGGAAGACTTCAAGAAATTTTAAAAACTGGTATCGTTGATTTTTTTTTCAAAAGTTCACAAGAATACTTAGAAGGAACAGGTTTTAAAAGCCAATTCAGAGTGCATTTATCATCTTTTATTATATATTTATCTTCAAAAAGAAGCTAACATAAAACAGAATGTTTTGTTGGAGTCCAATCTAAACGATCAACAAATCATATCCAAAGTTGATTTAAGTTTTGGTCTGTTAGAAAATGAAAAGATGCAATTTGTTGTTGCTTAAGTATCCCGATGTACATTTTGGCGCAACACATTTGTTGACCATTTTTAATATAAATTCTTTAAAAGTTAGTAAATTCAGAAAGAAGAATATTTTTAAAAATAATATTTTAGCGTATTTTTCTAAAACTTTGAAAACTGGCCTCTTAATTTCCCCCTCAAAAATGTAAGATATACAGCCGTGAATATAGTAGGCCATGGTCCAATTAAATATCGATTTTATTACTTACAGCTTTGATGGGAGTGAATTCATTAGGGAAAAAAAAAACTTTTAAATACTAAGTCAGAAAATAATTATGACTATTAAATAAATAAATAAAAAGAAATTGAAAAGTAAATCAACTTCTAAAACAGAATAATGAATTGAAATAAAATTTAAAAAACTAAAATTTTATTTAAAGTTCAACAATTTCTATATCTTAATTTTATTTCTTGGATAATTTCTAAAACGGATATATATGATATATAAAACTGATAAAATGCAGTAGTGGTGTAGTGGCAAAACACTCGCTTCATAAGCGAGAGGTTCTGAGTTTGATCCCCACCACGTCCCTGGTAGTACCACGCTCAACTAGTTTCTCCGCGCAGCGGCCTTGTTCGTCAAGGTTCGTGTTTTGGAGTTATAGAGTTGAGAGAGGGTTATAACCACTATTAAGTAGCCTCCTCGTCTGTAGTGGCCTTCTCGACCTTGAGGAAATGAATAACAAAAAAATATATATATATTACTGAAATATAAAAAATGATAATGATCATAAGTAACAAAGAAAACAAAAATTAAGTAAACAATAATAACCAAGAAACCAACCTTTAGGTACAAAGTGTGCCATAGTCTCAAATACAACTTCTTGGCATTCGTTTCGATGAAACCAACGCACAACTCCATCATTCACTTCAAAGTGAAACTGCCCTTGGGCATGTGAAGCTCCAACTGTATCAAATATTGAATGCTGGCCATTCTTTTCCTCCAATTTAATCCAGGCAGCTATAGTAATAGCTGATTTTGGTTTTGCCTGAAAAGTATCACCCCTTAAGTATATGTCATGATCGTACAATCGAGCAGCTTGGTTACAAGTGTACTCTTTGTCACTAAACTTAAGTATTTCACCACCTTGACCCATTGTACCACTATTTTCATAACCAGATTTATCTGCAATTCGCCCATGTTTCATCACTTTTTCAAAATTAAAGTAGACAACTAACCTTTCTAAAATTTAAATTAGACACAGTTAAGTGCAGAAGATATATGATACATATCTAATTATGTGTCAAACTTAACTAAAAGGCATACTCAGCTTATTTCACTTAGTAATTTGATTCAGTAAACATAAGTTTATAATTGAACTATTTATCTTACTAGGTTCATCTTCTTCGTCGTCATCTTGAGGTGGTTCATCACAGTTACTTACACAACCAGTTTGATCTCGTTTTTCCAAGTTTTGCTTCTTTGATTTGGTGGATATAGGACCTGGATCACACAAATTTTATAAAAAAATAAAACTTTAAGATATTAAAATTAAGTTACTCATAACTCTTTTAACTTATATATATATATATAAATATATATATATATATATATATATATATATATATATATATATATATATATATATATATATATATATATATATATATATATATATATATATAAATACGAAGTCCTTTTTATATATATCAGGGATGCGGAGTCCATATTTGCAAGTCCTTTTTGTGACTTGCAAATATGGACTCCATATTTGCAAGTCACAAAAAGATTACTTCTTTCAAGTTTTTGCTATCCAGGAGCTTAGAAATATAAAAAAGCTTATGGGCTACTAATGGGGAAAAAATCAAGACTTATAGGTCAGAAGAACAATCAATTTTTGAAACCGGAATTCTTATGTATAATGGCGGCAAGGACTCTGGGACGCCGGGATTAAAAACAATAAGTTCCAAGTCATTAAATATCATAACTTTTTTTCTTATAGCAGATCATTATTCAACCAACCTGTTTAAAGCTTCTGGACACCAGAGATCATAAAAAAAATAAAGTTATAAAGCTGAAGTCCTTTTGGGGCTCTGCATCCCTGATATATATATATATATATATATATATATATATATATATATATATATATATATATATATATATATATATATATATATATATATATATATATATTATATATATATATATATTTAAAATGAATTTATCTTAAGCTATATTTTTTAGTCTCACAGAAAAAATTGACAGATACCTAATATTAGAAAAAAAATTAAAAAAAAAACAACCTAAAGATTATATGCACAAATTAAATATATAACCTATTAAATGTACAACATCCTCATTATTTATTCATTATTTCAAAATTCATTTATTCTAAAAATCTACTTTAAAATGTATTATTAAATTGTATGTATTAATTATGTATGTAATTATGTAATTATGTAATTATGTATGTATGTAAAAATTAATTGTATGTATTAAATTTTTATTCCCTTATATAATTAAACTAATTTTGTGTCATAAAATATCTAAAACAAAAAAAAATTACCCATAATTCCCTGATATTACACTTTACAACCAACAGCCAAAACTACATTCAATTTAATTTCAAACAACTAACAAAGCTAATATTCATTTCATTAAAAAAAAATTACTAAATTGACTGACTATTAAATAAACTAAATAAATGAACTTCTAAAGAAAAAAATTAAAATCATAAAAATAGCAATAACAGAAAATAAAAACAGCAACAATGAAATTGAAAATACAAAAAAGTTATTTGTAATCTTGTATATACATTTAGAAGTGGAAGATTTACATAAGTTTTTTAGAATTGTGAAAAGTTAACCGAACTTTGATAAAAAATACAATAAAATAAAATTAAAAAATTTTGAATTTTTTTTTAAGAAAAAATTCCACAACAAAAGATTTTCAGATGTTCAAACTTTTATTAAAGCACAAAAATCAAAAAAAAAAAAAAACTTAAAAATTGCTCAATAAGACTTTAAAGTATTTTTATATTTTTATAATACATGAATACACATTCTTTTAAAAAAATATTTTATGCTTTTTTAACTAATTCTTTAAAAAACTAAAAGAATGTTTTGAAATCATTTTTAAATGATATCTATTAATCGATCATGTTTAAATGAGTGATAATTAAGAGATGTCTTCTTTAACATGTTTTTACATGAACTCAACTTTGATCAAGTATTAAGTTTGAATTTTAAAAGTTTAGGAAAATGCTTCTTTTCTTGATGCAAGATAATTTTGTTGTCACTTCTTGTCTTTTTTTGCTGTTCTCACTTTTCTTTGCAGCACGCTTCTTTCTTTTTTTCTCATCAACTACAAAATAGAATAGTTGAATATTTTTTAATTTTAATTTATAAAAATATGGTTATTAATAGTTGTATGAAAAAGACTTACCTTTCTTGATGTTATCTGACTGTTTATTATCAGCATCTGGTTCAGTAGTTTCAGATCTAACATCAGGTGAATCTGCACCTCTACATGCTCCTACTAGTGCTTTAATTTCATCCATGCGGAGTGCATAATTGTATATTCTAAATTCATCAATAGAACCCCTTAAAGGACGGTGTTTCATGTGATTTCCAATACCAGCCCTACATGCCCAATCTCTAGATAGCTCACCATCACCAATGGACATATTTCTCAAATTTCCATTAATATATGCCTTAGCTTGTTTTGTCTTGGAATCATATGTTCCTGCAACATGTGTCCATTTATCTATAAAAATTATATTGTACTAATTAAACATAAAACACACATATATGCATACAATTGAATTTATTTGAAAAATTTTTATACACTTATTTATTATTTTATTTATCATTTTATATTTTATTTATCAGTTGTTGTTTTTTCAGACTATACAAAAAAAAATTGTAGCTGCAAAAAATATTGCATACAAATAATCACTATGCTGTGTTTGCTCAGATAAACTTAAAGTAGTAAATTACAATTTTTTTTCAATATTAGATCATTCGTCTTATTTAATAGTTTAGATTTGTTATTGTGTGATGTTCTAAAATTGCAGATGTAAGAAAAATTTAAAAATAATACTTATTTTACATGCATATATATTTATGTACACACACACACACACACACACACACACACACACACACACACAGATATATATATATATATATATATATATATATATATATATATATATATATATATATATATATATATATATATATATATATATATATATATATATATATATACATATATATATATATATATATATATATATATATATATATATATATATATATATATGTTTATATGTGAATGTATATATATATATATATATATATATATATATATATATATATATATATATATATATATATATATATATATATATATATATATATATATATATATATATATATATATATACATAAACACATTTATATACAAATAAAAAACACTAACAAGGTTTTCATTACCTTTAGGTACAGAATGTGCCATTGTTTCAAAGACTGTATTTTTGCAATCATTTCTGTGAAACCATCTCAAAACACCATCATTAACTTCAAAATGAAACAGACCTTGCTGATGTTTTGTTCCAATTGTATCAAAAATAGAATGTTGCCCAGGTTTTTCTTCTAATTTTATCCAAGCTGCAATTGTAATTGCTTTTCTTGGTTTAGCCTGGAACAAATCTCCCTTAAAAAGTATATCACTTTGCCATAACCTTGCTACTTGGTTACATGTAAAATCTTTCTCACTAAACTTTAAAATTTCTCCTCCAGTGGAAAAATCACCATTATTATCATAACCTGATTTATCATTTATAATTTTGATGGTTCCTCTTTTATCCTTTGCATCTGGCTTGGTTTCAAAGTTGAGATAGCAAACTAGCCTCTCTAAAAAAGTAAATAAATTATAAGCATAATATTGTAGTTGTTATATATATTTGGTATTAATATAATAAGAATGTTAATTATAATTAAACCTGACTATCATTAAAATAGCTGATATAAGTTTGTCAGATTAAAAGGATCATACTTAAAAAATCACTTAGTATAAAATAACATTCTACTTTAAAATAATTATCTAAAACAATTAAACTGCCAAATTTGATAAATTTTTTCTCTGACTCAGACAGCATAAATAATCTTTATTTAAATAATTTTTTATTAAATGATGAAAAAGATGACAGTGTGCTCTTTGATAAAGATTCCTTCAATAAAGAAAAACTAAACCATAGTAAAAGACATGAATAAAAACATAAAGATAATTTTCGCTAATCAAGATGTAATAACCTTTTCTTGTAGTCCTTCAATTATAACATTAGAACAGCTCTATTAAATGAGCTTTTATTTTACTTAAATGTTTACCAAGAGATTATAGATTAATGAAAAGAAAAAAAAAGTTTAGTGAATAATATTTAAAAAGCTGTTGGGGATTTCAAATCTAATATAACTTAATACAGTATTTACTTGAAGAAATAAAACATTAGTTTTTCCATCTTTATGTGTGTATTTATGTATTATGTGTGACTGTGAGTCATGGTATCACTCTCAGTCACAATGTTTAGACCATAAGCTCTATAGGAGTTAAAGTGAGAAATAAAAGTGATGGAAGCAGTAGTGATTTAGATGTCTAACAGTGGACAAACTGGTTTCACTGGGATGCAGGAGGTGTGGTCATTTAATTATGGAAGAAATATATAAAGGAAAAGTGTGGTCATGCCATTATTAATGACATTGTTGAAAATTTTTACAAACATCTTTAGAACTTAATTTCTAAGCTTATAAGGTTTAGTTACTTGAGAATAATGGATTGTAGTTACGTTTATGTATGAATTTCTTACAATTTTACAAAATACGTTTATGTATGAATTTCTTACAATGATAAAAAGATACTTTTTCTTCAGAGATGTTTTTGTGTTTTTTTGAAAGCAACAAATATGAATAGAAATAGCAGCTGCAAAAAATATATGAAGTAAAAAATGTTAGAGTTTGAAAACTTAGTTAACTGGTTAGAGTAAGGTTTGAGTTGAAACTGACAAGAAGAAATATATGCCTGCCTGAACTCAGGAAATTAAAAAGAAGATGCACTTTTTGTAGAGAGAAAAAATAAAACATCAGTTTAATCACAATTATATGCGACTGATTTGTTGAGGAGTTAAGAAAATATTGTCACACAACTGGATAAGAAGATTATTAATACATAGTCATTAATACATATGTAATAATGTATAATGATCTATGAAATAATGTATAATGATCTATGTAATAATGAGTCTATGTCTTAGACTAAAACGGTTTAAAGCATGTCTTTAAACAAGCAATCTGCTTTTCCATTTTAAAACTACTTAGGAGTTTGAAAGAAGAAGTACACTCAAAAAGATATGTAATATGTGACAGTCAAATGATTGGATGAAAAATTACAGATGATGTATAACTCAAAAGTAACAACTAAAATTGTTGTAACTTGAAGCAAAATAACAAGCGCTTTTATTTCTTATAGGATAAGAAAAAAAGCGCTTGTTATATTCAATATAGTTTTAATTTTTTTAATTATATTCAATATAATTTTAATTTTTTTAATTTTAATATATTGCAAAATCTGGTTTTTAAATATAATAGAAAGCTAGGTGAGGCACCTTGTAGTATCTTGATGGAGAAATCAAATTAAAGTATTTCTTAATGATTTATTAACTTCTTTAATAAACCAAAATTCTACATATAACATATTTTTATATCTACGATAAATATGCTAAATATGCTAGTCCGTAGTTTTAAGCGTAACCACGTGATTACTAAACCAGGGATGGTCAAAACTTTTTTCCAATGAGTAAATCCAGGTTTCGCGTTTTTAATAAAATCCTGACCAAATATTAGAAGCGCTTGAATATCGAATTCGTTTTTAAATTATTTTATTATCTACGAGTTTCAAGTTTTTAGCTTAACACTATGGGGCCAGGGGCGGACTGAGGCTTGAAATCGTCCCGGGAATTTTACATTAGTCCGGCCCACATCAAAGAAAAAGAAAGTAAAAAAAAAAAAAGGAAAATGTTGGTATGTGATTAATATTCGACCAGAGCCTGTTCAGCGTTTTCTATATTTTCATGAGCTATGCTTGTACTAGAATCTCTTTTAGAAATGAAGTCATTTATTTTGAGACATTTATTAGCTGCTGATTGAATCAGTTTTTGTTTTTTATCGCGTAATTTCTCAGTTCCTCTCTTTCATTTCTCGCGTTCGCTCATTTTGAAATTTTCGAGTGACCTGATTTGGGCCGATATAAGAGCTGAAATGTTTCCGTTCAGTAGTTTATTCAAATGACTATAAAGAGATTATGGAATTGTAATAAAATTGTATAAAAAAAGCTTAAACTCTACTTTTTAAAAATATATAACAGTAGTAGTCGAAAGTAAGCGGTAAACACAAAAAATTGAAGTATAAAAATGTAAGTTTTTGTTTTTAAGAAATGCAAATTGTTCGGATCTCTCCTTAACTACGCTGAGTTGTATGTTCAAATTTCAAAAACATTTTAGATGCAAATGTCGTGTCATTTTTTATGTGATCCTGACATGGTAAATAGGTTGTCCCAGAGAAAAATTTTACATTTTATGATTGAAACTTTTGATTATTTTGTAATAATATTGGCTATAATTCAATATTTTTATAAAACTATCAAATTAAATTAAAGTGCATTGTCCTATACCTGACAGAATGGTTGCTTATTTACTGTAATTTTGATAAAACTTTATGAGTTTTACATTTTTTATTACAACACTGTATTTAAATATTTTTAATAATGTTATGGATTATAATTAAAGCAAGATTTACTTGGCTAATTTTGGAAAAATGCATTTTAAAACCAAAAAAATTTTGTGAAAAATAATTTTTAGTTTAAACCTTCTTCAAATTTTGTTTATTGATTTTTTTTTAGACACCTTCCACAAGTTGTCTAAAACCACCATCATTGTGTTTATTGATTTTTTTTTTTAGACACCTTCCACAAGTTGTCTAAAACCACCATCATTGTGTTTATTGATATGTTTAGACACCTTCCACAAGTTGTCTAAAACCACCATCATTGTGTTTATTGATATGTTTAGACACCTTCCACAAGTTGTCTAAAACCACCATCGTTGTGTTTATTGATATGTTTAGACACCTTCCACAAGTTGTCTAAAACCACCATCATTGTGTTTTGTAGACAGTTTTCCGAATGGTGTCCTTTTAGTTCTGTCATTAATAACTGTTATTTGATGCTCACTGGACATGAATTTTTTAAAATAACTGTTTTTAATATTTTTCTCCAAGTTTTACCGGCCTTCTTTCAAGAGAGAAGGTTATCTATGATTATACCATGATGGATAAAAAAAAAAGATAAGATTCCTGCGAAACAAACTCAGATAATTCTGATATTTGAAAAAGACTCTGGTTGTCCTTTGTCAAAAGAAATCATCTCTGGAACATTACTTTAACAGTTGCACAAGAACTTCCATCCTCATTTACACCTCCATATTCTGGTCAGCCAAAGCAAAGATAACATGAAAGCAAAGCAGAAAACAAAGATAACTGTAGAGTGAAATACAAGTGTGTCTGAGAATAGTATGATCAGAACCTTTACCAATTTTTTGATTGTTATAGTTTTTTAAGAAGTAGATCGATCAAGAACTGTGATGATATGTTAAATGCTCTAAGATAATTGGCTGGAATCTGAGCTGCCAGTGGGCTTTTTAGGAAAAAAAAAAAGTAAAAGATTACTTATAATTTAATGCATCCTGTTGCATCTGAACTCAACGACACTAAGGTGCTTGTTGTAATTTCTTGCCATTTGCGTTGCTAATAAATACAATCAGTGTGAGCCATGAACTTTACTTGATGTTGTGCATTAGGTTGTAGAAATCTGAAGTTTGGCAAATCTGCTCCAAGGTAAAAAGTAACTTGTTGACAAAAATACTTTTAAATACTCGTGTCAAACATATTTGTTTCAAGAGATATTTTGCAGAATTTCCTTGTTTCGGTTGCAAGATTATAAAAAACGGTTCCAGGAGCAAACTCACATCTTTTCTAATACAATTTTTCAATGAGTTGACTGGGTCTATCATCATCTATTATGACATGGTGTACATGCAGTTCCATTATATGGTGAATAGAATAAATTATTTTTATTATCTGTTATTAGTCTCTTTAAAATTAAAACACAACAATTTTTATACTATACATTATACCTGCATTATACCTGCAGCCAAAGAAACAGCTAGGAAAAGAATAAACTACAATATTTTTAATTGCACCATTATGTTTTCCAGTTTTAGATAAGTATAAGATAAGCAGTTGTATTAGCGCAACAAATTAATATCTGGTCTGTTAAGTCATAATATTCTACAAGACTTTATATTGCCAATGCTTGATCATGTTCTTTGGAGAAGGGTACTTTTAGTATTCCTAGAAGAATGTTAAGTGAATCAGACTTAAGAAAGGATAAAATAATTGCCAACCTTTTGTTTCAAGAGAATTTTACCTCTATCCTGTACTGTTTAACCAGCTTTGAGTCAAAGTGAAAAACAAGTTTCAAACCTCTAATCCAAGTTCTGTTCTCTTACTATAAACGCTTTATTATCTACAACTACATGGTTTTTTCTGGCCATCTGAGACTTTAAAATGTTTAACATGTTAAGATTTTAAAGTCTCTCTCCCATTTTTATTCTAGGAACAGTCACAACAAAATTGTTGTTTCAGCTCTAACATTAACTTGATGACTAGAAAAAAGTAGAATTTTTCATTTTTTAAACAATGTAATACTTTAATCATTTTTCTTTAAAACTATGTATTTATTTTTGTTGTATATTTAATTCATCAAAGGTTATGATCCACTTTACTCCTGGAAGTATGGAAAAGTTGCTGATTTTTCACTCATGCCTCCTTCCGGTGAAGGGGGCATCAATGTTGAATTTAGCGACAAAGAGGTTTTTGTGGATGAGGTAATTGAACTCTTTTTTATAAATTATTATTAAAATTATAAGACATTTTAAATGGATGATTTGTGTGGATTCTAACAAAGAATTAATTAATGTTTAGTTAACTTCTGATAAACTTGTGAGAATGCCGGGGGTAAAGACAATATTCTTGATCAAAGTAAGAAGAAGCTCAAATAATAATCAAACACAAAAAACTCTTATTACGCTTCTTTTTTTCCCTGGTTACTAAGTTTCTCTTCTTTCTTCTTCATTTTTCTGGTTATGAATGTACTTTAAAAAGAACTAATGATTTTTTCGCTGAGCGCCGCAGAAACGTATTTAGCAAGAAAGTTCACGCCTTTAACAAATAAGAGCAAGTATCGAACATTGTTTTAACAATTTTATAGCTTCATTTAAAAACTATGCTTTATAATTTTTATATAAGCATTAAATTTATTTGAACATAGCTTTGATAGAACTTTGGATCTGAAAGTATTTTAGCAAATAGTAAAAGCAAGGCTTCCCTAGTAAAAAGTTTTATTTTATTATTTTTTGACTTTTTTTCTTTTTAAATATTTTACTATCATTATGAAAATTATTTTGTCTTTTTCCTCAAATTATTTAATTCTTATATCACTTTTATAAAAAAGTTCTTTTTTCTCAGTAGAATAAATATAGCAATTTTTTGCAAAGTTGAAAATTTACAATAAATATAAATTTGAATGTGAAATATGTTAAAAATTATGAGTAATGAGGCTTTAAGCTATTTTAATATAAAAGTTGATGAGGAAATTTTGTGCTCAATATTATTTTTGTTGTTGTTAGCAAGTACATCTTTGAGTGTTTTCATGTTTTATCTTTATAAGCCAGAGAGATATTTAGAGTTAACGTTGAGCCAGAGAGATATTTAGAGTTAAACTTGAGCCAGAGAGATATTTAGAGTTAACCTTGAGCCAGAGAGATATTTAGAGTTAAACTTGAGCCAGAGAAATATTTAGAGTTAACCTTGAGCCAGAGAGATATTTAGAGTTAACCTTGAGCCAGAGAGATATTTAGAGTTAACCTTGAGCCAGAGAGATATTTAGAGTTAAACTTGAGCCAGAGAGATATTTAGAGTTAAACTTGAGCCAGAGAGATATTTAGAGTTAACCTTGAGCCAGAGAGATATTTAGAGTTAACCTTGAGCCAAAGAGATATTTAGAGTTAAACTTGAGCCAGAGAGATATTTAGAGTTAACCTTGAGCCAGATTTGTGAGCCTTGATTTGTGAGTTAAACTTGAATAACTCTAGTTATTATTAGTAATCATATGATTATTGTACCGGGATCCAGAAGCCCAATTGCTACTTATTCCACTTATTTTAATAACTAATAAGTTAAACAATTAAACAATTAAACAACCTTAAACAATTTGTACCCAGTTTTAAGTTTGGCACATTTTAAAATGAAAAAAAAAAAAAACACTTATTAAAAATGAAATTTTGTTTTTATTCATAATTGCTGTAAATGCTAATAGTATTAAAACATTTGTTAATAATTGTTACGATTATATATACATTCGATTTTATTGGATACTCTTTTATTTATTATATGTCTATCCAGTGAACATGCGTTGTCCGGGGGACGTCAGTCGGTCGTCACTGGGTAGTTGTTCTGTAGGGAGGGACATAACTAGAGGTCCAGATAATTAAGTTACGCCATACATGATGTTTATCTTTAAAAATAGAGAAACGCTAATGTATAAATGCTTAAATATGTTTAGAGATCAAAGTTACACTTTGTGTGATTATAAGTTAATACGAACATAAGATATTGTTAAGTAAACCTTCATATAACTTTGTTAACTTTGTTGCAAATGCTCAATATTGTTGGATAGAAAATAAAAAAAACAATGTTTTACTGATTTATGTTTTCTGGTAGCTTTACAAAGATTTGTAGAATCCAAAATTTTAATTTGAAGAAACCCGTTACTTAGGTAATCAATAAGAACTTTGTTAGTTTCTAACAATAAAAAAGATATGTACAATCAGGGCTAGATTAAAGGCTTTAAGGTCCCAGATAATCATGAAGCTTAAAACCAAATAACTTCCAGAATAATCTATAGCCTATGATTTAATAATATAATTAATATAAATAAAAGCAGAAATTTAATTCATATTTTGAAAAACTAGTTATCTATTTTATTAAACTATATCTTTTATTTTAATTGTCCGCTAGGTCCTCAGAAAAGTTAAAATTGAACTATAAATAATTTTTTTTTTGTTACTTACGTGCTTCTAAAAGTCTCAACGGTCTTATCAAAGTCTTAACGGTCTTATCACAGAGCACCGCAGAAGAACATTTAACCAGAAAGTTCACCCCTCCTCGATGTTCTATGTAGTTACCTATTTAGTCTCTATCGATGTACTTGTTGATCCAATTAATCTCTATTAGGATTTTTTTATTTTTTATTTAGCCTACTTTTAGTATCCGGGAATTAGTCATAGCTCAAATGCAACAACTAGTTACGCCTATAAAATTGTTTTTTAATGTCTTTTTAGTCATTTTTAATTTTCGTTAAGTTAATGATAGAAAAAAGATTCTTACTTGGTTCATCTTCCACATCAAACTCATCCTCCTTATCATCAGATGCAACAGCTACAAGCTCAGGAATGTCTTCAATTCTGTTTCTCTTCTCAGCATTTGCATCTTTTTTTGACTCATACAAATCTACTTGATAAAACCAAATATAAGTTAATTAGCTAATTGTTTTATATTATACTTTATTAAATAGAATAACTAATAAACACCTGAATAAATTACTCTAATAAGAATGAATAAATCACGGAACATATTTCCACGAATAAACGTACCGCGCATTTTAATGTTCAATATCACCAAAAACAGGATCGAAGTCGCAGGATGTTTATTCGTGAAAATACGTTCGAAAATCTTTTAAAAGCCGATTAACGATCCACTCACCGATAACTGAAGAGAACCATTTCTTTATATCTTCTGAACGTATTTATCCATCCACCTTGCGTATTTACACGAATAAACTCCCTTATATATCTTTAAAACTGATTTGTTTGACCTCACATTTCAATGCGCCGGGTGTTTAGACGTGAAAATACGATGAGAAAAAGAACACCGCGCACTTTTTTTAAAAAAACAAACTGTCAACAATAAAAATTTCTTTTAAACTGAATAAATATACTCTCTGCTATCTATCTAGTCAAAATATTTTAAACGTGTGAACATGTTAATTTTCCCAGAAATAAAATTGCTTTGTAAACTTACCTGTCAGTAGGCACAAGGCGACAAACCATATAAGCCTCATTCCTCCTAAAACAAAGTAAAAAAATTTTACAAAAAAAAAAAAAAAAAAAAAAAGAATCACGGTAATTATAATTTGTGCAGTTTTCAATTTTTTTTTAAATTATTTATTTTACAATTAAACTAAATTATAAAAAACCCTTACGATAATTGATTGTTTACCTAAAATTTATTGCGGCCTATAAATTTCTATTAATTTTTTTTTTCGATTAAGTTAGCTCCAAATTGCAAGTTAATGCAGAAAGTTGTTACTTTTTGAATGATTAAATGTGGTCATTGACCAATCAAATGGTTGAGTGAACTTCTTTAATGTGCTGCGCCGTTTGCTTTCACGCTTAAGTTAGTTTGAAGCGTTCTAAAACAAACAAATTTAAGCTGCAGCAAAGTTATTTCACTTATTATTTCTTCAAACAGACAGTTAATTATAACTATCTTAAACATTGTTTATCATTGTTTAATTACAACACCAAAACAATTTTCCCTTCTACCTAAATCGTAACTTTTTAAAAAGTTTTATTTGCGAGGTTAAATCTTGATTAGGCGCCATTTTGAAATTAAAACGACATGTTGCAAGAAAGCATTTTATGCTAAAAGCATTGAATAAATGAACTCACATTCCTTGAAAAGATGCATATTAGCTGAGGTAACATATCTGATGTTATTTAGTGCATAGAAAATATTCCTGATGTTATTTATCTCATGGATAATATACCTGACGTTATTTACGTTGGTAATAATATACCTGATCATTTTACTCGAAGTATCAAATACTACTTTAAAAATTGAAATTAAATAGAAAAAATAGATTTAATATTAAAATTGTAGATTCTTTAGTCTTGAAAAGTGTTAAATTTAGTTAGCAATGAATTAAATGCAGATTTAGCAAGAAAGTTTTAGTTGAATATTTCAGTCATGTTGTCTTTATAAACTATTAATCAAAAACTAGAACGTCACAAGAACACTTACAACATTATGAGCAGATATAAGAACACTTACAACATTATGAGCAGATATAAGAACACTTACAACATTATGAGCATAGAGAACGCTTGTTTTAACACGAGGCATATTAAAGCAGAGAAAACGCCAAATAAACGCGCAACTCGTTGGAAAGAAAGAAACGAGATTTAATAAATATTTTCAAAGTTCAAAATAAAATAAAAACAATTAATTTAAAAAATATTTAAAAACTTTAAAATGGCTTTTTACTCCAATTATTAGAGACTTTAGAATTTTAAGGGAAATATGTCTGCGTGATTTTTATTCAAACAAAGTCTGTTTAATATTAAAAAATATATTTAATCATTTACAGCAATTCGAAGAAGAGTATTATAAAACCTAAGTTTTTGGGTAAACACTTTACTCCTAAAATTATAAAGTTTTTTTTTGTATTTTTATTTAAGTTTATAAAACTTTATAGTTTTTTAGATTTAAACGTTCTGTAAAATTGGTAAATGATAACTTAATGTATTTTCCAGTAAATTTACAAGTGAATTATTACTTCCAAATAAGATTTAAGTAGATTTGTTATTGATAGGCAGAACACTATATTTAAAAAGCATAGTTTAAAAAGACTTTGTATATGGAAGTTTGCATGAGTCAAATTCATATTTCTCCAAAATGCGTAAATATTTTCTATTACTTTAACAACTATATTTCTAATAAAATCTGAAAACGGTTAGATTAAACAACTTGGAGAAAATAAATGTATTCTTGACAATGTTTTATTTCTTTCAAAAATTGTTTTATTGTTAGTCATTCATAGTTATAATTTGCATATTATGTAAATTATTACTATGTATGATGCATTCAGTAAACTCCTTTGAGTTTAACTAAAAATATTTAGATTTTCATCTGAAATCTTTTCTTAAAGAAATTTAGGAAAGTTATTAAAAATCAGTTTTCTCAATTCATTATTGTTTAACAATCATTATAAAAATTTATAATATGTTTATAATAAAAAACTATTTAAGAAATAGGACTTCGTAATAAAATGTTGAAGTCTAAATTAATTAAATTCTTACTTTAAAATTTTAATTTTTATCAAATTCTTAATAAATATTTTTGTTATGATTATTATTATAATTTTTTTTTTTTTTTTTTGCATTTCACTTGCATACGATAAGATCGGCGTAGGGAGCATCCATAAAGTACGTACGCGGTAAAACCAGTAATTTAGTACACCTTCCCTTCTCTGTCCATGTACGCAATATTTTTTTACAAAATCAACCCATTAACCAAACTAACGCTGAATTTTTCAAAATATTAAAAACAAAACTTTTAGTACATACTGTCTTCCCCCCTCCAACCCCCAGATTAATTGGTTTGACTATCTCTTTTTCTTTCCTAAAACAAAAGCATGGCGTTTCTCGAGTTTAAAAAATCAATATAATGTTATATAAGAGAGAAATGTAAATAAACTAACTGTCTTAACCCTCACCCTCACCCCCTTCAGTTGTAAGCATTCGTACGTTTTTGAGTAACCCTCTCCCCCATACCTGCGTGCGTATTTTATGAAAGCCCCCATGAGCAAGTTTTACCCATTGTCATTTAACTTTCATTTTTGACGCAAATCTTGTCTTATTTTATAAGTCTCCACGCAATAATCTTTGTTAATAAAAACTAGCAATAAAAGATCTGTAAAACTGGTCGTTGGTATTATAAATTGTTAACTCTGTCAATTAGACTTTTCTTGCTATAGCATTCATAACAAAAAAAAAAAGAGGAATAATCAACAATAAATTCTTAACAAAATAAATTTATTTATAATCATTTTGAAAACTGAAATAATATTAATGATACTAGATATCTATGCAACTAAACATTAAAAAATAAAAAAGATTTAACATAAATAAAAGAATTATTATAAAATGTACAAAATGCAATTTATTATCCCTTCATTTTTAAGTCTTTAATAGCATTGAGTTGGCACCGTGGATAAGCATTTAAATAAATGGGTCATTTCAAAACAATAATAATCAAACCAATTTTTGAGAAAAACATTCAAACTTTGCATATAAAAATAAGGATTTTCAAAAAATTATTAAATATACTTGATAGTATCAAGTTGATACTAAAAAATTATCAAATATACAAACAATGATTTTCAAAAAATTATCAAATGTACTTGAAACTCAAACAAAGATGTATTAAAATTGTAGTTACCTTCAGATAACACGGTTTCGCGCTTCTTTGTCCAAAAATGATTTATGGTGTTTCAAAAATGACCCGTTCAAATACAAATTTCACACCTCTTTATTACCGATAATGCAAAATATGCTCAGAACTCGGATTTGAATCTGGATCTCTTGCTTCTCAAGTAAACGCTGTAACCACTGCTGTAATAAAGATCAGAGAGAAACAAAATTTGTATTTTTTCAAAGTAGTTAAATGAATAATAATAAAATAAACCATAATAATATTTTTTTGTGTGTGTTTTATGTGTATGTGTGTATTTTTTTGTTCTTTATTATAATCTTTAGACAAGTATACAAAAGAAAAGTTACAAATTAAGATATCATTATAAATAAAGAATAAAAAAATACAGAAGATAGAACGCGAAAACCCAAAGAATACTGAAAATTGTTAAACTCCAACAACTTTAGTGTTTTGCATCAACTCACACTGAAATCATTATTGAATGTCAAAAACGAATTCAATGGTGATAGTCAATAGCCTAAATTTTCTTTTTTTTTTCTTTTTTTTAATTTTATTTTTGTTTTAATTGTGCCAAGAAGACCTAACGGTCATATCACAGAGCACCGCGCCAAGAAGACCTAACTGTCTTATCAGCATTTAACTATGAAGTTCATGCCTTCTTCCCGACCAATGACGCGAAATATGCCCTAAGTTTGCTTCAAACCCTGGATCTCTTGCTTCTAAAGTAAGTGCTCTAACTACTGCCCCACAACTGCTTTTCAATATTGGGCCTTGGTCATTATTTTTGGAATAAAAATTATACAATCAGTAAAGCGATTTTAATCTAAATAAATCCGGACATGAATATGATCAAAAATTTGTTTAAATAAGTCGTACAATAAATAATGTTAAAATTTTGTAATATCAAAATCATACGATAAATAATGTTAACATTCATAGGATAAAAATGTTAAAATTTTGTATCAAAACTGAACTTATTTTAAATTGCTTTATTTACCGAATGCTCTTTTTTCTTTTTTTCAGAAAAAACTACAATCATTTTTTAAAGATTTAATTTTTTGAACAATGTTTTGCAGCTGAAACTAATTTTTATCACTTAAATTTTTAAAACTTCTAACGAAACACAAAATGTCTTCAAATTTCGTATAATTATTGGATTCTGTGTGTAAGCCCTGATTGAACGGAGCCAATAATATCAAAAAGTGTTTTGATTTTGAAAGACAACTTTGAAAAATTTACCTGAGTTGTGAATATTTGCTTCTACTAATTTTGTCTCTCTCACCCTGATTCCATTTCTAACGCATGCTGTAAATGTTGTTATAGAGTTTCATCTCAATGTTTATTATCTCAATGTCTAGAGTAGCACGGTGTGCTTCAATCAATAAAGTTTCATGAATTAATTAAGGCTGCTTGATCCAAAAAGTATCATAATAAATTCATATTTTGAAATGTATTTTTAAATTGTATACAGTTATGTTTTAGTTTGCGTTGTTAAATGAAATGACACATGTTTATTCAGGCATTTCTCAGTTATTTTAAATGCTGTGCAACAGGCATTCACCTTAACCATTGACACTTAATCTGATTGACACCTTCAATTTGAGCTGACTACAGATTTTAGACATTCCATTCAAAGAGAACGGAAGGTGTCGTTTTATAATGTTTGAGAAGCAGATTTTCTTATTGTTAATGATGGTGTAAGATGAATCATTCTTTTATTTTTCTAATTCATTGTTATGTTAAAATTTTAGACAAAAATTTTTTTTTGTCTAAAATTTTAACATAACAATTTGCTAAAGTAGTTTGTTCATTGTGAGAACAATCTGGAACATAGTGGAATAGAACAATCTGGAATGGAACAATCTGGAATGGAACTATAATTGAAAAGCTATTATCAAAAAAAAAATATTTTTTCGATTCTTGTCAAGACATTTTTTTCTATACAATGAACAAGTTAGATCAATAAATTCATTTTGAATTTGTGATTATGCCTAAAAATTATCATTCGAAAATCACCAATATTTTAATTTGAACCAGAAAAAACTAAACCATGTTCAAATAAAATAATATTTATTAAAAAATATTATCAAGATTTTTTTTTACCAGTATTCAGTTTTAGTCTTAAGTTTACCTATAAGTAAGTTATCAACTGAAGTTATCAACTGAAGTTTAATTTTTTTTTACCAACATTGAGTTTCAGCATTGAGTTAAGCTATAAGCAAGTTATTAACAGAAGTTTCACCGAATGCTGTTTTATTTTAACGTAACGGTGTAATTTCTAACTTATGGTAAGATACGTAATATTTATATATGTATATTTATATACATATATAACAGGCCTTCTTAAATTATGGGTCGCAACCCCAAATGGGGTTGCGAGAGATATGGTTATAAAAATTAAAATTTGAATGTAAAATGGTTTTTCACTTTTTTAGAATAATTTCCTTTTTATATATATTTGCAAACTAATGCATTACGCAAAAAAGTTAAGATTTTAGAAAAGCCTTCATCATAGATTTAAGTGTGTAAAAGCAACGATCAAAACATCTTTTTTTTTTTTTTGTTTTAAGAAAGTTTTTGTTTAAAAGGAATTTTTTTGTCAGCAATGGAATTCTTTTTCTTTCTCATTCAAAAGCTTGTTAAGCTCGTATGACTTAAAGTTTAATTTATGAACACAAATTATGTTTATAAACAAAGTTCATTTAATACGAAAAAAACAAACCAAATTGTAATAACATTAAAAACTAAACTGAGACATGTTCTTATTGGTTTTCGCGCCGTAAAGGTGAGTTTCCACTCATCCGTTTTTTCGCGGGAACGGGAAAGGGAAGGGAAAAATCACGTGGGCATGCGTATTATAAGTTTTAATTTGTCCAAAGTAAAACTGCGCATGCTCACGTGATTATTTTTTCCTTTCCTATCCCATTCCTGTAAAAAAACGGATGAGTGGAAACTCACCTTAAAACCGTCAGTGTTCAACCGGAACGAAATTTTATTTTATTTTTATTTTATTCAGTAATTAATTATTAAAATATTATATGCAAAATGTTATTTTTATATATTTTTCGGATTTTAGGATCAAAATCATTTTTGGCCATGGATAAATGGCTGAACTTAAACAAGAATGGTAATGACGCAGATGATAACGCTACAAACCCTCCTTAGGCAGGACGAAGTATTGAAAAAACAGGCATTTAATGTGCAATAAAAAGAAAATATGATAAATTTTTTCTTCATTTTGGCTTTACATTTCATAATTTTAAGGGTAATAAACAACCACTTTGTATGATCTGCAAAAAGTTATTGGCTGCGAAGACTATGAAACCATCAAAACTAAAAAGATATCTTGAGTCATAGCATGTTTCGTATGTCAATAAACCAAAAGAATATTCTGAGACACTGTATAAATCTTTAAATAAAAAAAAAAGACTTTATTTTTATTTACTAGCATATGAAGTTTTATACTGAATTGCTAAAAATCAAAAGCTGTTTATCATCGGAAAAGATCTTGTATTACCTGCTGCTAATAAAATGGTAAATGGCGAATTTAGTATAGGGCGTGATGGGGCGAGCTGCCCCCACGCCCCCTAGAACGATCAAACAACACCCCCTAAAACATTCACAAAAAAAATTGCAAGTTCAAATTACCAATGAAAAACAAAATGAAAAGAATAAAAATGAGTACAAATGGAAAGAGAAAAAAAGAGGAATTATTTTAAAATAGAGGTTTTAAAATATTTTCTTTCGAAAAACTTTTTCGAAATTTTCGAATTAAACTTTGAAAAGAGAAACATTGATACTAAACTCTGCAGAGGACAAGCATATGATGGTGTTCATGTAATTTTTGGAATTAAAAGCGGTCTTCAGACTTGAATAAAAGCGCTTTTACCAAATGCCATCTACGTTCATTGTTTTTCTCATGTTTTAAATTTAGTGACCATCGAAGCAATGTCTGTAAACAGGGTCAAGATGTTTTTAGGCACAGTTGAAAAATTGTACAAGTACCTTACATCTAGTTTACAACGACTTTATATTCTCCAAGAGCACCAAAAACGTCTATATGGATCAACAGTAGACACTCGGAAACGACTTTCTGATACAAGAAGCATGCAGTTGATGCTGATGTTGAATCTTTTTCAACTATTCTAGCCACTCTAGAAGATATAAATCTAGGAGAATCTAAAGAACATTCAAGAAATGTTAGAGCAGAAACTATTGGACTATCAGTTTTGATGAAAAAAACAGTCATTTCTTTTTCTAATGTTATTTTTAGTCAAAGTTGTTTATTAATCTTTTTGTGTTATCAAACTAATTAGAACGAGAATCGGTGTTTTATTTGCAAAACAGTTGATTGATATTACAAAAAAAAAAATTCTGTAGATCTGAGAAACGACTTTTAAAGTTCTACATTTAGCAGTCAAATCATTTATTTGTGAAAAATGTGCCGAACTAGATGAAGAAACTGAACTTAAAGAAAACTCGTCTTTCTTTAAATTCAGATAGCCTAACATCATGCCAAAAAGAAACGCATGACAGGAGAGCAGTGGAGAGATAAAACAGTTGATGATCTAACTAAACGCCTAAAATATGAAACCTACTTCAATGTTTTGGATGCAATTATAACCCAAATAAATAAACCATTTCACAACTTTAGTAACACAGTTACAAATTTTGATTAAAATTATCTGAAGAAAATAAATTCATTTATATTTTCTAGTCAAATTTATTGAAACAGCGTAAATACTGAAGAAGCAGTCGTAGAATATGAGACTTTCAATGATGTAATCATGAAAATAATTACTGGGGTTTAAAATAATACACCCAACCCTGGTTGCCCCCTATTCATTGACTTGCCTTCCCCCCTCCGCAACACTAAACCTCAATCCGCCACTGGAAGTAAATATGGCAATGATATTCAAAAAATTCCTTTATCGAACGACACTTTCGCGAATAGAATTTCTGGTATTAACAAAGACCAATTAGTACAACTTATTACAAAAATCAAAGAAAGCCTAAAATTTTCAATTCAGATGGACGAAACGGATATTACTAATTTGACTCAATTGTTAGAATATGTCAGGTACATTTATAAAAATGAAGTGAAGAAAATGTGAAGGAAGAACTGTTATTTTGTCGTCCTATGAAAGACTACAGGGAAAGCCTTTTTGTAAAGTCATCGAATTTTTAAAAACAAAAGGCTTAGAATAGAAAAACTACCGTGGAATATGCAAAGATTGTGCAAGAGCGTTGACGGGCAAAAATATTGGTTTTAAATATTTTCAAGCTGCTCATTATGATCGTATAACTTCTACTTATTCAACGTGTAACAACTTCTTATTCAACGAGAAGCTTTTGCAGCAAAAAAAAAATAGCATCAGAATTGTACGATGTGCTTCAGTATGCTTCTAAGATTATAAATTTTATAAAGAGCTATGCCCTTAACAGCCCCTTGTTTTCAAATCTCTGCAAGGATACAGATTCCAAGTACACAACTTTATTATTACATGCAGAAGTAAGATGGTTGTCAAGAGGTCAAAATTTAAGAAAATTTTTGTTATTAGAAAAAAAAATCGAAATATTTTTAACCGAACGAAAATGTGAACTTGCTGCTTTTTTTTAAAATGACTTATGGCTATCCAAGTTTTGTTATTTGTCAGATATATTTGAGAAATTAAACAATCTAAAATTGATTCTTAAAGGAAAAAATTGCGATATATTTATTTCAAATGATAAAATTTAAAGTTTTATTAAAAAGATTAAAATTTAGAAAACTAGGGTAGAAAAAAAAACGTTCAAAATGTTTTCCAGTGTCGACAATTTATAATCGAGAAAAGTCATCGTAAAACTTTTATCGCAAAAAGTATAGTTGATCACTTAAAAGCGCTAGAAACACAGTTCCGTTTACATATACACTCGTATATACATATACCCATAAAAACACACACATATACAAACATACATATATGTCAGAAATTAAAGAGACGCAGTTTCATTTGTCGTTTAAAAGAGAAAGTGCTTTTCTAATTTTTTATATTGTTATTTTTTAATTGATTCCATAATGACGGGCCTTGGCTAATAATTAAGAATTTCAACACTTGCGATTTTACTCTGCTCAAGTGATAGTTATGGTTGTTATTTGACCGAAGATTGTATTTTTGTGCTGATGTAAAAATATCAGAAAACACTTTTGGCAGCAAGTTATTCTTATATTTATACATAAATATTAATATTTGAAGCAAATTAAGTTTTAATATATTTAACACATTCATGTATTTCATTACAGGGGAAGGGTTTTCTAATCTCTTTAAATAGTTAACTGCTTTACATGCGTGGTTTTGTAGGCTCTGTAATCTTAATAACTTAGTTTTGTGTGTGTTAGCCCAAACAATATTAACGTAGGAGAGATTACAATTAACAAGACTGAAGTAAAGCATTTTGCGTGATTTATAATCAAAAAAGGCCCTAGATTTATATAATAAACTTATAGTAGAAGATATTTTTGCTTCAATGAGATTAATATGTTTTTTTCATGATTTCTCATCAAATATTACTCCCAAAAACTTTGAATGATTTACTCGATTTCATTTTTATTGATTGGCAGTTTTCGCAACTTTAATAGAAGATTAGTTGATTGTCTTATTTTATTGAAGAGAGTAAAATTTATTTTTTCACAATTTAATGATAACTTATTAGCTATAAACCATTGGTTAAAGCTTTCTAGTTCAGTGTTCATTGTTTTGAACAATTTTTACATCAGAATTGTTGTAGAATAAATTTGTATCGTCTGCATACATAATTGACGATATTTTATGAGAAGCTTTATTCATATCATTGATATATATTTAAAATAATAAAGGTCCAAAAATTGATCTCTACAGGATTCCGCAAATAATATCAAGAGTTCCTGACTCCTCCAGGACAACAAACTGTTTTCTTTTAAAAAGATAACTTTTAACCCACTTATATGTTAGGCCTTTAATGCCGTAATGTTTTAGCGTTGAAGACGAAATTCCGTGATTAACAGTTCGAATGCCTTAGAGAGATTGATAAATACTCCCAGTAAGAAAATCTGTATCTAATCTGAATTAAAATTAAACAATACTTATTAAGCAACACTGTCACTGATTAGTAAACAAATTCTTTGAATTTAATATTAAAAACACACTTTCTTTCTTCTTTTTCTACTAGCAAAAATTGTTATTATCATTACATCATCTTACGACAAAGTTGTTTCCAATTTGTTTTCAACATGTATGTCCAATAGGTGTTTTAAATCTCTTGTTCTACAGTGGTACTACAATACTTTTTTTAAACCAATTTAATTTACTTAAAGGTCGTTCTCCAACAGGTACTGGCATTGCGTCATAAAATTCAAATTAGAATGCATATAAATTTGAAATTAGCATTTAGACCCTTTCAGTATATTTGGTTTTGAAAGCCTAAAGTGTTTTATCCACAAGTGAAAAATGAAAACTCTTTCAAACTATCAAAATGCGAAATATCCTCCATAAAGTTGTTTTCTATTTCACAAGCTTTAATTTTTACTTATTCTTGATCTTTCAACCAGATGAATCAGAGAACAATTTTCTCAATCCCAATATGAAAATAATTTTTTTTGAAATGAAAAAGCACAACTTTAAAGATATTCACTTAAAGCTCATGTTCGGCAAACTCATGGAAAAAAAAATGCATATCCTGATCATTACAATTTTCCAATCCTCATTAGCTGTGCAAAAAATTCTGTTTCATAGTCAAGACGAGTCGTCTTGTCATCTATTTGTCTAGATCATAGACGAGTCATCTATTTAACAGAGTCATCTATTCAACAGAGTCATCTATTCAAAAGAGTCATCTATTCAACAGAGTCATCTATTCAACAGAGTCATCTATTCAACAGAGTCATCTAGCCATCTAGATCATTAATGAGTCATCTACTCATCTTAGGTCAATATTTTGGTTAGACCTAAAGCAACGGCTATAAAGCAGCAATATGCTTTAATATTGCAATTATTTTTATTTGTTTTATCTAATTATAATTAATCTGAGTTTAACGTGTGGTGCTCGAAAGCTTGAAAAGCAGGATCTTCCATTTAGCGGGACTGCAGCTGAAAACAAAAAGATCTTAGATTTTTATTTATCTATTATATTAATTAATGAAACTTATACATAAAAAGTTTAATATTGATGAAGGAAAGCAACACTTAATTTTCATAGGCTGACAATTGACATAGCTGCAGTCGAATAAGAATCATAAAAAAACTTTTAACAGAGTTTCAGTAGGTACATCAATTATATCCTGCGATAATGTATTACAATGGTTTGCAATACGGGTTTTAAAAAAGTGCTGACGTTCTGGATAACTTTTGATAATTTGGGATTATAAACATTTTTTTTTTATTATCTGCTTAGTTTAAAGAGAAGCGTTAACGAACCAAATTTTTTTAATTTTGTTTTAAACAACCTTCTAATTTCTTTAACAGCGGTTCCCTGTGACAAGACTTGATGGTCTTAAATATCCGCGATGTTTATTTTGCTATTCATTTTATAACGATATCTTCACTTAAAATTTTTCTTAAATTTTTAATGTTGCAACGAAGAACAAAAAAAAAAAAAAAATGTAATATCCTACAGTTTTAGGGCCCCCCACAAACGCTGTACTAAGTTACCCGATACTAGTAGAACACAATCGATTTATTTTTAGTATCAACTTGTTTTTTCAATAGTTTTGTTTAATAAATTAAAGAGCCTATATATCGTAGTTTACAAAGTAACGTCACCTACTGATAGACACATCAAAATAACGTCACCTACCGATAGACACATCAAAATGTGGACATTTTATATTGGCGTGATATTGTTAACAACATTTAGCCAACACTGAGATAAATATATAATCTTTTTAGTGCTAAAAAGCAGAAAATAAACTTTTTAATTTAAATTTAATAGTTTAGTAAACTAAAGATTGACCCGTTTGCACAAAATTCATTTCGAAACTGACCTGTCAACCTTTAGTTTGCTGAGCTATAAAAATTTAAATTAAAATATTTATTTTCTGCTTTTTAGTACAAAAGAAATTCTATTTTTTAGCAAATATTTTTGCTATATTTTATCATTTTTGATATCAATTTGATGGAAATTATTTATTTCTTAGTTGAAATAAAAATAAAATAATATTTATGAAATTCACGCAATACCATAGTGTTTTTTATAAGTATAATTTAAATAATTTTATAAATAATTATTTAAACAACTTAATAGCAAAATCTTGCAAATCTTTAAATAAAAATAGAAACCATGGTTTCTACTTTTTGTTTTTCATTTTCTATCGACACCTCTATGAACACCTCCAAATACCTCCATGAACACCTTCGAACACCTCCATGAACATCTTTCAACACCTTTATGAACACCTTCGAACACTTTCTATGAACACCTTCAAACACCTCTCTGAACACCTTGGAACAATGTCTAAATATAATTTAAATAATTTTATAATTTAATTATAAAAGTATAACTTAAATAATTACTTAAACAACTTTAAAAAATAGAAACCATGATTTTTTATCAACACCTCTACGAACAATTTGGAACACTTCTTTGAAAACCTTCGAACATCTCTATAAACACCTTTGAACACTTTCTATGAACACTTTCAAACACTTTCTATGAATACCTTTGAACACTTCAGAGGTTTCAATCAGGGGCGTGTCCCCCTCTGCCTCCCTATTTTTATGGAGGGGGAGGGGGACCAGATTTTGACCAGATTGAGTGTATTTTATAAAAATGTTTAAATAATTCTTTAAATGACTTGTAACATTGATAAAATGGTCACTAAAGCTCAAAATATGATTTTTGCAAACTATTTTTACATTATTACTGAGTATTTTCAAAAAATTATTTTTTGAAAATACTCAGTAATAATGTATAATATATACATTTTAAAATTTTTTACAAGATTTGTGAAAACAATTTACAAGATCAATACAAGATTTTGCTGTGTAAATTTTTTTATATAACTTTATAAATAATATTTAATCATAAATAAACTTTATAAATACTTAAAGTCAAAAAACTTATTACAATAATTGTACAATGCTAAATGTTTTTACAAAGATGTCTGGCTATGAAAATAGCTGTTTAACAAAAAGCAGCTAAAAAATTTGAAGTTGTATTTGAATTTTATTTAAAACACAACTCATAAGTAAGTTTTTTAAGTTTATAAACCTTTTTAAGTTTATAACAAACTTAAAAAGGTTTGTTGCTTGTAATGTTGCTTGTAATGTATTATTAGATTAAAGTTCATTTTTGAAATTTTTAAATCAGTTAAGTGAAAAAAAAACTACTGGTATAAAAAACTACAGGTATAAAAAACTTTCGTAAGGCTTACGAAAGTTTTTTATACTTGTAGTTTTATGTCTCAAAGAATGTCATTAATGGTGCAGCCCCTGCTAATGCTTCTTCTACTGAAGTTAATAACAAATTTTGATTTTATTAATGCACTGTGAATAACAAGACATGTTTTTAATATAACTTTTTTAATTACACAATTTTGCAAGCAAGTTTACGGTAAAGTATCCATGCCATTTCATAACACCCAAAGAAAAATCGGTAAAGTATCCATGTAAAGTATCCATGCCATTTCACTTTACGGTAAAGTATCCATGCCATTTTATAACACCCAAAGAAAAATCAGTAATAGCTTTTATTAAAATACTAAGTAAACAAGTTTTTCTTTTATGCGGTTCATCATAGGTTCCTATTACGATTATCATGATTCTCATAAAGGATAAACAATATGGCTAATTAAAATTTATACTTAATAAGTCTAAAATCTTCTTCTTGATTATTAAAGAAAACCAAGGAACAAAAACTATGCAACTATAAACAGCTTCTACTTGTAATAACTCTCTGTCTTCCTTTCTTGTATCAAAAGGATATCGTGATATCAAAAGTTCTACACAGTTAATATAATATTTGGTTGCCTAACTTTAAAGGAAATGATGGTTTTCTTTAACATACTAACTTTTTCTTTAAAATGCTATATAAACTTGTGAGAAGCGGTATTTCCTGAGATCAGATCCCAATTTTGATTGGACAAAAAATTTGACTAGCGCTAGGTCCGAAAAATTGTTTCTCGTTAGCCAGATATAATTTTAATTGCCTAATATAAAACATATATGCCTTTTATATATGTTCTAATTGCGCAAATATTTAGCAGCAGACCATGCTGCAATTTTTTATTTTAGTTTAACTATTAGTTCAATTATTCATTATATAAGATGAAGAGTGCGCAGCAATTTCATATAATTAGTTATATGCAATGATATATAAGGAATCACTTTTATTCTTCAACAAATTTGATTATTTATCTAATAGTTATTCCTAATATATCATTGGTTATATGAGATCTGAGATAAGATTCCTGTTTTGATTGGACAAAAAACTAGTTTCAAACAGTCCTCAATCTAAAATATATATTTCCAATATACCATATGCGCTACACTAATATTTCATATACAACTCCTAAAATCCGGCTAACGAGAAACATTTTTTCGGACCTAGTGCAAGTAAAATTTTTCGTCTAATCAAAACATCTGATCTGATCTCAGGAAATAGCCGTTCGTAACTTGTGAATTAAGCGACATTTTGAAGTAATCATTGGCTATGTTATATGTTTAATAAAATTAATTAATTTAAAAAAAAAAAACAATTTAAGCAGGGTGTATGAGAAAAGAGAAGTCCGAAATTTATTTTCCTTATATGAAACTGTTTTTCTCCTTATTTATTACTTCAAATGCAAGTTATTAAAATGATACACAGTCTAGTATAATAAAACTGGGGATGTCCATTGATATATTTTAATATATACTAGTTGTTACTAACTAATTTTACCTTCTGGTGATAGTTAAACAATAACTTCAAAATTTTCAAAAACAATAACTTCAACAACTTCAAAAACAAAAAAAAAAGGGTTTTATATATATATATGTAACATGTTCACATGTGTGCGTACATATATACCAGCGTATATAAAAACCTCCAAATATTTTCAAAAAATCAAAAACATACAAAATGGATTCAACTTATCGGAATGATTTTGAAAAAATATCAAATTTATTTCAAACAAATACTTTTAATTTAGACAATTTATCTGATCCAGATATTATTTATTTTAATGAGATTAATGGATCAAAATTCGAATGCTCTTACTTTTATCCAGATAAAATTAAAAGCATATTTAAAAATAATGATAATCGTGATTATTTTAATATAATCCACATTAATATCAGAAGTTTAAAAAAAAATTTTGATAACTTTTTAAATATGATTTGTCAAACGGAAAATTTTTTTAACGTTATTTGCTTAACTGAAACTTGGTGTACAGAGGAAGATTTTAAATCAAACTCTAATCTCCATCTTACAGGTTTTATACAGTCTTCTTAGAGCGTAATGTTAATTAGCGTGGAGGAGGAGTTCTTTTTTACATAAAAGAAAACCTTGTGTATAATATTCGAAGCGATATGAGTGTTTCTAATGATAATATTGAGATTTTAACGGTTGAAATAAAAAATCTAAAAATATTTTACTAAGCTGCTGTTATCGGCCACCAACCGGAAGAACTGAGTACCTAAGCAATTATCTAGTTCATAATATAATAGAAAAAACTAGCCAAGAAAAGAAAAAAAATTATATACTGAGGGATTTCAACCTTGACTGCTTCCAGTATAATGAAAAAATATATATATCAAAGTTTTATAATCATTTATTTGAAACGGGAACAATACCCATTATAAATAAACCTACTAGAATTACAAAGTCTTCATCCTCCTTAATTGACAACGTTCTTACCAATGACTATTTCAATATTACACTCAAAAAAGGTATAATAAAAACTGATGTTTCGGATCACTTTCCAATTTTTTTCTGCTTAGGCGCTGACCACAAAACAAATACGAATGGTAAAATAACATTAAAAAAACGAATTTATAGCAACAATAACTTAAATTTATTTAAAGAGCAACTTTTACACCAAGACTGGAGCTATATAAACTTTAATGAGGATATAAATATCATCTACAAATCTTTTTTTAATATATTTTACAAAATATATGAAGCAAATTTTCCTATTCGAGAAATAGTTCTTAACGCCAAAGACATATCTTGTCATTGGATAACTAAAGGAATAAAAAAATTATCAAAAATAAAACTAAAACTCTATATTAAATATCTTAAAAATAAATCCGACAAACATAAAAATAACTACACAGTTTACAAAAATCTATTTGAAAAACTCCGAAAAAAAGCCAAACAAATTTACTACTCTGACTTCCTTATAAAACACAAGCATAATTTAAGGCGGGTGTGGCAAATAATGAAAGAAATTACTAGCAAACATAAGACAAACACAAATACGATGCCGAATGCTATAAAATTTGAAAATAAGTTAATTACCGATTCAAATGAAATCGCAGCCGAATTCAATAACTTCTTTTCGTCAATAGGACATAACCTATCAAACAAGATTCCTTATGTAGACAACAACTCTGTTGATGAATTTATATCATCACAAAATTCAACTATAAATTTTTCAAATCTAACTTATATTGAATTCGAAATTGCATTTAAATCATTAAAAAAGGAATAAAGCAATAGGGCCTGATGATACAAATGGAAACATTGTAATCGACTCTTTTAATGAGATTAAAGATATCCTCTTCAAAGTTTTCAAAGCATCTATTACTCAAGGATCGTTTCCAAATAGTTTGAAAATAGCCAAAGTAACTCCAATCTTTAAAACAGGTGACCATAACAAACTATCGTCCTATCTCAGTTCTACCGGTCTTTTTAAAAATATTAGAAAGAATAATGTATAATAGAATTTACACTTATCTTATTGATAATAAACTCCTTTATAAAAATCAATTTGGTTTTCAGAGAAACAGTTCTATTGAACACGCTATTCTCCAAGTAACACGCAGTATTGCCGATTCATTTAAGAATTCTCAATTCACACTAGGCATATTCATTGACTTGTCAAAAGCTTTTGATACTTTTAATTATCATATTTTAATAAAAAATCTAGAGAGCTATGGTATAAAAGATAAAACCCTAAATTGGTTCAAAAGCTATCTAAGTAACCGCAAACAATTTGTTTATAACAAAGAATCTTCATCGCAAATAATAAAAAATATAACATGCGGTGTCCCCCAAGGGTCCATACTTGAACCACTATTATTTCTATTATACATAAATGATCTTTACAAAGCTTCTACCCTAACGACCGTAAATTTTGCAGATGATACGAATTTATTTCAGTCGCACGAAAACATAGAAATACTTTTTAATAATATGAATAATGAATTAAAAAGAATATCATATAGGTTTAGAAAAAATAAATTGTCCTTGAATACGTATAAAACAAAGTTTATACTTTTTTACCCAACCTCTAAAAAAAAGAGAATCCGAAATATCTTACCTGACCTATTCATTGACAATACAATCATAAAAAGAGAAGAATTTACAAAATTCTTAGGAGTCATAATAGATGAAAACTTATCTTGGAGCCAGCAAATTGATAGTATTTTAATGAAAGTTGCTAAAAACATTGGAGTTCTATACAAAGCTCGATATATACTAAATAAAAAGCAACTAACTCAACTATATTATTCATTTATTCATTAAATCTCTCTATCGGCATCAGAAACACGCAGCTCGCATAATTAATTTTGGAAATCGTTTTTTAAGCTCAACACCACTTCTGATAGAAATGAAAGCTTTAAATATATGCGAACTAAATATTTTTAATATTTTATGTTTTATGTTTAAATGTAAAGAAAATTTATCTCCAAGTGTATTTATAAATCTCTATAATTTGAAACCAAAAAACAAATATGAACTTCGTGATAGTAAAAATATTCAAGAGCCGTTTTGCAAAACAAAAATGGATCAGTTTTGTATTTCTTATCGTGGTCCATTTCTTTGGAATAAAATAGTTTTACCTAACTTTGATTTTTCTTTTAAATGGTCTTATTCCTCCTTTAAAAAGAAAACAAAAGAAATAATCTTTTCAACACAAAATATATTTATTTATTTTTAGTATTTCAAGTTATTTGATATTTTTGTCGACTGTGTGATGAATATTATTTAAACAATATATGCTGAATACTTTATATTATAATATTGTTCAATATTTAGAATGTTATATAGGGGAGAGCGGGGTTGGTTGTCACGAAGGTTGGTTGTCACAAAGTTTATTACAGGAAATGTAAATAAGATATAGAAATTTCAAAATATACAATGGAAATGTTATATAAAAAAAACATTTTTACAGTAATTTTTATCTTTTCTTAGCGTGCAGAAGAAAAGTTATTCGTTTTTATAGGTTTTTGATATGAAAAAGTAAAATTTCGCCTACTCAGAAATTTTCTTTTACCAAACGAAAATTATTTTATTGTGTTTTGAATGTAGATTTATAAAGTACTTTATTCATTTGAGTAACTTAATCCGTAAAAAAATATCATGAAATTCTCACGCTTTTAGGTAAATGTACAGGTGTCCAGTAACTTACTCAGAAGGGGTTGCTTGTCACAAATTATATGGGGATGGTTGTCACACTTGCCTCGACTCCATGCGCTGCAAATTAAACGCCGCTTGCAGAATATTTAGTGGCTTTGTTTATTTTCCGCATTATTGAGGAATATTTTAATGTTTAAGATATTCTTTAAAAATCTAAAGTCAAAGTGTTATATTTGTTCAACTAAATATCTGTAATCTAAATTATTTTTATTTCAACGTGCATAACTTTAGATTCCGATCCAATGTTTAGTATAATTATAGAAAAAGGATTGCAGAAGTTCAACTGTTTATTGTTTTGTTTACAAACTAAACAACTAGCTGTTGTTTAGTTTGTAAAACTGTCTGTTGTTTTGTTTGTGCATTGTTTATATTTAGTGGGTTTATGTATATATATATATATATATATATATATATATATATATATATATATATATATATATATATATATATATATATATATATATATATATATATGTATATATATATATATATATGTATATATATATATATATATATATATATATACATATATATATATATATATATATATATATATATATATATATATATATATATATATATATATATGTATATATATATATATATATATATATATATATATATATGTATATATATATATATATATATATATATATATATATATATATATATATATATATATATATATATATATATATATATATATATATATTATATATATATTAATGTTTTGTTTACATTATTTGCAAATATTTTTATTTGCTTAGTAATAAACATGGTACGAAATTTTAAAAGAAAAACTAATAGAGGTTATACTTCTGGAGATGTCATAATGTGTGCTGTTAAAGATGTAAAGATTAATAACATTTCTATTAGATCAGCAGCAAAAAACCATGGGATTAATTACAGAACATTAGCACGTTATTGTAAAAAAATTATTATTACTAACCCATCACATGGTTCTATAGCAGATCTAATTGACAAAATTGAAAACCCCACCTCCCTGAATGTTATAGGATACAAAAGTCGATTGATATTGCCAGAAAAAGTAGAAAAAGAACTGGTCACCTACCTGTTGCGAGCAGCAGATATATATTTTGGTTTAACTCCTACCGAAGTAAAAAAGCTTGCTTTCCAGCTAGCAATTAAAAATAATATGAAGGTTCCCAACTCTTGGGTTGTAAAGGAACAAGCTGGTAAGGATTGGTTTACAGGATTTATAAAGCGCCATTCAAATATTTCCATTAGGCAATCTGAAGCTACTAGTTTAAGTCGAGCGACAAGTTTCAATAAGCAGAATGTTGCATCATTTTTTAGCAATTTGCAGCACTGTATGCAAAAATACTCGTTCTCACCAAATGACATTTGGAACATGGACGAAACTGCTGTAACTACTGTACAGCAACCTAAAAAGGTTATTGCGAAAAAAGGATTAAAACAAGTAGGAGCCATCACGTCAGCTGAAAGAGGAACTCTTGTAACATTAGCATGCACAATAAATGCTATTGGAAATAGTATTCCACCCTTTTTTATTTTTCCTCGTAAAAACTTTAAAGATCATTTCCTAATCAGTGCACCAACAGGAAGTGCTGGAGATGCAAATCCAAGTGGTTGGATGAAAGAAGAAAACTTTGTAAAATATCTAAAACATTTTGTAGGCAATACAAAATGTACTAAAGAAAAGCCTTGTTTATTGTTGCTTGACAATCACGAAACTCATCTTAGTATTGAAGGATTAGATTTGGCAAAAAATAATGGAATAGTAATGCTTACCTTCCCACCACATTGCACACATAAATTGCAGCCCTTGGATAAGGCAGTTTATGGTCCTCTCAAAAACTACATAAATACTGCTATGACATCATGGTTAGTAATGAATCCTGGAAAAACTGTTACAATATATGATATTCCAAAAATAGTAAACATTGCATTTCCAAAGGCTGTATCTCCCCACAATATTTTAAGTGGTTTTTCTGCAACAGGTATTTACCCGTTAAATCCTGATGTGTTTACTGAAATTGATTACTGTCCTAACTATGTAACTGATCGCCCTGACCCACCTTGTTCACAGGCTGATTCAAATAAAAAAGACTGTGAATCTTATTCAATGCAACCAGAACCATCAAATAAAAGATTTAAAGAATCTATTCAGATACCAGGTAATCAGGTAGACATAACAATAGAAGATCCAGTTGTATTAAATAAAACCCCTAATCAGAACCCAATCACAACATTAGGTTTTAACAATTCAATCATACCACCTGAGAGTATTAGGCCTCTGCCTAAAGCAGGTCCGAGGTTAGCATCAAAAAGAGGTAGGAAAAAGCGGTCAACTATGATTCTTACTAACACGCCTGTCAAAGCATGGCTTGCTAATTATAAAAAGAAGAAAACTAATAAAAAAAAATTTACTAATGGAAGTAAAAAAGAATTAATAAAAGCAAATCTTGCTACGAAAAAACCTTCTATAGTCTTAAATTCATCTGAAGATAAAGAGTATCTGTGCATCTATTATTTTGAATCATTTTCCAACAGCCGATCAAGAGAACAGTGGATTCAATGTCAGGTTTGCCAAAAATGGGCTCATGAAGAATGCACACCAGGCTTACAACAGTTTATTTGTGAATTGTGTTCTTTATCCAATAATTTTTAAAAAACCAAACCTAAAAACATTTATAGCGATAAACTAAATTTGTTAATTGGGTTATATTTAAAATATATATATTTCAGTTTATAGTATTTTATTTTTGTTTTTCTTAGTAAAACATAAACGAAATTAATTTGTACTCGTTTTACATTAAATTCTTATCTAAACTTGTCAAAATCCAAATGTGACAATCAACCCCGCACCATGTGACAACCTACCCCGTGAGCGGGGCTAGTTGTCACACAGAAGTGGTCTTTGAAAAATGATTTTACAGCAATAAATATTTCACTCAATGTCATAAAAATATTATAATAGTTACTGGAAATAGTTAAATTAGCTTTGTGCAAAGTTTGGCATTGATTGGATGAAAATTAAAAGCTGAGCAGCCTAAAATGTAAAAAGTGTGACAACCAACCCCGCTCTCCCCTATCCATATTATAAAATATTATGTTAAAACTTGCTTAACATCTGAAGAATATTCTAACGCTTATGTAATTTTTAATATTTGTAAATTTTCTACCTTTTAATTCGTTATATAGATTGTAAAGGGCTTCATGATAAGATCATGTAATCTTCTGGAAGTCCTACCAGTAATATATTCAATGTAAATTTACCTTGTTCATGTTTTTCTGGAAAAAAAACTTGTTAAATTAAAAGTTAAATTAAATAAAACTTGATAATACTCAGGGTGTAAGTCCAAACTTTGTTTTAACTAAAATAATTATTTTAATTTTTTTTAAACCAAAAAAATAAAGTTCTATATAACAAAATAAAATAAAGTATGTCAATTCAAGTTTTTAATTAAGTTATTTAACTCAAAAGTTAGTTTAACCTCCATCAAAATATTATAATTAGTATTTTTTAACAATCGCAAAATTATGAAACCGATATACTATTTTCCGGTTTTTAATATTTTGGAATTTGAACCGTTTCCCGGTTTTTAATTTTTTTCCAACCGTTCCAGATAATTAACTTAATAATAATAAAAAATAATAATTTGTTTAGTTTTAGCTGTAGTTTGGTTTTAATAGTTACATATAGTAAGATTTTTTTCAACAATATAATCAAGTTGAAAAACTTTTTTTAAATTTTTTTGAGTACGTCCAATGACGTAGCAGACATCCCCTAGACACGGCCCTGTTAATAATAACTCTAAGATTACTTTTTAATTGGTGGATATTGTATAGATTACTTTTTGATTGGTAGATATTGTATAGACTTAATATTAGTTATCGTGATTGGTACACAAGTAGTATATTTTTCGCACTAGGCGTAGTTTTACTTACACTGGTAATATCAATTTTGAATAAAATTTTTTTTTCAGGCGCTTTGTTATCTAATTTTTCATATTGTAGTATTAATATTTAGTATATAATTATATATATATGTAATTAAGTTTTTTTGACAAAACACAAACTCAATTTAATAAAAAATAAGTTGGTCATTGAAACTTTTCAATAGAATCAGTAATAATAGGAACACCAAGATGAAGCAAAAAGTTTTTCTCTATTAACTTATTTACAGTCCAAGCAGCAACTTCAATTCCCTTAGCTCTCCATTTCTCAACGTAGTTTTTTGATAGCATATCTTTTTCAATTGATACTAAAGAGACTCCAAGAAAATCTGGTATAAAAGAATGCACTAAAAATCCGTATATAATATCGAGACACCAATATATTGGAGCAGCCCATCCTTTATAGTTTTCGTCACCTGTAAATGTATACACAATATATGTTGGATCCCAAATAATTCCTATTAAGAAGTCAGGGCAATGACGTCGAACAGCGTAAAGTATGTGAGCATGGAATGATGTTACAAAAATTATGTCAGTCACCCCAGGAACTGTTTTTTGCAGAAATTTAAGGGTTTCAACGGTTTCCATAGAATTTGATTTTACATCCAAATCAATGATTATGTTTTTTTCTACACAAAACTGTACTGCTTCGCTTAGAGTTGGAACTTTAACCACATTTTTAACAGAACGACCAAATTTAGCTGCAGCGTTGAGTTGTAACACATCTTTATACGATGTTTTGCAAATTAAACCCGTCCCGTTAGTCGTCCGATCTAGAGTGTCGTCGTGAAGCAACACTGGTACTTTATCTTTTGTGAAACATAAGTCAACTTCAATTGCTGTAGCTCCATTTTTATAAGCCGTTTCAATTGCAAGAAGAGTATTCTCCGGAGCCTGGTCTTTACCAGCTCTATGTGCAATAATTACAGGCGTATTATTAGGAAACAACAACTTTTTCACACGTCCAAGATCTTGTTTTGGTAGCTTGAAAACTTTATAAACAATGGTAGATAATAAAAAAAACACAGGACAGCAAATAACTAACCATTCCAAGAACATTTTTAAAATCGTTAAAATCTAAACATAATTATAAATTTAGAAACTTTACCAATTAAATGCTTTGATACAATCAAATGCTTTACTAAAGCATTTGATTGTATCAAAGCATATTAGTAAAGCATCAAAATAAGATATGCGTTTGTTTTATTGACATACTTTTATTTAGTTTTAATTATTATATTATTATAAAATGTGATATTGCAAAAAACAGATATTATAAAGTCAAAGTTAGCTTTTGCTTTATACACATCTAACTCCAATATTATTAATTTTAAATTATATTTTAAAATCAATTATAAAATATTTAAAAAATGTCAATATTTAATTTTTTAAAAGTTAATATGATAGTTTCTATGATAAAAGTTAATATGATAGTTTCTAAAAATATTTGCTAAATTATACTTAATTACTAAAAAGACACAAATAAATTTTCCCCATAAGACAACTTATCCTTCTATTTTAAAAAAGGTTTTAACAGAAATAACTCACTTCGAAATTTTTTTTTGGCTTTTTCTCTCGCGTATTTGTCTTAAATAAGCGCCTAAATCGCTTTTCAATCATTCGCTTTAAAATATTTGATCGTTAAGTCCATTCATTCAGAATATTATTTTTGTTTAGCTTATTTGAAAGAACATCTGTGAAACACCGCTTTTTTTTTTTTTTTAAACAGTTGTTATTAAATATTACAATAATTAGATATTATCTTTAATACAATAAAAACATTAAAAAAAAAAATCGAATAATTAAAAAAAAGACCTGACTATTAAATCTGATATTTTAAATTAAACTTATGCTATATTAAGAAAGCAATGAGTCAAAGTAATTAATTTGTACTTTCTCAAAATATCGATTCTTAATTGTTATCATTTTTAATGTAATACAACTTGCACTTAATTTAACGAAAGACTTTTTTAATTTGAAACTCTTTTTCTTATTTTTTTTTAAGATCAAAAAGTTATTGAACGAACTTATCGCTTTGTCTATTGGTAACTTACTCATTTTCTCACTATTTAATAAATGTACGGTATAGTGTTCTGGATGCTTTTTAAATTGAAAGTATTTCTTTATTGTCGATATTCATTTTAATACAAAAGAATGTTTAAGGATGTTCAAGATTCCTAAAAAATATATATATATTCTCATAAACAGTGTTTTTTCAATTTTTTGAGTAAATTTGTTTGGCTACTTTTATCATCATATGCAAAATTCTTACGTAATCTTTTTCTAATCTTTTAAAGCTTTTTTAAAAAGTTTTTATAAAGAAAGAAATTCAAATATTTTCTTAATCCTTAAATTACAGAACCAATCAATTAAAAAAGATTTTGCACATAATTTTAATATTAAATATATTTTTAAATCATAAGTAATTTTCTTGCATTTAGTTTTTAAACTTTTTGCAATCATCTTTACTTGAAAGTTTATCTTAAAGAAATATGGAGAAATATCAAACATAGTTTAGAGAAATATAGAATTCAACTTTCAAAGGGAAAACCCAGGATGCTAGTGGGTCTAAGGAGACCACCCGTAACCGCCTGATGAAACTTTAATTTTCGTATCTCTTTTGTATTATTTTATATTATCTATATTGTTCTCTATTTTTCTATCCTTACTTTTTTATCATTTGGAATTAACAAATTAACATAAAATTCAAGTTAAATTTTATTTATAAAAAATACAAACTGTTATAAATGTATACAACTATGATCTAAAACTGATATATTGAGTAATAAATAAAAAATCAAACAGTGTAAATTACTAATATGTATATGTAATATATTAAACAAAAACAGAGTCAATTGTCAAACAATCATTAATTATGTAAACAATTTCCAAAATACTTAAGATGAAATGTATCTATAACAGTTTTATAGTCAAGAAGCATGTCTGTTTCAGTATTTATCAGAAGTAATGACTCAAGCAGGTGTTGGTTTATGGTTCATCATAACTAATTTTTAATAATTTTCAATTTAAAAATGCTCTTTCACAGTTAACTTAAGGGCATGCCAGTGTCGAGACGTATTTAAAAATATAGATTACTATATGAACTAGTGTAAAAGTAAAATTAAATGCTCATAGAATGCAATTTTTACAAAAAATTGTATCATTATCTTCTGACTCTGTTGCTGAACTTTGGTATTCTAGTTCAGTATCATCGTTATTATCCTCTTCAACTTCCTTATCTTCATTTTCATAATTAAAATCTAAATTGAACTCATTTTCGTTGTCCTGAAATATTGCTTTCGAACTGTCCACTATTTTCAAAAATTCACCTACTACAGACAACAAATTATCATATGAAGATGTAAAATGATCAAGTTCTTCTCTTAATGTAAACACATCTATTTTAGCTATTTCAAAAACAGATTTTAGATTTGTTTCATTTATAGTTAAAATTATACTGTTTATATCTTAAAACTTCTTAGGATCAAAATATGCCAATGTTTGAAAAAGTTCTTTATTTTTTCCATATCTCGTTTCTAATGTCATTTTTAAATTGTTGAATACAACTCTAAATACATTAACTCTAAATGCTAATATTTGATCATCTGGGACTTCATCTGATGCTTTTCAGGAAATTTTAATTAACTAAGTGTTCGAAATCTTCCGTTTCATTATCAATTATATCTGTAAATTGTCCAGTCTCTTTTATAATTTTGGCAAATCTGTGTTAGCAATTAGTTTTGTAATTTGATTCCACGCAGAAACATAATCAAGATTTTTAGTTTGCAAATATTTTGAAACAGGTGTTGTAATTTTAAAAATGTTTAAGAATATAAAAGCTGTTAAAATTGTTTTAAATTTTTTGTCATTGTGATAAATGGCTTTCTGCAGTTGTTGCAGTTGTAGGATCTATGTCTTTGATGTAACCAAAGAAATGAAGAACTTTAACTAAATGTTTAAAACGGTGATTACTATAATCAGAATTTTCGACTTTATGAATGGTTTCTTTTAGTAGATGACTTTTACTGTTTTATCTTGTTGATGACGACAGAGTTTATTATTGAAGACGACGGAGTTTATTATTAAAGACGACGGAGTTTATTGACTATTACTTAAAATCTCCAAACTTGCATTTTATTTTATGAATCAGAAAAGAAGTTTGCTGTTAACTCTAAAATAAAAAAATTTTGAGGTTGAATGCAATAGTTTGTAATATCACCAACAACTAAATTCAAAACGTGTGCATAACAATGCGAGAAAATGGACATGGGAGATTCAGTTTTTTAATTTTTTAGGACATATTTGCTGCTCCGTCGAAAGATTCATTGACTCAGCTTTTATGGCCTGATACTGTGTTTTGTCGGTAAAGGAATTTAATAAAATTAAGCATGAAATTCTTTCTTGAACACAGCCATCAACAATATATCGTGCATAGACGCAAACTGATCTAAAACACTAATATCTGGTGTGGAATCCACTTCTAACAAAAATACTCTAGCTTTTTTAATGTTATGTGCTATTTTGATTTGTATTAATGTACCAATTATATTTATTATTTTGTTAATTGTTGTTTTTGAAAGCATTGTTATCCAACTTCCTCGGCTATGACCGTGAACATATTTCTGCTTCTTTTGTTTCCCTTTTTGTATTTTTTTTTTCGATTTTAACTTGCCTGTTTACAATGCAGTAAATGATTAAAAAGCACTGGATCACAATTAGAAAAAAGCTCAACTATTTTTCTAAAAAGTTACCCTGGATCGGACCAGTCTCAATTAAGTCATATGCAGCATCCCCGAAATACCAAATTTTGTTTACCGATTAAATAAATAATGTTAATAATTCTTTCTAAAATTTGTCGATTTCTTTTAATATGTTTTTGCCACCTATCATCAAGTAATGTTTCTACTAGGGTGGATCGATTTTAAAAATTTTTAAAATTTGATTTGCCTGAGCTGCGAATCGATGTCTTTTGGTGAAAAAAGAACCTTACTTTTTTTTTTTTAATTTAAATGAGTTTTAGAGGTTCTTCTTTGGATTCTAAATTTATGACGGATCCTAATATTGTTGAAATTTTTTTTATTCTTTTTTTTTATGCTTTTTTTGAGTCCAAGGTTGATATAGTTTAGAAAAAAAAAAAAAAAAATTCAAAAATATTAGGATCCGGCAAGGATTTAGAATCCAAAGAGGAACCTCAAGATCTCTTCAAAATCAAAAAATATTTTTTTACTTTCATCTTATAATTAATAGACATCGATTCGTGTCTCAGGAATATTGATTTTTAACTTTTTTTTTTTGCTATGAAAATCGATCCACCCTAGTTTCTTCGTCTATACCAACTGAACAACGGAGTAACACTTGAACTGCATTTGCATTCATTGAAGTTTCATATTTGATAAGTATATTATATAGAGTCTTAATGCTGAAATTGAAACCTAGAACAATGTAAATAAAAATAAATCTAGAAAACACTTAGAAAAATTTCTAAAATCTACTGAGCTAAGAGGTCTCCTAATTATTAGTTAAACCTGGCATAAATTATTCATAACAAAATTGAAATAATTATCAACAATAATAATAATTTGTGCTAATAAATCAGACTAAAGTAAAGATGGCAGGATTGGCGATGGGTTTAGCACCAAACTACCAACTATATTAACATAAAAAATAAAACTATTTTTTGTTATAATGAATAAAATGTAAAAAATAATGTAAATAATGTATAAAATAAAATTTATATTTATTGTAATGTAATATAGAGTAGCCTTAGTTTGATACCTAATAAAAATGGACTTTTTCTGTTGATCGAAAATGGCATGCAAGTAGATCAAAAGAGACATTTATTTTTTATATTATGTGACAACCATTTTTGTTGGACTAGGTCACCAATTGGCATTGTACGATAAAACGTTTCGGTCGATTTAAATGGAAGAATGGTTCCGTTATTTAGCAATGGTTAAACTGGATGTTTTTTAATAAAATCTAGTTTTGTGATAAATGATTCGTTTACAAAAGGCAAAATAAAATAGTCTTCCAATTCACCTGTTGCTTTACTATCTTCTTCAAGTTCATCATCACACAAAACACTCGTTGAACCAGCAACAACTGCAACAGCAACACAATTGCAAGTAATGTCATATATTATATTTTTATATTTATAACCAGATGACTCAATTGCATCTTTCAAAAACTGTTGTGTTCCAGAAATCTCACTATGAGAACATGATGTCATAATAGTTGTTCAATATTCACGTTGACTCTGACCACCTGCAATACTCTCACATAGTGACACCATAAGTGCTTCTATAAACAGCAGTTTCATGTGCTTGACATAATGTCCGGCTGTAGATAAAGGTTTATGTTTTCTATAGTTTTTTTCAGTGAACCAGATTTATAAAATTCAGACATAAATCTCGACATTATTAGACTTTTAACTATTAGACATATCTAATAATGTCTATAATAATAGACATTATTAGACATAAATTAAAATAGTTAAAGTTATAAAAAAACGTAAACACTGTAAACAAATGAAAAGTTTTACAACTTTTTATATACACAAGGCGTTACATTTCACAACAACAATTGCGTAATGGTAAACTCCAAGAAAAAATATACACAACTAAAATATATTAATAGCGCTATTGCAAAATATAGTTTCGAATTCAAACAAAATTAACATAAATAGTTAATTCACACAAAATTAACTAAATAGAATTCACACAAAATTAACATAATTTTTTTTTTTTTTTTTTTTTTAACTTTAAACATTCGTATTTAACTTGTTAATAAAATGGATTAAAATAAAAATAGTGATATAAAAGAAATTTAATTAAAGCAGAAGCATCGGAAATATCTGTGAAATTAGTTCGTGAAATATTATCTGAGATGTTTAAGAAGCACCAAAAAGACATTCTCAAACTTATTAGTGGTAATTTAAAAATTACAAATGAAAGAATTGATGGACTGCTGAAAGAAATAGCAGAAATAAAAGAAACGTGCAAAACTTTACAAATTGAAAATAATTTAAGAAAATCTGAAATGGTAAAAACAAATGACAGAGTCTCAGTAATTGAACACAGTCAAAAAGATATTGAACACAGTATCACTTTTACACAAGATATCCAAAAAGAGAAAATCAATAAAATTGAAAAAAAAATTGTTACAAAAGTAGCATTTAGTGCAGAAGAAAAAAATAAGCTGCGACAACTTGAAGATCGACTTAGAAGAAATAATTTTCGCCTTAAAGGAATAACGGAGAGCGATTCTGAAAGTTGGAATGAATCTGAAGAAAAGGTTTTAAGTATCTTTGAAAACAAACTAAATGTATGTGGCGTGGTTATTGAAAGGGCACGTAGAACTGGGCAAAGTAAACCTAGATCAATCGTGATAAAACTTCTGAACTACAAAGATATAGTTAACATATTAAAAAACTCGAAAAAATTAAAAGGAACAGGAACATTTATAAACGAAGATTATTCTTTGGATACCCAAAACATACGGAAAACTCTTTTTGAAGAAATGCGAACTCGCAGGATAAATGGTAAGTATTCTGTCGTTATTTATGATAAATTAGTAGTTAAAGATTTTAAAAAATCACTTAAAAAAGCCTAAAGCTTATATATTTTTTATATTTTGTATTTTAAATATTAATCTAAGTTAATATTGCTAAAATGGCGGAAGCTATCAATAATATTGTTTTTGACATACCAAAAATACACTTAACCGAATTTATGACGATGATAAAAACAATAACTTTTTTGACAAAATTTTAGTAGAAACGGCTTATTACAATGTTGACGATGTTAAAGATGTTTTTAATTCTTCATCATTTAATTTTTCATAACTACATTTAAACATCAGAAGCATAAATAAAAATTTTGAAAATTTAAAATTGGTGTTAAATAATATAAAAAACAAGTTCAGTATTATCTGTCTGACAGAAACTTGGTATCATCGAAACACGATTAATTCTAACTTTCAATTATCAGGATATAAATCCATTCATCAACCGAGAGAAAACGGCATTGGCGAGGGCGTATCTATTTTTGTCCAAAACTCATTGACCTTTAAGCATGTAGATAACCTCAAAGTAAATGACGCTGATTGTGAGTCATTTACTATTGAAATAATTAATAAAACAATTAAAAATACATTTATAACAGCATTATATAGACCACCTAATGGTAATTACAATCAGTTTGAAAACCACATAAATTACTTGCTACCAAAGCTCATAAAAAAACAAGTGTATTTACTGGGTGATTTTAATTTGAATTTTCTGAATAATAAAACAGATAACCACGTTGCGCGTTTTATAAATACACTTTTGCTATACAGCGTTTTTCACTTAATTAACAAGCCAACACGCGTGACTAAAACAACTGCATCCATTATCGATAAGATCATTACTAATAATTACACAAGGGTTAAAATGCAAAGTGGTATTATTAAAACAGATATCACTGATCATTTTCCAGTTTTTCTGATCACAAATTCGGCAACCCCTGAGAAAAAAATAGAAACAAAAACTATTTATGTAAGAAACATAACTAATAAATCTATCGTCACTTTTCGCGACCTCCTACAAGAAATAAACTGGGAATTATTGACTGATTGCAATGATATAAATAATGGCTATGATTTTTTTATTCGCGTGTTTACTACGCAATACGAAAAAGCCTTTCCATAAGTTAAAAAAATTATTAATTCTAAGAATTTTCTTTGTCCATGGATGACAAAAGAACTCATCAAAAAAGTCATCAAAAAAGAAACAAAAACTTTACCAAAAATTTATAATAAAAAAGAACTACAAAAATGAAATAAAATACAAAAAATATAAAAATTCTTTCGAAAAGTTAAAAAAGCAATAAAAAAAATTTACTATTCCTTATTGCTTAATAAAACATTTGGAAATGCAAGAAAAACATGGAATGTAATTAAAGAAATAACAGGCGTAGGAAATGTAAAAATTGATAATTTCCCAAAAAGATTGCAAAGAGATGGCAATACAGGAGACTTTTGTAAATAAAGAAATTGCAGAAACATTTAATGACATTTTTATAAATATAGGGAAAAAACTAGCCAGTGCAATTCCTGAGGAGAGTAAATCATTTGAATCCTTTTAAAAAAAAATCAGATTCCATAATGGATGAGTCGGAGCTTCTGGTTGATGAACTTCGGCTAGCAATTAGTATGTTGAAAACAAATAAGAGTGCGGGTCTAGATAAAATTAACCCCGATGTTGTAAAAGCGGTCTCTGATATTATTGATAAACCTCTTTTTATAATTTTTAATCTTTCCCTAAGAAACGGCATTTTTCCTGACTAACTAAAAGAAACAAAAATAATTCCAATATACAAAAGCGGCGATGATTCGATAAAATCTAACTATAGACCAATTTCCATACTTTCCTGTTTTTCTAAAATACTAGAGCGTATTATGCAGAACAAGCTGTACAATAATCTTGAAACTAATAACATTCTTTATCATAAACAGTTTGGCTTTCGCAAAAACCATTCCACAGAGCATGCAGTAATTGATCTTGCGAACCAAATTCTAAATAGTTTTGAAAACAATAGTTACACACTTGGAATATTTCTAGATTTATCAAAAGCCTTTGATACTGTCAACCACAAGATTCTTATCAACAAACTATGTAATTACGGAGTAGCTCACTCTAACTTATAATGGCTGCAATGTTATTTAGAAAATCGTAAACAAGTAGTACCATTTGATTTAACATGCTCCCCATTTGAGTCAATAAGTTGTGAAGTTCCACAAGGATCAATACTTGGACCTTTACTGTTTTTAATTTATATTAATGATATTTATTTGTCATCAAAAATACTTAATTATATTATTTTTGCTGACGACACTAATGTTTTCTATTATGATTCAAATTTATAAAATATTTTTTGTAATGTAAACACTGAACTAACATATCTCAATGAGTGGTTTATAGCAAATAAACTTTCATTGAAAATTGAAAAAACAAAATATACTTTGTTTGCAAAACCATCTAAATCTGAGAATCTTCCACTTACACTACCAGAACTAACTATTAACAATATTAAAATAAAAAGAGTGTTTTCAATGAAAAAACTTGGAGTAATTTTTGACGAACATTTAAATTGGAAAGGCCAAATAAAGCTAGTCGAGAACAAAGTCTCAAAAACTTTAGGGATAATGTATATGACTAAACCTCTTTTGAACAAAATATGTTTAAAAAATTTATATTTTTCGTTTATACATAGTCATTAACTATTGTAATATTTCCTAAGCAAACAATCACTCGTCTTTCCTAAAAACTATTTACACAAAACAAAAGCAAGCAAGCCGATTAGTTTCGGGCATGGATAGATACGAAAGTGCCGAGCCGTTACTCAAGGAAATAAATGCCCTAAATGTATACAAATTAAATATCTACCATAACTTGTTATTTATGTTTAAACTTCAAAACGAATTAATTCCAAAAAATTTTTATAAAAACTTCTCTCTTATTAATCATCTTAATAATCATAAAACAAGACACTCAATAAATAATTACTACATCCCACTAACATCACTCAAAAAGTCTGACTTCTCAATTACATGTCGGGGACCACGCTTGTGGAACTCGGTTCTTGACGAAAATATGAAAAAAATAAAATCTATTGATATATAAGAGCTATAAAAAACACTTACTAAATTTAAACAATACGTACATTCTTTCATTTTTTTAATTAATAAATATTTATATATATGTATTTTGCATGTGTATATATATATATATATATATATGTATATATATATATATATATAAATATATATATATATATATATATATATATATATATATATATATATATATATATATATATGTGTGTGTGTGTGTGTGTGTGTGTGTGTGTGTGTGTGTGTGTGTGTGTGTGTGTGTGTGTGTATATGTATATATGTGTATGTGTATATGTGTAAATGTATATGTATGTGTGTATATGTATATATATACATATATCCTATATTATATATATTCTTCTTGTTTCTTTTTGTTTGTCTGTTTTAATTTTGTTTAAAAAAAAAATATAAGTAGATGAACTTAAATCTATAAAATGTTCGGAATCTTTTTCAATTCAAAATATCTTTTGTATATTTAATATATATTATGAAGTTTATTGGATATGCATATGTACGGATTTGTAAATTATTTTTTCAAACTTTTTTATTTTTTATTATTTTCAAACTTTTTAGTTTTGTCAAACTTAAAAATTATTTTTTAAACTTTTTGATTTTTTCAAACTTTTTAATTTGTTTTTTTAAACTTTTTTTAATTTCACTCTTTTATACATTATTGGAAATTGTAAAATTTTTTTATTTTTTTTATTTTCACGAAGGGGCTTGATGATAACCATTTTGTCTTCTACTTGCCCCAGTCAGCTTGCATTTGTATAAATTTATTTGAATGTAAGGTTAACATTGTAAAATGTGTCAAATGACGAAAAAGAAAAAAAAAAAAAAAAAAAAGTTATACAAAATGTATTTTAATGTTAATTATTATGCTGAAATAAAAAATATTATTGAAATAACTGGTTTTTTAGGTAGCAATCTCCCACGGTGGCAATTGTTAACGGCGATTGTTAGGTAGCAATCTCCCACGGTGGCGATTGTTAAGAAATTGTTAACTTAAAAATAAAATACTTTGAGTTATTACTATTTTGTTCATTTTATTACGTGAGATCACTGAGAATAAACATGAACAGCATACTGTTAAATTTTTAAGTCATTGTTGACCATAGATGCCCACTTTGTTATAAGGGAGGGAGCCCAGAATGCAATTGCACCCTAGCATCCTGGACCTGTCCGCCACTGCAGGTTTGTATAGCTCAGTATAAAACAAATATATTTAAATGCTCAGTATAAAACATTGCGATTTCACCTTCAAAACATTTAAAACAAAAAATAATTACTAGCTCATTGAAAATTTCTGCAAAATTAAAATGTTCTTTATTTGAATTTCTTTTTCCTTTTTTTATCTTCTAATTTAAATTTGGCAATTTTACGCTTTTGCATAATATAAAAATATTGCACTTTTCGTTGCATAGCAACGCAATGCAAGAAAAGAAAAGCGAATCGAATTTTATTATTATTTTTTTCTGTTTCAATATAATCGGCATATTAATCAATTTGCCATTAATAATTTCTAAGTTCAATTTTTTAAGAAAAATTCGCAAATAAAAAAAATCGAACAGCTTATTAGATAAGTTTCCTTACCTCGAAATTCTTGATGAGTTCTTCTAAGACTCTGAATTCTTATAATAAATTAAATTACATATATATCAACTATAAATTAAATTACATATATATATCAACTACAAAGTGAACTGACTCGTTTAGGTGTATTATCTAAATGACTCTTACCTTTCTCAAACAATATATCAAAAATTGTTTATTACACACAAAAAAACACACTTGATTTTTTCTTATAAATTTTAGTTATTATGCTTGTTATGTCTAATTTTTTATACCGAGCTTATTTTGAGTTTATTTTTTATTATAAGCTTAAATTAAAGATTATAAAAATATAGTTGTACTTAATATATAATTATATTTAACATAATCATAATATATATCAAACACATTGTAAGGGCTTCGTGATAAGATCGTTATGATCTTCTTGAAGTCCGGCCTGTACTATTTAATTATAAATTTCACCTATATATTTTGACTCACGAGACTTGTAAATATTACACCTTTAATTAACGAAACTTTTAAATGTTATATGTACGGCAAATATATAAATAAAAAAATAAAAAAATAAATATAAAATTTATTTCAAAAGCTAAATTATATCGCCATCAAGGATGATAACTTTATCAGGGTAGAGTGGGGATAGTAGAGCAATTTTTACTAAATCTAACAGATCCAATGAATGGTGCGTCGGATTTAAATAATTTTTTAAAAAAATAAATTAAAATCCTGCAGAAAATTTGTCTAGACTGTCAATAATTTTTTTTTTATTCCTTATTTTTATTTAGGTGCCCCAAGAAGTCCAACGGTCTTATCACAGAATCTTATCACCTGGTGATTTGTAAAATTGCCCTCGTTTTACTAACGTTAGATAGCGCTCTCAAAGATATGTGCGTTAGACTATTTTTTTATGTGGAAAAAAATGTGCACGTAGATGGAATTACTTGTATAAAAATATAGATATAGAATAATTAGGGTGTTATATCTAGTTTTAATTGTTGTATAGGTTTTTTTATTAACTATATTCAAAATAATGAAATAAAATAATTTTTTTTCAGTTTTATAATATTATTATTTACTTACTGAAAAGTAATAATAATAATAATTGTTATTATTATTATGATGATGATGATGATGATGATGATGATGATGATGATAATGATGATGATGTTGATGAAGATGATGACGATCAGCCTGTTTACAGCTGTTTAAAATCATTGTAAAAATAGTACATAACACTTTATATCTTTTTTTTAAAACATCCTTTTTCTTTTAAAAGCTTCACGACTTGATTCTTGAATCCTTTCATGTCAAGAGATTTAAATTCATTTGGCAATTTGTTGTAAAACTTTATCCCATTGCAAAAGATAGACTTTAGTCCGCTTTCCTTGTTCTGGTTTTTAAGTGATAATTATTTCCATTTCTTATAAAATAATCTTGTACTTCATTGGCGGGATAGCTCAGATGGATAGAGCCTTAAAGAAAAAGTGAAAACCCGGACTGTTGAACAATACGAGTTCAAATCCCGCCACCGCCAACTCAGCGCTTGAGTAGTACTTCGGTACGCAAAAATGTTGGTCAATAACGGACGCCACTTTGGATTAGTTTTAATGAATATTTGTGGCTGTTCCTATGCTAAGCCAACAATATCTTCGGATATAAGAACATTGTATAGAAAAATATAGCATGAAAACTCAAATAAATAATAAAAAAAAAATACAAATTTTATACAAAATCCTTGAAACTTTCAATGAGTGTCTTTCATTGAAAAACACTCATTGAAAGTTTCAAGTTTTGTAGTTACATAGTATTAAGTACAAATGTAAATACTTTCATTTTAAATTCAATTAAATCATCAGGAAATTTGTCAGTAAGTTTTATCATTTTGTAAGTTACACTGTAAATTGCATATATAACATTGTGTATTTTATTTAAAAAGTATTTCTATTGTTTTGATATATAAACAACTAAACTGATATTAAGTTTTGAAAATTAGAATATAATCGTATTACATAATTTACTTTAACTGTTTATAATTTATAAATTTAAAACTGTTAATGTAATTAACTGTTTTAAATTTATATATTTATTTGGCTTGACTTCTGGAAAATTGTATATTTATCTAGATAAAATGCTTAATAAAGAAATTTATTATTGGATTTTAAACACTGAAAGATATCTCATACAATGCTGTATATTCTATGTTTTGTGTAATGTTCAACTGCTTTGCTGTAAAAAATCATTAGCTATAAAGGTCACTCAACTAGTTGATAACATCAGAAAGTTAAAGAAGCATTGCAAAAGTAGCAAGTTGGAATTGTAATTTTAAAAACCAAATACAAATATTCAAACTTTCTAGGCTTGGACAATTTGGTCTCAGAACCAAATTGTCGAAGCCTAGAAAGATGTTTTAATGTTTCTAGTTGACGAAAAATACACACGACATTCCTTCATGAAAGACCTCTACAGGATGGCCCTGTTGTTATCAGTTAACTTTTTCCATTTAGTATCTTTGTATTTTTTGTTTCATTTTTACTGAACTTTTGGTTAGTATATAAATTATTAGATTTTTAAAAATTAAAGTTTTGTTGCTATGGACAGGTACTAGTTTCCATGGACACCATTGGTGGTTATTTTAAAAGTGGTATGAGTCTTACAATGAATGTTTCAACCGTATCAACATATCTACCAAGTTTTATGCTTTAATTACCTTAAATAGCACAAAGTTTGCACTAACTGACTATAATCTATTGTTTAAATACAGTATTGCATCAAATTGTTTTTAGCTTTATGTTAGTCGTAAATATTTTCAAAGCATACTTAAAAACTGTTTGCAAAAAAAAAAAAAAAAAAAAAAAAAAAATTCCAAAAATAAGTAATATATACTTATATAAATAAAGATATGCCTATATAAATATTAAAGTAATTTTTGTGAGAAAACTATTTTTTCTTCATTTTTAAGAACCCATATAATATCAAAAATTCCAAATTGTTCCTATATTGAAAACTCAGACGAATTGCTGTTAATGAAACTCAGACGAATTGATGTTAATGACTCAAAGTTCATACAATTAAATATTTTAGCCACTTTTTTTTCACACGACTTTTCGCAAGACATTTTAGTATCATATCTGAAGACTCCACGGGAAGAAACGGCAGGGTCACATTTTTTCATTTTGCGATAACTCATTTTTAAACTTTTAAACCTATATAACTTTTTTATTTTTAGGGAAAAGATTAAAATTATTAAGATATATTACAAAAATAACCATTTTTTTATGCAATTAAAGTTGCATTTCTAATTTAAAAATAAAAATTTACGTGATAGACTTTCTTTTTTAAGTGAGGTTTTTTGTGGACTCTGCCGTTTTTTCCCCGGTAAAATGTTTTATTTTATTTTATTAGTTTTTAGATCAAGTAAAAAGCTAAAATATAAATTATTTTTTACTAGCTTATAAATTAAATTAGGCATAAGCTAATTTTATCAAACAACCTAACCACCAAGACCTAATATTGATCATTTAAAAGATTAGGGGGTTGAACTAAAATTAAAAATTCTGTTTAGTGTTGATATTTTCGTGTAGAAAATACTTATAGTTTTCGTTTCATTTTTGTTTTTTTTTCGTGCACAAAAATATCACTTACAGTCAACTCTCAATATCTTTAATACTTGATATCTCAAACTTTTTTGAATCCAGTCGAACCCTTATTTATGGTTTATACTCTCGATAACTCGAAAATTCTTTAATCTCAAACTAATTAATCGGTCCCTTGAAGGTTCGAGATATCAAGAGTTGTCTGTAGATATTTTGTATAGAAAATGATTTTAGTATTAGTTCTAGTTCCCGTTAACGAATGACTTTAATTTTTATTATAAATCTTTCATTTAAAAATATCACTGTTGATAAAAAAGTTCAATTTGTTTTTTATTTAAAGGTTAACCTTTTAAATACCTATATAACTATACCTATATAGGTGTCACAAAACTGTAAGCAAAAAGTTATTTAATGCAAAGTTACTTTCCTGATAATAAAGGGGATTTAAAACTTTATAGGTTTTCAAACAACTCAGAATTTATTTGATCTGAATTTTTATTTTCATACCCTGACTAATAGTCAAAAGATACATTCAATACCTTGGGACTATTAATTATATAAATTGTTGTATATTAAGTGCAAAGAAGAAACATATTAAAGATTATAGATTTTTTCAAAAAATACTAAGAAAAAAATAACTAAAAACAAACTTTAAATCAAAAAAGAAGTCTATTTACTCTTCATTTTCAGAATCAATAATTTCATGAAATGTCTCAATAACCTCCTGATTGTATGGCAAAGAATCGTAAAACTGAGCATTCGATGTAAATCTTTTTAATACTTGTAAATCTCTGTACTTTGCCACAGAGATGCAAAGTTTTGCATTATACAGAATGGGGATCTCACTATTTATAGTGTTCTTCCTATTATTTTTTAAATTAGTTTTCAACAATAATCCATTCCACGAATCACGATGAAACACAATACCACTTGAGTCTACTCTGAAACAAATTTCACGAAGAGGACGTGTTGGAATTGGACATTTATTCTTATAAAATGGTCTCATAAAATCAGTTATACTTTTAACCATACCTTGCATTAATTCTATAACATGAAACGGAGTGGGGTTTTTACGAGCATTTTTGAATGTTTTAATCCAATCTGATGGGTCACTAGTGGATGTTTTGCAATTAATTAATCCCATATCTTTATCACATTCCATAAAAGAATGACCACGTTCTGGAAATGTAACTTTAATATAGTCAAACCTTTTGTTTTCATGTACAAGAAAATCCATAAAACGACTTAATGTATAGTTTTTGTTTTGGCCACCACATGAATCACAAAATAGCTCCACAGATCAAATTTCTTTGTCTAAATGTTTTATAAAAAAATCATATAACATCGAAGTTACCTCATCAGCCCCTTTTTTAGCTATAGCTTCATCATAACAATACAAATAAACTTCATTACTTGAAAGCACGTGAATATTAAATGAATAAAATGCTAATTTTCGTTTGTAGTAAAAGTCGTTGGTTGATTGATTTGGTAAGTTAAGTTTTTTTGGAAATCAAAAGCAATTGCCTCAAATTTGTACTCCCTTTGTGCTTTAAACCGAGCATTTCTTTTCCTGACATAAAATGTTTCTGCATCTTTGTGGTGCTGTTTTTTCAGTAACTCAAGCTCATGCAATTATTGTTCAGGCTTTGTACATTCTGAATTAAAAGATAGTTCAATTTTCATTGCATCAATTTTAATTTTAAACTCATCACATTTTGAACATGTGTCAGTCCTAGGGTACCCAAAAGAAATGTTAAAACTAGTGTTAAATATGTTGCGGTAAGATTCATATGACAATTTATCATTTTCATACTTGATTTTAAACAAGTCATACATCTTGGTTATATTTAATTCTTGAGGAAGATATAGTCGCCTAGTTTTTTTTTGAGAGTAGTGGGACTCTCTACCTCTGAAAGAAGAAATGTGATCACATATTTTATTTTTTAGTTGAGGAGTAAAATTGTTATACTGATTCTTGTGTTTACCTCTTTTATTATGGGGAGTGACCTATAATGAGAAAAAAAAAAATTTTATATAAAAATACTTATATATAAGATAACTTCCACTAAAAATAGTCATTTTGTATTCAATAAAAATATATAATTAACCTGAAGTTAACATGCTTCTTTTAATGGTCTCCAATCTTCCCTTCTTTATGCCAAAGATTGAAATAAACGCAGAAAAGCAAACATAAACAAACGAACTCGCAAATATCTCGTGATTTGTAATAAAAAGTTTATATGTGTAACTGCTATTTTAACCTTTTGAATTAATTTTTCGTGGTCTTCTTCTTGAAACGTTATTTAAAGTTATTAAACTTGCAAGATACGAATCTTGAGCATTCTTGCTGGATAGAGAGTTAAAATATCTTATTAACACTTTTCTATCTTCTTCTTAAACATTATCAAAACATTTCAGCCTTATACAGTTACATCCAAGCCCTGTTTTATGCGATGATAATCTTCGTTTCTTTATAATTTCACGCAATCTTTCCTTACTTTTTCTTTTCTTGGATTTCTTTAGCATTTCTAATGGTATTTCAAGTGTCGCCATTTTTATCATTTAATTTACATTAACCAAATCACCTGTGATTATTTTGAAAAACAAAGACTTATAGCCGTAAGTATGAGTCTTGATAATTCAAAAAAATTAAATGGTAAGCTTGGTTTATGTCTATTAGTAAGTTGCGAAATTATTTAAATTCATAAACACTTGTCTTTTCGGGGAGGTATGTATTGTACAATAAAAAAAAGTGATTAAGTTCCATCAAACTATAAAGGTACATCCAATTGTTTTTTGGATTTGAATTCAAATAAAATGTATAATAATATTGTTTATAAAGTTAAAAAGTGCAAAATGTCAAAATTTTTAAAATGTGACCCTGCCGTTTCTTCCCGTGGAGTCTTCATCTGTTATTGTTTCCGAGGCATCCGCCATAGACAAATTGTTGGCACATCTTTACGTCATAATTAAAAAACCATTTTTTAAAGTACCCTTCGCATGGACCAGTATCTCGTTGACTTCGGCAATCGAGATTTTTACGCTCTAAAAATATAGGTTGCTTAAAAGTAGTTTTGAAAAATTAAAACTGTATATTATAGCCAAAAATCTATGCAACTATAATTATAAAATTACAAACCAAAAACAAAAAAAAAACAAAGTAGGTGTTAGCATAATAAAGTTTACTACTATATCCTAAATTTAAAGTTTATTACTGTATCCTAAATTTAAAGTTTACTACTGTATCCTAAATTTAAAGTTACACCTTTTTGTTCAAACTCATAAATTTATCAATATCTTCTGGTTTAAATAAGAATTTTTAAATTTACCACATATCCCGTATTTTGAGTGTTGGGTGTTTATTTTACAAAAAAGATGATCATCACAAACACCCTTGGTTGATCCACCACACGATTCTCCTTCTTGTCTTTTTGGGCAGATTTTGCAACATTCGGATGGATCTTTTATCGGAGGAACACCTTTAAATAAAAAGGTTAGGTATACTGAAAATGTTAAAACAAAGCTTATTTTAAGAATATGTAATGACAGTTTCAAGTCCTATCCAGTGCTATGATCTGTCGCAAAGCACAGGAGTAGCATGGTTAACTCAAAAGTGCTTTTGAATTTGGCATTTTTTCTTCAATTTTTAAAATGACGTTTTTTAAAATTGCCAAAATAATGACAAAACTATTTACAAATTCAGAAAATTGAGTGTAAAGTAAATTTAAAGTCTACATTTAAGAGTGTTTTCATCAAAAAGGCGTCATTCGAGATGCACTGATGCACTTGTTTTGTATTACTTCTTTTGACCCTGCGTAAAACGTGTTGCGGTCTACAAAGCAATGAGAGCAATGTCATTTCACACATATAACTTTTTTTGTTATTAGAAACAAGTGCTTGGTCGTTACGTAATATTTAATTTATAATAAAAACAATTTAGTCTTGTTAATTTAAGGTTTTTGTCAATTGACAAATCTTGTTTGACTAATAACATACTCTCTAACACATTGGTTGAAGGTTCATCTCAAGTATAAATTTCTTTAAATGTAAATTGAAGTTGCATATATCAATTTATTAATACGGTTAAAAAAATTTATATAGACCCAGGGTCAACTGGGTTGCTCAAAACGGTTCGAGAAAAAAAGTAAAAATTGATACAAGTAAAGCTATTAATTAGGAATTAGTGTCATTCTCCGTAGATCCGCTTGATAATATATTTTAAATAGTCAATCAAAATATAATTAAGTGATTTAACTTACCTGACACGCATAAAGGTTTCGCGCATCGTACTAAATTACAAGACACCTCAGCTTGTCCACTGCTTATAAACGATAAAAAGCAAAACACTAACAATACCAACATTTTAGTTGTAACAAGTTTGAAAATTGATGGTATTTATATGCTTCATTACGTCATAAATAAACGCTCAACGCACATTATTGGTACAAACAGATAATTAGGTTTTAATAGTTAAAGCGTTTAGACAAAAGGAAAAATTTGATTAAAAAAATTTATTAACGATTGACGACTACATTAGTAACAACAAAAACCATATAATTTTTTTGCTTTTATGCGTTATATCTTAGCACCTTATTATTGTTTATGAAAATTATAAACAAAAGGAAAATGTGGAAAGAAATGGACCGTTTCATATACATGTGAATAGGGTTGCCAGTTTGAACTTTTTTAAAAAAGTTCGAACTTGAACACTTTCGAATTATTGAGAAAAAAAGGTCGAGCTTTTTAAAAATTGAAAACAAAAGGGAACATGTAAAATATAAATCTGTTTATTTATTTATAAAGATTTTTTATTTGCTTATTAAAAGTAAATTCAAGGTATCATCCTGCAACCAGTTTCTTTTTCTAAGCGAAAACAATCCAAGGCTGTGAGCCCTTTCACGAGATTATACCATTTGAAAATCGTATATTTTAATAAAACATTTTCGGTTCTTTATCTAGAGTCAATTCTTTGTTATAATTTCTTATATCGTTGCCATTTTTGGCTTTTTATCAATATCGAGTTCATCTCTCTAAGCTGGAATAATCTTTAAATAAGATTAATTTGCAAAATTATCTACATTATTTCTTTTAATTTTGTTCTCAAACTGATTACCTTGATTTAAAACAACTGGGTTAAACAAATTTATCATTTTTATGTACTAAGTTATTATTTTATTAATTAAACTTTTATTGATGACCTCTGTTAGTTATTATTTTATTAATTCAACTTTTAATTTTAATTAAACTAATTAATTAAACTTTTAATTAAGTTATTATTTTATTAATTAAACTTTTATTGATGACTATCGAGAACCTCTATTTTGTGTTTATTTTTAAGTGTGTTGTAATAGTGCGTGTTGAGGCACATTGTGCTCTTTGCAGCTTTTGGCAACAAATGAAAATACTCTTAAATTTCAGATCTTCTAGATGTGCTAACGCTGAGCAGCTATTTTGATGTAATTTTGATTGTATTTCTAGAGTTACCAGACAAACACAAAACAAAAAAAAGCAAAAATATTCAAATTTATAAATTTTACTTATATAGTTTAGCTTGTTTTACAAAAACTAATAAAAAGACATATTATTTTTTAAAACTTAAAAATTCGAACTATTAGGAGAAAAAGTTTGAACTTGAACTTTGAAATTTTTGCTAAAAAGTTCGAACATTGCATATTTACATGTCTGGATGCTAGTTCAAACAAAAAAAAAACTTGAACATGCAGCCCAACATTTGAATATGCAATCAGTTTAAATAATATTTATCTACATTTAAATATTAATGCAACCTCTATAAATAATAAAAAAAAAAAATTTTTACTATTGTTATTGGAAATTTAATATCGCACTTTTTTCTTTTTTTAATTTGTGTTTTGATATTATTTTTATTTTCATTTTTAAGTAAACGATATTGATTACCGTGCACTATATCTTTTGAATAGAGTTATTTTTGCAAAATTTTGATCTGCCTTTTCACCTTTTCACGTTTTTTAAATTTGATTTAAAATTTATGTTACTGAGGACTTCGTATTCATATACTACTAACTGCATCATTTTAAAATTGTTATTTTTTGTAAATACTTAGAGATAAATTGTTTTACTGTTTATTTTTAGTCTGTTTACCTTGTTAATATTATTAGACTGCATACTTTATAAAGTATATTTTATTTTATCAGTGTAAGAAGTTTTTAATTATTGCTAACTTATTTTTTCTATTAACTTATTCTTTCGTTTTATGAATATTTAAAGATAAATCAATTAGTAAATCTCTAAAATTTACTTGATAAAAATTATTTCTACGAGGTAATGAAATTTTTTTTCTAAAATTAATATGTATGTTTAACTTAGGATATAATAACATTAAGTTATTAAAAAAAGGCTATTAAGAAAAAGTATTCCCACAAGACGCAGCTTTACTTATTGCCAGCTGTTACTGGCAAAAAGTAAAGCTACGTCTCGCGGGAATACTTTTTATTGATTATACGTGAGAATGAGATGGAAATGGGAATACTTTTTCTTGATTATACGTCTCGTTAAAGCGTATTAATAAAAAACTAGCAAAAAGCAAACCGTAATACGGGTTTAGGTCGGTCTGTTACATAATTAATTTATAGTGGCTGTTTTCTACAATTTAATGTTGCAAAACATTAACTAATACCCTTTTAGAAAATCGCCTTCAGCTTGAAAAAATTAATCCATCTGTAAAATTAACATAAAAAGTATGAGGAGGTAAAATAATTTACCAACTACAACTTAACATTTACAATTACTACTTAACATTATTTGAGTAATTTACAAATGGCATAGGTCATAACAGTGTAAGGCAGAACCATTTTCATCGACCTTCCTAAGTTTAACACAATACGTTTTTAGTTACTGACACAAAATAATAACACTTCGTCATGCTTTAAATTGACGAAAGCATTAACTAAATCCTTGTAATAATTTTTATAACACGAACCATTAAGATTAAAATAAAGTTAAAAAGATTAAATTATATTATACAGGAGTTATCAATTTTTTGGTATCCCTTTGATTAATTTTTCTTTAGAAAAGAAAACTGTTAACTTAAAAATGTTCAATACACTCATTTAAATAAATTTATTAAAAATAACAAAGTTTATTATAAATAACTAAGCAACTGAGTACAAATACGTTTCCAAAAAAAAAAATTTAATTTACGATCAAACATGGGTATAATAAATTTGAAAAATATTTAAACTTAATGCATTAATGCATCATATATGACAAACCTAAAATAAAAATTATAACAGATAAGTAGACATAAAAATTGGTAAACCAAGCTGACCCGACGCGGGTCTTGTTAAGTCTGTTCAACACAGACCATTTCTATATTATTTGTTTGGCCTCTTTATTTCATTATTTTTTAGTAAACGGTAATTTGCCACCATTTACTAAACATTCCTTTTGTAACGCGAAATTTAATTTTCTTAAATATTTTGACTCTAAAAAAGAGGTTCCTCCCCTCTTTTTGCTTTAATGGTGACCAGTGGAATAAAATAAAAAAATAAAATGTAAAACAATGATCTACATATATAATAATGTTTTCTTTCTTTCTTCAAAAGTGTTGCAAATACAGACTAAGCTAACTAATTAGTTTAACACATAAATAAAACTTGAGTAACTCGATATTAATGCGCAAAACTACAATATTCTCCATGTTTTTAAAAGTTTTTAGTTACGACCCCCCATTTACAAAGATCCCCTTAAAATACGTACAACAAATTATTAGACATAAAATAGATAAAATATAAAATTAACTAATAGCATATATTTATATCTTTTTAACTAACAAAAATTTACAATAAAAAGAAATCAAATTAAGATGTAAGTTGTTGTCTTGGCTTTTATAGTTTAAACATATATACAACTATAAACAAATATGACTTTATGTAACACATATAAACACATTTTACAACTATTGAATAATAGATATATTTATCAAAAACTATGAAAAAAAATAATGATAAATAAAGTTATACATACCAAATGTGCTCACAACCTTTAACAGTAAATTTTCGAAATGAAAATCTTAAGACTATAAATTAAGAACATTAAAAAACGTTTTTTTTACCTACTATATCTTCAATAAGATGTTTATCAATTTTGAAAAACAAACTATTAAATGCTCTGGTTCTTGAAAATGCAACATATAGTTGACCATGAGAGAAACACCGTTTTTGAGATATTTCTTTTATATATATTTTTAACTTCGCGTCACGTAATATATAGACGATCCCTAAAAGAAAAACTAAAAAGATTTTATTTATTACAATATTTGAACAACCAAGGGATAATTTAAAGAATTATATCCTTAAATAGCAAATTATCAATCGCAGTATTAAAAAATAGGCAAGAGCTCAGTAATTACATGAGTTTAACCTATTCTCTCTCTATACTAATTCTTATTTAAGTCTCATCTAAGAGAGACAGGAAGTGTTTTAAAAACAGCACGTTAGGAAAAGTAAAAAAGTCATGCAATAAATAACAGTAACTGGTTTTATTATGCTACCAATAAACAAAATTTTACCTTAACTAAAAGTTAATTTCCAGCATTTCTTAATTAAGTTCCAGCTTCTCTTTAACTGTTGACAAATGATTAATGTTGTAAATTTAACATCATATTAAATTTACAAAATTAAAACCATGTTTCAACAGTAAACAAAATAATCAAGTGATGACAAAGACAACTAAAAAAAGAACACAATTATGTTTAAGATTACAAAAAAAAAAAAAAAAAAAAAAAAAAAAAAAAAAAAAAAAAAATTAAAATCATTAAAAATTGAAACTGTTATTATTTTTTACTATAAATAATAAAATTCATACTTTAAAATCAAAATATTAAAAATAGTAAAATTCATACTTTAAAATTCATATTTTAAAGTGTCTAATGTAAAATCAAATAATAGACAACACCGCTTGACACTGAATTCTGGCAAAAAAGTTTTGTTCATTAAGCAAAATTTCTTTTATTTCAACGACAATTAACTTTATCATGCCTAGATCTATTTCTTTCATATGAAAACAATTTCAAGTCATCTATAACCATTTACACTAATAACTTCTTCGAGCCTAATATTATACATCTGTTATCATTAAATATATTACCAGTGATTATACTACTGTTACAACTGAATAAATGAACGTTTTATATTTTTACAACTGAAAAATATAAAACAAAATTTTTGACATTATTTTAATTTAGCAAAGAATTTAGACTACAATGCAAAGTTATTTTTACCTTCAGGCACAATCTTAATGCACAAAAATAATAAATGCAGAATCTTGTATAAAAAATAAAGCAATGTCAGTCCAAACTAATATATATATATATATATATATATATATATATATATATATATATATATATATATATATATATATATATATATATATATATATATATATATATATATATATATATGTATGTATGTATATATATTCAAACATTTTCTATTCTTTTTAACTTTTTCTATGAGATAATATTTATATAGATTCAGAGAAATATAAAATATTTTGATATATAGGCACATTTATGTATATAAACTTACCTGTCAAAAATTACAGTCAGTTTTCCATGTTAAATACATAAAATATATATCTAATATAAAATAAAACAAAACATTAAACTTACTCAAATCAGTAACAGTTCGACTAAATATTTTTATTATTAACCCTTCTATTTAAAAAAAGAAACAAATGATTTGAAGTGACTAAAAAGCACTTTAGCTCTTTTTAATTGCTTTTCCAATTTTTCAAATCATGGAAACAACATTATATAAACATATATACCAATTATAAAACACAATATATTTTTTTAATGTTACTTAGCATATAAAAACACTCCATTTAACAATCTTGCACAAATTAGATATAATACATTTCATACTATTATAAAAACACATTTATATAAATGCATTTATAAAACAACTACATAACATATATATATCACCACATACACTTATTTATCAAAAAATTTCAAACTTTGAGCATAATATACATGCAAACTTATGTGCAATCTTTTAACAACTATAAAACAACATCTATTAGCATCAATTATTTTTAATGTAACAAAGAACGCAGACTACAATGTACAACATTGTTAATAAAAATGAAGTTATGACAGTCAGTATATATTTATCTAAAGTAATGAAAAAGAATAAACAAAATTAAAAATTTCTAATGAATATATATTTAGATACCTTAAAATGAAGCATAACACAACACTCTTTTGACAAATTCCAGAACAAATTTTCTCAATTTTTCTATTCCTCATTATTTTTCCTTAGAGAAAATATACTAATAGATATAGAGAAATATAAAACAGACTGAAATAAACGCAAACTTATGTATATAAACTTACATGACCACAAATAACAGTCTTATTTTATTTAACTTTTCATATTAAATACATAAATAAAATTTTATTCTTATTATTCTTTCTATAAAAAAAAATCTAAGCCTATGTATGAGAAAATGAATTAAACTTACTTAAAGAGCGATCAGTTCCTCTTAACTGCTCTAAAAAATAAAACAAATACTGCTTAAAATGTTTTAAAAAGACTAACGACCAAACTGAAACCGTTTTCTTAAAAAAGAAACATTGTACTAAAAAAACTATTTTACCAGTCAATTTAGTTCTAACTTATTCTAAAAAATGAAAAATAAATACATATTTAGATACCTTAAAATGAAGCATAACACAACTCCCTTTTGACAAACTCCAGAAGAAATTTTTTTTGTTTTTCTATTCTTAACTATTTTTGCTAAAAGAAAATACATATATATGTGCATAACAAACTAACAGTTATTTAAATTTTTATTTAAAAAAATAAACAACGTCAATTCTTCTTGAAAATAAGTGTATCAGCTCCAATTTGCTTGCTGATTTTACTCGAAAGACCGCGTGGAATATATGACTGCGCTTAGAAAAGGCTAGAAACAACTTAAAAACTAAGAAACAGTATATTTTACATAATGCAGATCTGTAATTAACAAAACGAACAAGGCGTAACTATGCGTAACTATGCGCACTAATATTCACTGCCGTATTAATATTTAGATTCTAATGTAAACTATTGTAATTAACATGTTTTACTACTTCGTTTAAAAACAACTTAAATGCTTTACAACCCCTGTTTCTACTTCTATATAACTTTATAACAAAAGGTTTTTAAATTATATAATCGATAAACTTATCAAGAACTCTACTTGGAAAAAAGATTAAGTAAAAATATCAAAGCGAAACTTTTAAACTCGGTCAGATGTGAGAAAGTTTTAAATTCTGTCAGATGTGAGAAACAGCTTCAAATTTATATCTTTAAGAGATTAGTAAAATGTAATTGTAGGGGTTACTGATTAAAAACAACCTCTTTAATCGGTAATTGATCTATAATATGGTCCACAATACGTAAAAAAAATCTTTTCAATATTCTTTCTACACCTTTTCAACAGGTGACTGAGAACTTGAAAGTTTAAGAATCGTGAGATGTACCGTAAAATTGGATGACTTTAGCCCAACAGAAATTTTTGTTTAAAAATGGTTTAAAATCGATACCTTAAGGTATGCCGGTTGAAAATTGCGGGAAATTTATTATTTATTTAGTTTAACTTAGTTTACTTAATTCGAGTCTTTGTGATATTATTGTAAATTGCACTTTAGAAGAAGCACCTAAAATCCGAATTTTTTTAGGTGTGTAAACTTTTACATCGATAGCAGTACCTGTAGAAGGTTTTTTATTGGAATATACACTGAATTAATTTTAAACCATTAGTGTTTGATTCTATCTTGTTTTGAAAGCTTAACAGTTTATTACTTTTTTGTAATTGAGTTTAAAAAAAAGTAGGTTGTCTTTGGCCCACTACATAGGGTAACATTGGCCCGGGCTAAAGTCAACCCATGTATTAGAGTAAACCTTTTTTAGTGATCATTTATAGATATTATGGTAGTTACTATGTTGGAATGAAAAATTTTGTAGTAGTAATGCAATTTTAAAATAAGTAGCTTTGAAATACGATATACCAAGATTAACATTAAAAAGTAAAATAAAACAGACATATCCTAAAAAGTATGGTAATCAGCAAATATTTACATCAAAAGAAGAAGACATGTTTAAGGCATATGCAATAAAATCATCTGAGTTTGGTTTTCCTGTTGATAAATATAATTTAAGATGCATAGTAAAAGGGTATTTAGAGAAAAAAGGTGTCATTATACCTCAGTTCAAAAATAATTTTCCAGGTGGCGATTGGATTCGATCTTTTTTAAAAAGAAATCCAGAACTCACATTAACTACTTTATAAATCTATCAAATGAAATAAGTAATATACCACCTGATAATATATGGAAATATGATGAAACCAATCTCAGTGATGATCCAGGTAAAAAAAAAAAATTAACAAAGCGAGGATGTAAGTATCCTAAACGCATCATTAATTCTACAAAGACCTCATTCTCTGTAATATTTTGTGGCAATGCTAATGGTGAATTGCTACCAACTTATGTTGTTTACAAAGCTGAGTCGTTATGGAATACATGGATGGAAATTGGCCACCAAAAGTGGTTGGTTTGACTCAACGTGTTTTGAGGACTGGTTTTTCTCTTTACTCCTTCCAAGACTTAAGAAGGCTCAAGGAAGAAGTGTCATTATAGGTGATAACGTATCTTCACATTTGAGCATTGCAGTACTGGATGCATGTCAAAGCAATAACATAGGATTTGTGGCATTACCAGCAAACTCTACACATCTCACGCAGCCATTAGATGTTGTCTACTGGAATTTTTCCATTAGACTAGTCTCAAGTGCTTTCGCGACTACCATGTTGTAATATAGGCTTAGACTCAACAATGGTTTAGTAAGCCAATCATTTTTAGATCATTTATGTAAGTCACTAGATGATCCCTCAGATGGTTCTAAAAAACCAAAGCGACGTAAAGTATGTGTTGTCCCAGGTAAAAGCTTATGTTCAATAGATATATCATCTTGTGTTATAAATGAAAATAATAGATTAAATTCAAATAATGTAGATACACCTATCAGTATTATAAATACAATTGAGACCAACAACATTGACTTTGCTGGCCCAAGTACAAATACTGGAACTACTGAGACTTCTAATCTAATTTTTGCAGATGTAAGTTTAGTTGTAGAAAGTCATACAGAATCTTTAGATCATTCAGCATTAGGCAAAAAGAACTTTCAAAATATTGATAAAACACAAAATGTTTGTAAAAAGGAGAAATTATTAAATCTTGTAGAGAATTGTTATGTAATTGTTAAATACAACGGAGAAATAAATCCTGGACAGATTTCTTTATTTATTTTGAGTTATTTATATTTAGCTAATCAATTAGTAAACTTCATAACTAATTAATTTAATAACTAATATTATTTAATGAAACTACTGAAAAATTAAAAAAACTTTTGAAATTTTTTTTTCTGCAGTTAAAAAAATTAAGAAATAATGGAGCAGAAAAAATGGACTTACTTGGAAATGGTCACTACCAGCAGAACAACTTTTTTTTCCCCAGTCTGAAATAGTCGATTTTATTGAGGAACCAAAGAAAATTTCGAAAAGAGAAATTTATTTAGTTCCAGAACTTTTTCACTAAATTTTTTAAAACATGTTTTTGACATTTTTGTTTACTTTATACCTAAACTGTTTTGTTTACTTGGTACCTATACTTGTTTAGTTTGTACCTATATTTTATTTACTGTATACAAGAACTTTGTTACTAAATCTTTTTTTGTCACTCTATTTTTGTAAATTTATTTTCTTTGCCTAAATATTTTTGTTTTTATTGCTGTTTTGCTTCCTTTAATTCCTTTTTACAGGGTTGGCCAAAGTCACCCTAACACATAGGGCAACTTTGGCCCACCATTTAAAACACCCAAAAGATACTTCAGATAAATAATTTTCAAATGGGAGACAGATAGTTCTAACTGTCCTTTCTATGCACTTCTAAAAGTACTTAGTGTTTGAGGAAATAACTTTTGTGGCTTTCATGCAATAGACATTAAGATGCAAAATGGGCCATAGCCACTCAATCTTACGGTAATTAAGAAGATGAAAATTGTAATTGAGAAACTTAAGATTTTATTTAGATCATGAAAGTTGAAATTAAGAAACATAAAATGTAATTTAGAAAATAAAAGTTGTAAATAAGAAATGATAAGATGTAATTGAGAACATAATAGTTGTAATTAAGAAAAATTTATAATATAGATTCTCAGAACAAAGTTCTTTGTATTTTTAGTTTTGTTGTATTTTTAATTTTATAAGCAAAAAAATCAGCATTACTTTGCAAATTTTGGGGAGTAGGGGGGCCTTAAAACCCTCGGCAACTCCGTCGCCGTGGCTACAATTTCTTATATTTTCTTAACAACATATTACGATTTCTTCTTTACATGTTGTGTTTCTTAATTACATATTGCAATATCTAAAATTCTCTTTGTGTTAAATAAGCAAACAAACAAGCCGTAGAGTTAGTCTGTTGTATATACTGCGATAGTTTAAAGCATGAAAATAAATAACACATGCAATTTGCTAATAAAAGGGAAAAAATAAATATGATCTTCTGCTACAACATGGGGCTCACAATGAATGTTGAAGTTTAATTCAGATAAAACCCAACTTTTTCAGCCAATTGTTATTGCAATAATTTAGATCTTCCTATATGTTATGAACGGTAATGTACTCCATGAGTCATCTACCCTTCATCTTCTAGGATTAACTCTTACTTCCAATTTGCAAAATTAGGATCTTCGAAGGTTGCATCTCTTTATCGGACTTGCCACTTTCTTACTCAGGATTCTTTATTTCTATAAATCAAAAATCTGTCCTTGTATAGAATACTGTTTCCATATCTGAGGCGGATTTTCTAAGATTGTCCTTTTCTCTTTTAGACAAGGTGCAAAAATGCATTGTTAACTTAGCTAGACCTGCTCTTGCAGATAATCTCCAACCATTATTACATTGTTGTAATGTTGCTTCTCTTTCTCATTTCTACAAGTACTACATTGGGTACTGCTCTAAAGAGCTAACGTCTCATGTGCCCTCTACTAAACTTCATTCTTGTGTTATTTGTTGTTCAATTAAGTCTCATCCTTTTTCTGTGACTGTTCCTAAGTGCTCCAAAAACTCTTATTCATCTAGTTTTTTTCTTCAAACGTTCATTCTTCAGAATTCGCTTCCTTTATCTTGTTTTACAGATTCATACCATATGCAATCTTTTAAGTCGTCTGTCAATCGTTATCTTACTCTACAAGCTTCATCTTTCTTTTCCAGTAACTTCCAAATCTAATAATGGTTGCTTGTAATCTTGTTGAAAGCAAAGATGTTGAAAAAAACAAACAAAAAAAACATTAATGCAAATATTGTTTAAAAGATATTAAAACGTTTAAGTCACAAAATTTAACTCCATAGCCCAGTATGCGCGGGACCTGAAAAAGACATCTTTTGAACGTTTAAAAGACGTTTTAAAATCTGGCAGAAAATAAAAAATCGAATCTTTCCAACTTTAAAATCTTGTTATGAGAAGAGCTATTGGAAAAGTGTATTCATCGAAATACTCAAAACAAAAAAAATTGAATGCAATAATTTGGAGTTGTATATTGTGTGTGCAGGTAGTATCGGGCTTGTATACCAAGTTAGAAAATGTAGCTCCCACGCTGCCCTATGGAGTGGAGGGAGGGGGGGGGGATTCAGCGAATTTAGGGGGCCTATTTACAAATTTAGAGGCCTTTTTGCAAATGAAAAGAGGTTTTTGTTTTTTTGAGGGGGGACACGGATCTAATACCCGCGGCTGTGAACATCTATTTAGCTGTGATACATTTAAAATTTAGTAGAAAGATACTTAAATATAATTTACATATATCAGAAATATAGTTATATATTTGTAGCAGAAAACTATTTAAATATATAAAATGTAATTAAATCAGAGTAATTATTCTTCAACAAATTTTATTCAACAATAAAATTCTTTTAAATTCAACAATAAACCACTTTCTAGAACCACTTTTTCTAAACCACTTTCTAGAAACGTTATTCAACAATATTCTTTGATACAATATTCAACAATATTCTTCTAAACCACTTTCTAGAAACGTTATTTGAAAGAGGACTTTTTAAGACAGGCATATGCGACAACTTTTATTATTTTATTTTTATGTTTTATTCTGATTAACTCCCAACAAGGCTGCATGCAGCCACTATTAAGTTGGGAGTTACTAGGAAAAAAAAGAATAGAGTTGTAGAGCAAGGAAACGGTTGACAGAAGACTGAAGGTTGTATGAGTCAGGAAACATCAAGGTGGGAGAGAGTTCCAAAGGGTTGTAGTGCGGTGAAAAAACTAGACGAATGAAAGTTTTAAGAACATGCATGGACAGATACAGTAAAAGAATGAGACTTTTCTAAATGAGAAGTTGAGCGAGATTGAGTTTTAGTTTATGAAACTAATGATAATAGCTCTTTTAAGCAGCCATGATAGCATTTGTAGAAAAGAGAAAGAGATGCAATTTTATGACGATAGGAAGGAGGATCAAGCTTAGCAGTTAGAGCGGTCCAACTACGTTTACAATGCATTCTTGGACTTTGTCAAGAAGAGAAAGAGCATCATTAGATGAACCAGCCTAAATAAGATAACAGTATTTCATACAGAAATCTAGCTACTTTCTTGTAGGAGGTCTCCTAGGCAAAAATTTTAGGAGTTAGCTGAATAATTTTCTTGACCAACCGCAAACTTTTTTTCATCTATGAGGCTGGGGTATATGTACACCTGTGTTACATTATTTTCTGCCTAGGATGATAAATGCTGGATTTTCTTGATTCTTCTCATAGATTTTTGCGTATGCCTCCTTGATGGCGGCTATGCAACTCTTCTTGTTATCTACTTATGAGGTTACAGTTTAAAACTCATTTTGATGGAATTTAGGGCGGCTGGTAGTAAGGTTTTCCAAACTCTGTGGTAGGTCTTGGAGAGACTTATTTCATCAACAGTCACAAAATATCAGAGTAATAACAGCGCCATGTTACGCATGAAAGATATCCCTGTTAATGCTTTTGGTGCGCATTATCAAGGCATTGTCATATGTTACAACTTTGGATTAATTAACAGGACTGGGAAAATTGCATAACTCATTGCTTAAAAGGCCGTGCTCTATCTATGAATGAGTCAAGTTCTCTTTAGACTTAAATCATGCCAAAAGTAACCCAAAATATTAAACATAAAAAATCACCCCCACCACCTAACTGCTTTAATATATCATTTACTAATATTTGTGGTTTGCAAAGCCACCTTTCATCAGTTGAATTTTACCTCTTGCAAAATTCACCAGACTTGCTTGCTTATAATAAGACTGATTTAAATTCTGCTATTCCTTCTTCTGTTCTCAGTGTTGATGGATAATATCCTTTGATTTGCAAAAACTCTAACCGTCACATGCTTGGTTTGGGGGTATACATACGCATCAATTCACCTATTTGTCGTAAAATTAGGTTCGATTCCTTTGACCATTCTTTGATGTGCTTCCGCTTAGCACCTCTTCACTCTATTACTTTCCTCTTTGTTCTTTATTGTTTTCCTTCTTCCTAAGACTGCACTTTTTTAGATGTAATTTCTGATCAAATTAACTATGTCCTCTTTCTTTACCTCTATGCCAATACTGTTTGTTATTGGTGACCTTAATGCTCATCATACTGAATGGCTTGGCTCTAACACCACTGATTTTGCTAACATTAAAGCCTATAACTTCTTTATATCTCAATCTCTTACTAAGATAGTTAACTTTGTAACTTGTTTTCCAAAAAACCCTAATTATTTACCTTCACTCCTTGATTTATGTCTGGTCTCTGATCCTAGCTTGTGTTCAGTTTCTCCTTTTTCTCCTTTAGGTCGTTCTAACCATGTAATGATCTCTTTAAATCTTTCACCTTGTACTTTCTTTTTAAACTCACCCTAACATCGCACTACTTACTATTGTAAGTATAGTATCTATAACACAAGTAATATATACTATAGTAAAAAGAATTCCAGTCAGCTTTAACGTAGTATACTACCCTAAAGCTAACTGGGATTCTTTTCGTAATTTTCTTGGTGACTGTACTTGGGCTGATGTATTTTTCCTATCTGTTAAAAAATGTGCCTCCTACATAACCTTCTAAATTCATGCAGGATTGGAAGCTTTAATTTCTTCTCGTCGGTTCCAAGTCAAACCTCATTCTACTCCATGATTTTCGACCTCTTGTGCGGCTGCGATATCTAATCGAATTCATTTTTTTCATCTTTTTCAAAAGAACAATTCTTTTGAGAACAAACGGCTGTTTATTATTGCAAGAAATTAGTGTAAAAAGATGCTGAACTCCATTATTCTCAGTTCATTAAACCTCTTATTTTATCTCGGAGGTTAGGCTCTAGAGTAGCTCTAGAACCTTTAACAGCATCGTTAGCAAAGGTAGGTCTAAATTCCATATCTCATTAATGGAACTGATCTTATTACTTGTCCCGAATATAAGACAGAAATATTTGCAAAAAACTTTTCTTCTAATTCGGCTCTCGAATCTTATCTCTAAAGTCCGTTGCTAAAGTCATATCTCGTTTAAATTCTTCTACAGCTAGTTGTCCAGACAACATTCCTGTCATAGCCTTACAAATTTTTTTTTCCGAACTCTCTTCAATTCTCTCTAAAGTATTTAATAAGTGCTTGACTGAGTTTTGTTTTTCTGCTTGCTGGAAAATGGCATCTGTTGTTCCAGTTTTCAAAAACTCTGGTAAACATTATGACCCGTCCAAATATTGTACGATCAGTCTTTTTTTTGTTATTAGCAAAGTCTTTGAGTCTTTTGATAAAAAAATTTCTTACATCCCATCTTGAATCAAATAGCTTATTGTCAGAGAATCAATACCGTTTTCGATCCTGTCACTCTACGGTTGATTTGCTAACTGCTATGACTGAAAAATTTTATTGTGTATTAAATGGAGACGGAGAGGCTAAGGCTATTGCTTTTGACATATCTAAGGTTTTTTAACAAAATTTGGCATGCTGGTCTTTCCCATAAGCTTGTTTCATATTGTGTAACTGGGAAAGTTTTTGTGGTTATCAAATCGTTTCTTTCTAACCGCTATATCAAAGTCATTCTCGAAGGACATCACTCTTCTTTATTTCCAGTAACTTCTGGGGTACCTCAAGGTTCTATCTTTGGTCTTGTTTTGTTTCTTATCTACATTAATAATCTTCCCGACAACCTTACATCTAAAGTAGCTCTTTTTGCTGGTAACTCAACTTTATATTTCTGTCTACAAAAAGAATAGGCAGCTAATATTTTTTATACACATCATTTAATTTTAGCAATGTTACATTCGCATTTTCTAACAGTTGTTTTATCAAAAATTCAATATGATTTAATATGCTGATACAAGTTATACTTTGGTGAGAAATAAACCAAAAGCTCATTTTCGACAAATCGAGATTTCTAAGGTCGACGATTTTTAAAGTCCGATTTTTGATTGAACTTTAATTTTTGGTTATGAGATTTAGATTTAAGAAATTTTTTGTCGATAACAAGTAAAAAATAATAAAGGGGGAAGGAGGGGGGGGGGGTTAATAAGCTAAGGGTATGAACAAACGTTCACCCCCTCCTCCTTCTATGAGTACCTAATATGTGGAAATCACTTTGTTTTCATAAAACTGAAATTATTAAAAAAGCATGCTACGTTAATAATGCCGTCTTAAAGTTTAAAAAAATACTAAAGTTGCTGTTTACAATCCTGATCTTTTTTAATGTTAATTCAAAAATACTATTTTAAAATTAGTTGATAAAATTATGAAAATAAAATCATTCTTATATAAAAAAAAGTTTAAAAAGTTTCAAATCATTCAAAATTTTAATGATTTAATATAACTTTTTAAAATAAAAATTATAATTTTTATAATTTTATGAATTTTTTTTTTAAACAAGAAATCAGATTTAGGATTTCATTTTTTAAGACTTTAGTTATAGTATTACTAAAGTCTTAAAAAATGAAATCCTAAATCTGATTTTTTTTTTTTAAATTCATCTTTAAATTTTCTTCCGAAAATAAAATTCTTTAAAAAGACTTGATCACTGCTTGTGATCTGTTGTTTTAAATGTACAGTGTGCTTCTAATCTGAACATGAGTATGCATTATGCATATCCATAACCAATTGCATTTTCTTTACAAATGCAACTACTTTCAAAATAAAGCCATGATTTTACTCAATATCTGTTTTAGTTTTTATCTTTTAAATGCAGATGAATTTCGCTTGAATTTTTTTTTCAACGCATGGATAAGATATCTATAAATTTTTGAAAAAAATAGTAATGTAAAAATACAAATAAAAAATTTAATAACAGTCAATTTAATATAATATACAAATATTGTCAATTTTTGTTTTAAAATTTTCAAAACATCAAAGATTAAGTATTGAAAATTTTAAAACAAAAATTGATTGTTTAAAATCATAGTGACCGTTTTAAATGTTACTTTCTGCATTGTTATTTTTTAAGTTAAGGAATATTCATCACAAATGACCGTAAGTTCACATATGGAAGATGCATCTCCTATCAAAAGAGTAGAGGTATAAGTTGTTTATTACAAAGTGAGAATATTTTTTGTTTATAAAGCTTTTTTAATTTTTACACTCTAAAGCGCGCGCACACACACACACACACAACACACACACACACATACACATACACATACACATACACATACACATACACATACACATACACACACACACACACACACACACACACACACACACACAAGTATTTATCTACTATAGCATATATAGATCAGCAAATGCTTACTAGTTTTACTTATCTTTATAGAATACAGCTTTTTCATAAAAATAAGAAAAAAATGAAGAGTAATGAAAAGTTCTTGCCCAGGGGCAAATTTTTGAAAAACTTCAAAAATTTGCCCCTCAATTTAAGCTGATTTTTATCATTCAACTGATAGGAAGAGTGTGGCCATTTGCTTCAGTATATGAATTAGAGAAAAAGCGCAAAAAGTTTGTGAATTTTCCCATAAATAGACCCACTGTAGAAAAAGCTCTTTCTGATTCAATTGATGTCGGCTTGATGATCATTAATGTTGAGTCTACTCTTTCTAAACTTTTGCTACGCTTTTCAGTTGCCTCAAAAAGTTTAATTTTTTTGTGAGGTTTTTAAATTGCTAATGTTTTCTAGAGCTGCTTTTTTTACTTGTTTAACATTGCAAATAGTCACATCCAATTTTTGTTTAAGTGTCAAAATTCTTTCGCCTAATAAATTTGGAGCAACACGTTGAAGTATTTCAATGTCAGAAACCTTTCATTATCATGACTCACTTCAACTATTTCATGTTAAAATGGTTTAAGTGAGTTGCTTTCACACTTCAACTATTTCATTTTCATTTTATGTACAACCTGGTATAAATTTTTTTTGCTGTTGCTTTTAATGCATGTTTGGATGGTAAGAGTAGTTTGGAGTTGATATTTGATTCCTGATTATAAATAATTGGTTTGTTTAAATATTTTAGTAGTCCAATTAAATTAGCATTTCTGCGTTCTTCAATTCTCTGCAGAACAGAAAGAAGCAGTTTATTAGCTATAAAAATTTTTTCTCCGCCAAATCCTCTAAGATGAATATCATTACACCTTCTGTGTCAAGTAGAGTATTTATAAACAAGTGGTTCCGAGTTCGATCCCCACCACGTCCCTGGTAGTACCGCGCTCAACTCGTTTCTCCGCGCAGCGGCCTTGTTCATCAAGGTTCGTGTTTCAGAGTTATAGAGTTGAGAGAGGGTTATAGCCACAAATAAGTAGCCTCCTCGTCTGTAGTGGCCTTCTCGGCCTTGAGGAGGTGAATTAAAATTAAAAAAAAAAAAAAAAAAGAGTAGCATTACTTCTACCAAGTCTTTCTATTCCAGCTTTTATTGGTTGCAAAAAATTTGTTATGTTGTTCATAATCGCATATTCATCATCAGAGATATTTAGATTTTCTTTTAAATCAATAATTGCTTTTAGTATACATGTTTTTACTTTAAGGAATCTTTCTAGCATTGCAACAAGACTATTCCACCTCATTTTGACATCTAATCAGCTTATGTTCTTTATGAAACATAGATTTTATCTACATTTGTAGATAAAATCTATGTTTCAACTTCAAATTTTAATCTTGAAACTGCGTTGTCAAATTTTAATCTTGAAACTGCGATTCAAATTCAATATATTTTGCTGAAGAGTCTGACTTTTTGTAAAGAACATCACATACTGCCAAATGAAGTCCGTGGGCATAACACAGCTGATGTTCAATACCACCTAGCCGTCCAAATTTTTTCATTACAAGTTCTTTGTCAGTGACACTAGCTATGATAAAGTAAATTAAAAAATGTTTCTTACATATGTATGTTATCTTACGTATGACTTTAAATGTCTTTGTTTGCCATTTTTTAAATACAAAAATTATTAAACATATCAATAATTCAATATAGAAAAAGTTTAAAAATCAAAATTACTGTTTTCATCGCAAGAAATCTTTTTTATTTTTTACTTATATTTTATAATAAAATAGTTTCAATAACATTTTTTGTTGTGCTAGGTTTTAATATAAGGTACAAAACACAACTAAATGCAATAGTATTTTTTTTTTGAATTAGTTCAAACAGTTATCCTATGTAAAATTTAAAAAAAGTTATAATTTGTATATAAGAGTGATATCCTGGGAAATCCCGCTGCCACTTTTATCTCCGGGATCTCGGGAAAACGAGATCCCGGGATCCCGTTTGAGAAACCCTAATGGGGATTATGCAATTTTAAAATATTTATTAGATTTTCAAAAAAGTTTAAGGTTATTCCAAAGTACATTTTTATGTTACAACTATTGATACAAAACTTAACTTTCTTTCTTGCTCTTTATATATAACATTTTACAATACCTATATTATTATATCCGAAATGACCAAATGAGTCACTAAAGTTCATATTTGAAGTAAGGTCTCCTGAAATTATTAGAAAACTTGAGGTACCACAAAAGCCATAAAAATAACAAAAATTAAAATGAAAATTTACAAAAATTATTGACAATCTTACATATTAACACAATCAATTTAAGAAACACAATTTTAAGTATTATTTTATTAGAGCATGTTTTTGAATGTTATTTTTATTTCGCAAAATAATACTTTTTTTTTCAGATTGAGTTCTTTAATTACTTTATCAATAAAAAAGATTTTTTTTTTTTGATAATTTTCAATTAATTATGTTTTTATTCTTTGATAAGTTAAGTATTTATAAAATAGATTGATTCACTGTTTTAATTTCATTTTATTTTCCCTACAAAACCTATTGTAGATGATTCAGAATAATTTTATGGTTACATAAATTGTATTATAATTTTATGCTTACATTTAATATTTATTAAATACTGGCATACATTTATATAATTTTAAACTCTAATTTATTAAATCTTTATTTATTTAAAGTATTTCAAACACTAGGAAACATATAACTGAAGACTTAAAAAGTTGTAAGTTGTATAAAAAAGGAAAACATGAAGATGGGCAAGAGTTATAAGGTGTTTTTGATGTTCAAGGTAAAAAACTGGATTAATAAAAGTTTTTTTAGCGGGACAGATTCAGTAAAAGGATGCAATTTGTTGAAAAAAAATCAAGCAAGAATGAGTTTTGGTTTATCTTAATAGAGATGATAGCTTGTTTGAGCATTGACCATAATTGTATTTGGAAAAAAATGAAAGAAATGCAACCTTACAACAATGGAAGTGTGGCTCAAGCTTGGCAGATAAAGCAGGTTTAGTTACATTTACAATGTGCCTTTAGACTTTGTCTGAGAGTAAGAGAGTTGTTATTTTTCAATATAGGAATGCCAACAATATTGCAATATTTTTTTACATTAATAAATTTTCAGAGTTTTTGTCAACAAAAATTGTAGATTTTAAGTCCAGAATTTAAATCCATAAACCACTGCAAGCCTTAGGCTGTTACAGAAGAGAGATCAGGTTTAAAATCGCCTGCTTGTTCTAAGCAATAAAAAGTGAAGATTTTTAGTCAAGAAAAGAGTATAAAGTTGTGTTGTCAGCAAATAGAGCCATTTTAGATTTTATGAAAATCGTTATTGTAGATAAGAAACAATACAGGAGCAAAAATAGAATCTTGTGGTACCCATAAAATTACTTGAAATAAAGAAGAGGGTAAGCCTTTAAGAATAACTTTGCTACTGCAGTAAGAAAGAAATAATTTATTAACCTTAAACCTTTATATAAAGAAACTAATAACAGAGTGAAGACTAATCATATGATAGTTAGAGAGGTCAAAGTGTTTTCTAGAGTTTTGAAAATTTGAACCACATATTTAGCACTTTTTAAAAAATAAGAAAAAATTGAAGAGAGGTCTAGAGAACACTTTTTTAAGACTATGATAGAAATCTATTTTGGAGCACAAACTGTAGAAGCGTTTAATTGAGAATTAACTTAAGCATTGAAAGCAATGGGTTAATCTGTTTAACTGTCAGGAAGAATATGGCCATTATATTCAAGAGTCAAATTAGAGTAAGATTTCTTTGCGAATAACTCTGGTTTTTTCTGGGGAGAAGTAAAAAGATCAGACCCACAAATAAGAGATTAAATGTTAGACTTAGTTTAGTTAAGATATATTTTATTTATTTATATATATATAAGGTATATTTTATTTATTTATATATATATAAGGTATAATTTATTTATTTTATATATATATAAGGTATATTTTATTTATTTATGTATTTTTATATATCAATCGAAAAAAAAATACATAAACAAATAAAAAAATAATAATATAAATAATTTTAATTAAAGATTGTAAAAAAATAAAAAGGTTATTTTTAAATTCTCCTAATACAGTGTTAACTGTAATAACTTTTTCAAACTAATGTGATGAACTATAAAACTTTGATCTTTTTTAAAGTTTTGATAATATTAGGCGGATTTTTTTAAATAAAAAAAAACTTAAATCTAATTATCATTTAATAAAAAACTAACTTTTTTAAATTATCAAAAAGTATTTAAAAAAAAAAGTTTTTTGAAATGCATTCGTAGTCATTGTTATTTAAAAAATTTAGAATACAAGTTGTTTAAAAAAAATTTAATCATCAAAAAAATACTTTTGAAATAAATAAAAGTTTTTTATAATATTCTGATTTATTTAATGGTTTTTTAAAACTTTCTTTAAAAGCGTTTAGCTTTGTGTAAACAAATTTTATTAGAAAGTTTACATAGTGTAACAAAAAAACAAAAACTGTTTTATGTTTTCGACTATTAAATTTATGGATTCATTAAAAAATTTATTTAAAAAATATTTTTTGTTGTTGCTTATAAAATGAATTGTAAAATTGTTTTAAAAACATTTATATATATTGTAAAAAAATACATTTTTTAACAAAATAAAATCTTCGATAATTAAATAAATGTCTTTTATAGTACTTAATCTTTAAAAGCAATTTCTCGCTTTATTAGCTTATACTTTATTTAGCGCATTGTTTAAACGTTTTCAAAATTTTAAAAAGCTGTGGTTAAGTTGTCGCAAAAAATTAATAATAAGTGGTCAGGAATAGAGTGCGATCGTACGCCTTTCCTGTCCATGTCTAATATATATATATATATATATATATATATATATATATATATATATATATATATATATATATATATATATATATATATATATATATATATACATTTTTAATGTTAATTCACCTCCCCAAGGCTGAGTAAGCCACTGCAGTTGAGAAGGTTACTTTAATTGTGGTTATCTTAACTCTATAACTCCAAAACACAAACATTAAAGAACAAGTCTGCTGCACAGAGAATCAATTTGAGAGCGGTACTATTAGGGAGGTGGTGGAGATTAAACTTGGAACTTCTCCTTTAAGTAGCAAGGGCTACTTAAAGGAGAACCACTACACTGCACATGATATCACCCCTACGGCATACATCTGGCATATCATTTTTTAAACCTACTAACATTTTGAAACTGTTTTACTTGCAAAAAAACTTATAGGAAAAGTTTATCTTTGAACTTTTTTTTATTTTATTTTAATTTTTTTTCTATTCATTTCCTCAAAGCCAAGAAGGCCACAGACAATGAGGGTACTTAATAGTGGTTATATCCCTCTCCCAACTCTACAACTCCGAAACATGAACCTTGGCAAACAAGGCCGCTGCGCGGAGAAACAAGTTAAGCACGGTACTACTAGGGATGTGATGGGGACTACTTTTTTAAATTTTTATTTATGTATTTACAAAAACATATATATCATATATATGTATTTTTTAATTTATTTATTTAAAGACAAAAAGTATAAGTACAAAGTTCAAGGTTCAAATTAATCAATTAATAGTTCTGTTTAATGCATCCACAGCTTCATTGTTACTTGTGCAGGTGATAAGCTGATTTTAAGGTCTGCAGTTAACCAATAAAGTATCAGCTCATTGAACATATTTTTAACTCTTGAATACTTGTCATAGCCAAAAAAAATTTTAGCACATTTTTTTCTAACAAGATTGTAGATTTAACAAAATATTTAAACTCAAGTTAAGCCACAGAATATTTAAACTCAAATTAAGCCTCATCAAATAAACAGAAGCAGTATGTCTTAAATAACTGTGTTTTTACATTAACTGGGCATCTCTTAAATTGTCGGTTAAAAATATTTGTATGTGTTTATAAAAATTTATATCAGCATTTATCAGTTAAATTATTTTCAGTTATATGACCTAGATAATTAATTTTGTCCACTAAAACTAATTCACAACCAAGATAAATGGAGGAAATTTTTATTAAACAATTTTTACATGTCTAATTTGGGTTAAATGTCATGTGTAGTGTTTTCTTAGTATTAAATTTTTTTACTTTTTTTATTTATGTTAATCAACCCTCGGAATTAGGGTCGGCATTCAGCAATGCTGACCTAACTGCCGGCCTGAAAGTGCTTGAGGTCGACAAAAAATTGCCAATCTGGTTTCTATGTTTTATGGTCAGACCTTTGTATCAAATAATTTTTGAACCTGATGCCAACCTCAAAAAGATTGAGGTCGGCAAATTATTGCTAACCTCATTTTTCCTAATTCCGAGGGTTGGTTAATTCACCTCCCCAAAGCCGAGAAGGCAACTACAGATGAGAAGGCTACTTAGTTGAAATTCCGAAACACAAAACTTGACAAATAAGGCTGCTGCGCAGAGAAACAAGTTGATTGCGGTACTACCAGGGATGTGGTGGGGATTGAACTCAGACGCTCTTGCTTAAGCAAGTGCTCTACCACTACACCAGTAATACATATGCTAAAAGATTCAAAAAATGCCATCTAGGTTACATTGAGTATACAAATTCTTATTACTCAAAATCAGTTTTCATATATAAAATTTAGAACAAGAAGAAAGAACGTTGCTGTATAATATTGCTTATATTAAAGCTGAGTTTGCTTTTTGTCATCTGACACTCATAGTTTAATTTTTGTACTAAAATGCAAGAAGAAAGAAAACATTCTTGTCATGCAAGTAGAAAGACAACATTCTTGTCATGAAAGTAGAAAGACAACATTCTTGTCATGCAATTAAAAAGACAACATTCTTGTCATCAATTAAAAAGACAACATTCTTGTCATGCAAGTAGACAACATTCTTAGCTAAATCTTGATTAAGAAATTTAGAAAGCTTCTAATAATTAATGCTATTGAAAGCTTTGTTAAAATTTTTGTTAAAATCTATAAAACATGTGAATGGCTTCCTCTAGAAATATAACAATCAACTGTCTTTAAAATATGCACAAGATGTTGTGGAGTGATTTTGCTTGAAACCAAACTGAAAATCATCAGCATTATTATGAGATTCAACTCATGTTAAATGATAATGTTAATAAAATACCTACAAATATATTAGAACAAGAAGGAGAATTTGCAATTGCTCTATAATTATCTACATCTGTTAAATCACCAATTTTAGATTTTAGTAAAGGTATTATTGTAGCTTCACAAAATGTTGATTGCAAATGTTCACATTGCAAACACAAATTTAAAAAATACTTAGAGAGACAATCTATGTCCTCCATATTAAAAAGATTCCATAAACAGACCATCTGGGCCAGCAGCCTTTCTTTTTTATTTTTTGCGTTAGCAAAGCATTAGTAACATCTAAAATGGTAACTCCATTATGTGTGTCTAGCAATCAAGACTTTTAACATCTAAAATGGTAACTCCATTATGTGTGTCTAGCACTTTTTGTTCAAAATATGATCTCTGCTGATCATCATTAAATGAATGTTTAAAATGCATCTACCACATAGTGGCAACCTTGTCACCAGTAACTCCGCAATACTAGAAACATAATTGTTTGCTTTTTTTATCACTTATTTTATAGACACTGTCCTAGAATTTTTTAGGATCACCATTATTGATATTATCTGCACATTTATTAGCCTTAATTTAATCTGTATGGTTTTTATAGTATATACATTTGATTGATTAAAAAAAAACAAAAAACTAAGTGCATTTTTTTTGATGAACTTTTAATTTTTTTTTAGAATTTTAGTTTGTAAATGTAGGCATGTTAATATTAAAAAAGCTCAAAGCATTTCAAAGAAAAACTTTAAAAAAGAATAAGTTTTTTCATATTTTTTTTACAAATAAAAGCATTTTAAAATCTTAGTAGATTTTATTAAAGTTTTATGTTAAATAATTTGTAGCAATTTTAACAACTTTCATACTTTATAGGACAAGTGGAAGTTGGTTCCAGCTTTTTTGAAGGTTTTTTTTTTTAATTATAATTTTATTAATCTGCTTTTTTAGTTATTTTAATTTGTACATCTTGTTTATTATTTTTTTGTTATATTATAATATTATAGGTGAAAGGACTTGTAAAACAACACATAGATTCTTTTAACTATTTTATTAATACAGAGGTTAGTATTGTTAAAGTTATACATGCAACAATAAAAATAATAACTGTAATAACAATATTATGAATGCAAATATGTTTTTAAGATTTTATACATTTAATATTTTGCACTAAATGTTAATGGAAATTTTAAGATAAAAGACATAGTAAAAGCTAACGAAAGAGTTCAAACAGATGCTGATCCTGTTTGGTACCTTAAGTAAGTAGTAATAATAACAACACTAATGCCTTAATTTTTTGATTTTTTAATGCTATTTTTAAATGTTGTAACTGCTTCATTTACATCTGAGGGGGTCTTATCTTTATTTACGCCTGAGGGGATCTTATCTTTATTTACACCTGAGGTGGTCTTATCTTTATTTACACCTGAGAGGGTCAAGATCTTCTTAAGTTTTGTTTTTTGTGTTGTTTTTTGCGTTTTTTTTTTTAAATGTAGTTTGAAGTTGAATTGAATGTTTTATTTCCAACCACTAACAAAATTCATAATTTTTTTTTAGATATTTAGATGTTCATGTTGGTGCTCCAGATGTAGAAGAATCTTTTAATGTTTCTCGTCCTGTAGCACCACATGAGGTAAAACATTAGTATATATATATTTTTAGTATATAATAATATTTATTACTTAATATGCATATTTTATTATAACTTGTTATTCCTTCTTAAGTTGCTAAATATAAGCTCGTATTTATTTAAAATTGCTGTCAAAAAACATTCGGTTAAGTAATTATTAATCAATATTTGTAATGTCATATTAAAGATACCTCATATCTTATCATGACTCCCCCTCCCCCCCCCCCCACACACACACATATGTGTGAGGGGAGACCAACTCAAGGAGAGTGTTAAGATAAAAACAAAATTCAACAGTAACTATAGAAAAAAAAAAAAAGAACACAATTTCTTTGTTTATGACACCATTGCATACTTAAGTATATAAATAACAAGCGCTAAAAAACATTATTTAAGCCATTGCTTTAATATTTAATATTTCTTTCAATAAAGGCATCAATTTAACTAGAAAAACTTGAAAACTAGTGAAATTAATTACCATTAATTTCACTAGTTTTCAAACTACTACAGCTTTCTATTATATTATGTATAAAATAATTTTTTTCATTGATTCAGATCTAAAACATTAAACAAAACAAAAAAACTTTATATCCATTTTATTACATTTCATTAATAAACATGTTATGTATTCAAAAATCTATCCCCAAAACACAGATTTTTCTTATATTTATTATACTGTTTTATAATTGATATAATTTGAATATAATATAATTTAATATAATTTAGTAATAAAATAAATAAAATGATTTTAAGATACAAAAATTGTACTTTAAACTGGAGTGACAAAAAATTAAAATTGTTATACAAAGAATGGTGTAAACAAGTTATCTATGAGATTTTGAAAGCCATAAAACAATATGAAATAAACCTCAATTATATTAAACAATATCAATTATAAAACAGTATAATAAGTTTAAGATATTGCTTGATTCTAAGGGTTTTAGTTTGAACTTCAAAAAACATGAGATTTTTCTTTAGATTCTATTAATATACATAGGTACAAGCTGGAATATTTTGAAAATAAAATCTAAAGCATTCCTTCTCAGTCCAAAATTGATATTTTCCGAAACTCAGAAAATAGTGTTTATAAACTATTTTTAATTACACCTTTATTATTTTAGCTATAAATATCATAAAAACCCACATGACCATCCATTGTCTTTGTCTTCAAAATGTAATTAATTTAATATATAATAATACCTTTAATGGTTTGATAACTTTATGGCTAACGTGGTACTAGAATAATTTTTTTGGGTCTGTTCTATACATTACAGAAGCAAAATAAAGTGCATAGAAAACAATTTTATTAAGTTAAACAATAAGATCATATTATATAAATTATATTAAAACGCATGCATGTTTTAACTAATTTATATATATATATATATATTATATAAATTAGTTAAAACATGTATGCGTTTAATTAGTTTAAATTCTCCTAAAGCTGTAAGTGAAAGCCACTTTTTTAAGCTTCAATCCGTGGTGTTAGTTAGTCTCTGCGACAACATATGGCTTTAATGTTTTGTGTTAAATTTTTATGTACAGCCCCGCATGTATGCTCTGAGAAAAGTCCAAGACGTTTATATATATATATATATATATATATATATATATATATATATATATATATATATATATATATATATATATATATATATATATATATATATATATAATTGTTACATGTACTAAACTTTTGCAGGGTTTTGATGCAGAGATATAACTGAATTGGTGTTACCAGCATTTCATCCAACAGTTTGAGAATGTTACCACAGCTGGGTCCATCAAATCCGCCACTATTATACCATTGTACCCATAAAAAAGGATTTCAGGCCCTCATTTTTGGCACAGCGGCCTTGTTTGTCAAGGCTCATGTTTATGAGCTATAGAGTTGAGAGAGGATTATAATTAAATAGCCTTCTTGTCTGTAGTGGCCTTCTCGGCCTTCAGGAGGTGAATTAAAGTAAATATATAATAATATCCTGCATCTTGGTACTGATAGTAATCTGAACTTAAGGAGGTAAAAGTGTTCAAGTCACCTGATGAGCTAATACAACGTTTCCCACCATGACTCTATAATAAATTGTTTTGTTATTCTGAGAAAAATTAATAAAATTATGCAAAATCTCTTACTAGTAGATCTTTAATGTATACAACATATTTCAACATTGAGTTTTCAAGTTCATTTTTCTTTACATTTAAAAAAGCATTTTTTTGTAACTGTAAAACTTTTCTAGAGCATGAGAACGCTTTATAGCCGTAACAATTTTTTTCAACACCTAGTTATAAAATCCCATACTGTAAACAATGTGAGAATAATAACTATTATAAATTTTTTGATAATAAATGAACTAAAATACTGTCATTTAAATTATATTATAAAATATTAAAGCACACAAATCTTTTTTTAAATCTCTAAAAATATCTCAAACAAATTTTCTGATTTTTATTTATATCAAATAATGTATCAGTAGAGACTTTATTTGTTTGGAGTTTAGGCTTTAGTACTGCATAAAATAAAATGTTGCAGCAAATTATAAACAAATAAAAATCTATTAGTGGATAATTGTAATGAATTTTCAGCCTTAACTAGAAACTTTAGAACAGTTAAGTTTATTTGCTCTGACATCTTTTTATCATTGGAAAGATTCTTCTGAACAGCAGGTGTTCAGGTGCATGACCTTTAGATGAAAACAATATGTGCAGAATGAGTTTAATCTCTTTCAATGCAGAAAATTTTATTTGACTCAATGATAAATCTCTCAAATTAAAAATCTTGTGGTTGTGCTTGTCTTAAACAACAAATTGAACGTAAGTATTGATTGTCAGTTGGAGCAACTCTTCCAATCTTTATAAGCAACTCTCTTCCACTTTTCCCAACCTCTTCAATCATTTTAATAGGCTTTCCTTGCTATGAACAAGATTATTTGTATTTTTAATAAAATATTTTAGATAAAATTTAATAAATTAATAAAATATTTATAAAATAGAATAACCATTTTGGCATAGAGAGAATTTTTGCAATGGCATCAAAATCAAGTTGGAAATACATTTATATCAAAACTGAAACCTTAGTGTACATAGTCTCAAACTAGTGTCACCTATGTTGGCCTACTACAAAGTAAGTAGTTGTCCATTTTGTTATAGCAACAAAAACAAACCGAATTTCTAGATTCATTATAATTTTTTCTCTTAAAAGATGAGCCATTTAAAATGTAATATTTATCCTGGGTAGATTATAAAAATAATATCTACTTTTATTATTAATAAAAATAAATGTTTTTAAAGTAAAGAAGTTATAAAAAGTTATAAAATTTTTATACAAATTTTAAAAATTTTAACAATTAGTATTCATAAACAAGGCATCAAGCTTTAAGAGCTTTATTAGTGAAACTATTGAAGGTATTATTATATATTAAGTTAACCACATTTTGAAGACAAAGACAATGGATGGTTGTGTGGGTTTTTACGATTTTTATGATAAGAGATTGCTAAAGTAATGAAAAATGATACTTTTTAAAACACTATTTAATCATTTATATTACATAGATTGTAGTATTTACTCATTTATACCACAGATTATAGAAATTATTCATGTCAAATTCAGTGAAAAACATTCTCATTGAATTCATACTCAAGACCTGTGTTTCATAAGAAGTTAAATTTAGTCCAATTTTTATGCTTGTGAAATCAATAACATTAATAAAAATTTATTTTTAGTGCCGATTGCGTGATCTAACTTATTCTGCTCCAATCACTGTTGATATAGAGTACACAAGAGGAAATCAGGTTATTATATATATGCATATATGTATATATGTATATATATATGTATGTATATATGTATATATGTATATATATATATATATATATATATATATATATATTTATATATATATATATATATATATATATATATATATATATATATATATATATATATATATATATATATATATATATATATATATATATATATATATATATCATTAGATGTTCATACTAGGATACTTTATTGTTATAGAGAGTCGTAAGAAACAGTTTACCAATTGGGAGGTAAGTTTTTTTTTAGTGTTATGTATTGGCTTGACAGTTATTAAATATTTAATATTAACTTTGTTAATCATTTTTAAAAATACAAAATTAAACAAAAAAAGTCTTGATTTCAATTTATTCCATTTATTTATGTTACGCTGAATTTGCATATTTTATTTCAGCAATGTTTGCATATGAATTCAGCAATGTTGTTGCCGAATTCCCAAAATACGCAGAACCTAAGCAAACTCATGTGAACCTGGAAGATTATTTTACGATCTGTGGAACTACCGAGTTCTATCAGCGGTTTTTGAGTTGTTTTTTAAACATTTACATCGTTTATTGATTTGTTTTAAACATTAGCTCATTTAAACATTAGAGTAATTTAAATTAAACAACACCTTACTTAACTCATAGTTACTACTAAGCAAAAAAAGTTCTAAATTTGCATTTATAATCTAGAATTATTCTTTTTTCAAAGTTTTTCAAAAAAATGTTTTCTTTATTAGTTATTTTAACGAAGTTTTTTACTTAAACTATTTTTTTAGATACTATTGCTGGAGTTTTGTATTTTTAACTCAGTTTCTATTTTTAGATTAAAAAAAAAAAAAAAAGTAAATAAAACAAGAAAAAGAAAAGTGAAACAAAAATATCTGAATCTGAAAAAAAAGATGAATTTTGGGTTTAGACTCTACATTAGATGAATAAAATTAAAATTAGTAAAGATTACCAAATCTATTTAACCACTTAAAAATTTTTTAAAACCTTGACCACTACCAACTGAATCTAATCGTACTAACTCTCGCAAAGTCTTTTCTTCTTTGAGGACATCATTGACAGTTGACTGATAATATTTGGTGGATTAAATACTATTACGTTCCAAAAAAGAATTTAATATTTCATGTTTTGTACCAACTTTGTATTTTTCACCTCTTTTTTTAATTATCACCCTTATTAAATTAGCTGGATCTCCATGTCCATAATCAAACTGCCAATAAGCACATTATCACCTGTTTTCAGAAGATCTAACTGTTTATTTCAAACTTTTCTTTGCCTGTTATTTCAACTTTTTCACAAGTTATTTCAACTTTTCTTTGCCTGAATACACAATTTATTTCAACTTTTCTTTGCCTGAATACACAAGTTATGAGCAGCCATTTCTCTCTTTTTAATTGCTGGGTGGATAGAAGCTAAGGATAGAAGCTGCTAATTGCTGGGTGGATAGAAGCTAAGGATAGAAGCTGCTAATTGCTGGGTGGATAGAAGCTAAGGATAGAAGCTGCTAATTGCTGGGTGGATAGAAGCTAAGGATAGAAGCTGCTAATTGCTGGGTGGATAGAAGCTAAGGATAGAAGCTGCTAATTGCTGGGTGGATAGAAGCTAAGGATAGAAGCTGCTAATTGCTGGGTGGATAGAAGCTAAGGATAGAAGCTGCTAATTGCTGGGTGGATAGAAGCTAAGGATAGAAGCTGCTAATTGCTGGGTGGATAGAAGCTAAGGATAGAAGCTGCTAATTGCTGGGTGGATAGAAGCTAAGGATAGAAGCTGCAGTACTTGGCATTGAGTTGCTCTTAAGATCGATATTATTAGAATACATTGTTACTAATAATATACAATAACATTGTTACTAATAATATATGTACTATTTATCCCACTTCCAAAACTTTCAAAATCTTAATTAATTGAATTTAATACAGTTATTTTGTTATTTATACTTTGTGATATATCAAATAATAGTGTAATAGCATCTACACTAGTAACAAGTACTGATATGTCATCTTGAAATATATTTTTTTCACTAGTTATTTCCTCTTGTAAAACAGCATCTTTACTACTAACATTAAGTACTGGTACGTCGTGATTTTGTCCAGTTTGTTCTTTCCCTTCCAACAAAAAATCTATATCTTCTTTAAAAACTCCATTGTTAATTTTCATTAAATATACCAGAGGAATTAGTGAAGATAATGTCATTATAGGTTGCTGACCAAACACAACACTCTATGCATCATTTTAGTAGCTTTGTGATAAGTAGTATTAATTCCCCATTGAATCAGTGTAATGCAAAACTCCATTTATTTGTTTTATTGACTTTCATCTATGCAACCAATGCTTTTTTTTAAAGTTGAGTTGCTTTGCTCAACTGAAACTTGATTTTGTGGATATCGTGGTCATTAACTAATTGTAAGTTTTCCTACAACATGAATATCTAAGCTTGTATATTCCCTTCCATTATCTGATTGTAAAATATTGGGTGCCACAAAGTCTAGAAAAACATTATATAGTTCTATGGCAACTTCAGATGCTTTTTTTTTAACAATAGAGGGACGCAAAATACTATATTTTGTTAAATGTTCTTGATAGTGAAAGATAAACTTAAAATCACCATCAGGCAAACATAGAAAATCAACAAGATCAACTTGTTCTCTTTGATTAAAGTCATTAACTGTAATAGGATGGGCAGCAATTCCTTTATGAACAGGTTTCTTTGAGTTTTCAGTACATTTTTCACATTTGCTTATAAAACTCTTGACAAAAGCTAATGTTATATTACTGTAATGTTCAGCAATTTTTTATGTATTTGTTTCTTTATGGCCACAAGAAGTATGCAAGGATTATAGTCATAATATTATTATATTCTGTTTTCATAATTCGTCTGTCTAATATTTTTTGCAACTTTTGTTATTCCATCTAAAACAACTAATTTATAGGTACTTTTCACATAAAAATAATGCATTGGAGAAGTTAAATTTTATTCAGAGTTTAAAATTTCAAGTGATTTTTGCTTTTTATAGTTTTTCACTTCAGTTGACATTTTATATTAACTTTAAATAATTTTAAGAATTTTGAACTGTAGGAATGATTTTGCTTTTTCTCGATTATGTGTCATAATAATATTTCCCTGATTCAGCAACAACAGTGCTGAATACATATAATACACACAATTTTACTGATTTCACAAGTTCGACAAAATCGCAAATGTTTCTTTTCTTAGATAGTGTATGTATATTTGTTTGTATATTTACATGTACATTTTACTTGCATACAAAATACAGTTAACGGAGATAGGTGAGGCTCTAGGTATGGCGAAAACAACTTTTCATGATCAAGTTGCTAGTTTTCTGAACAGCAAAACAGGTTGTTAAGGATTACTTCAACTGTGTCATATTTAAAGGGATCCCAAACCTCCAAGTCATATAAAAGAGAAGAGATTGATTTAATGAACATACGAAGAAATCAATGAAGAAGTCATGTTCTAAAACTCTTTGGAATATAACGCTCTTGAATAAATTATCAAGTCTGTAGATTGTGGTGTATATTATGTTGACTTTTTGGCCTACAATAAAACGGAGAAGGCAAGCTTTGACTAAAATAAAAAAGTTAGTTTTTCTTGGTATTCATTTATTCTTTTGTTTTAATCAAAAAAATTTAGCCCATACATTTTTTTTTATCATTCTCTTTAATATGAACACAACATGTCTTGGAGGTTTGGGATCCCTTTAAGACAGTATTATATATGGTTGAGGGAGCCACCATAAGCAAAGAAACTTTTTTAAAGCATTTTTCAACTTTTTTAAAACCAGATGCTAACTATTTTTTAACAAAATTTTTTAATGTTATTCACCTCATTAAGGCTGAGAAGGCTTCTAAAGTCAAGGAGGCTTTACTGTAATTACAACCCTCTCTTAACTCTGTAACTCCAAAACACGTACCTTGACAAAAAAAGCTGCAGAAACAAGTTGAGGATGGTACTACCAGGGATGTGGTGGGGATCGAACTTTAGTTAGTTTAACATACACCATAGTTAAAGTATTTGAAAAAATATTTACAAAAACATATTTTTACTCATCTGTTAAAAAAATAATCTGCAAACTTAGTCAACAGACTTTATCTGAATCGCTCTTGTAAAGCAAATCTCCTTCTATAATGCAACCATTAGTGAACAATCAACTTAGATAAAAGTCTCTCTGTCAATAATATTTACCTTGACTTTAAAAAAGCATTTGAAAGAGTCCCACATACACATCTTTTAAAACTAAAAGCCTTTGGAATTAATGGTCTGATTTTCAATTGTATAAAAAAACTTTCTAACAAAATGAAGACAAAGAGTAACGATAAATGGTAATTATTCTGATTGGGTACCAATAAAAAGTGGAGTTCCCAAGCAAAGTTCTGTTCTTTCAGCACTATTATTCATGAAACATTAAATTACGTTAATAATGATTCTAATATGATTCTTAAATGCAGCACTTTTTGCCAATGAAACAATAATTTACCCTCTTACTAATATGCATTCACACACCCTACTTCAAAATAATATTCGTATTTTAGTTGACTGGTCAACTAAATGTGGGATGAAATTTAATATAGATAAATGTTCAGTCTACACCTATGCTACAAAAGCAAACATCATTTATAAACTATGTATGATCTAGTGATACTAGATCAAACATAGTTTATAACATCTACTTAAAGGCAAACAACAATTTGAAAAAATGCTAAGAGGAACATCTAAATTAGTTGATGGATTAAATAATCTTCCAAAAACCATGATTGATTCAAGAGGACATTCAAACTATAAACTTTAGACACCACATACATAATATTTATTTGTGACAGGCAAATATGTTTGCATGAAAGGCAAATATATTTATTTAAATATATGTATGTGGTATATTTTTATATATTATGTATGTGGTATATTTTGTATATGTATGTGGTATATCTATAGTTTATAGTTTGAATATATACTATATATATTCAAACTATAAACCGTAGTTATAGTTTGACCAGGGGCATGCTGATTGAACTAGTACTGGGTAATTTAAAACTTCTCTTTTAAAAAGTGAGTGTTCTTAATAATCTGAAAAAATTTAAAAAAATTGTATAAAAAATATTAATGTAAAAAATAAAAGTGTCAAAAATAATAGTGTAATAAAATAATAGTATAGTAAACAAATTAAAAAAAAAATTTTCAATTTACTCTTTAATATAATTTTTTTTATATTTTTGGGAATAATAAAAAGGTAAAAATGACTGTATTGTCCTCTAGAACAATAGGATGTTGATTAAAATCAATGGAAAAAAAAAAAGAGCTTTTAAATTGCACAAGACAAAATTATTATTATTTTTTTAAATACGTCTAAATGTAGTCAGAAGCTCTATATAATGATTTGGTCTTTTCAGATGAAGTTGATCATGATTTTCACAGGGCATCTAATTTGAACCATCTTAAGTTGTATTTTTTTATCAATGTCTCCTTTTGTATCCTTTAATAGTATCAATGTCTTCTTTTGTATCCTTTAATAGTATCTCCATTTGTCTCCTTTAATAGTATCAACGTATTCCATGTATCAACATTTTATGTATTTATATTAATATAATTTACTTGGTGTGTTTACCTATTATTTATAAAGTTCATAGTTTATATAATTGTTTTATCAAAAGAAGACTTTTTTAGAATGCCAATCATGCTGCGTAGCTCAAACTGCGTACTTGCAGGCAAAAATGAAATAGAGTTAGCCAAGTTAAACGAATGTCCTATTGATCCAGGTTGGTTTCTTTAATTTAAGTTTGGCTTTTAGAATAGAAGTTTTTAAAATAAAGTGAACCTAAGATATTTAGTTAATAAAAACATTTTATTTACAGGTGGATATTTTGTTGTTCGTGGCTCTGAAAAAGTTCTTCTTATTCAGGAGCAGCTGTCAAAAAATAGAATGATTGTTGAACTTGATACCAAGAATCATCAAGTGAGTTGCTCAGTTACAAGGTAATAAAATAATTGCTATAGTTACTAAGTAACAGTTAAATATTTTTAATTTTTTGATGACTTGTTAATTGAATAAATCTTTTATTTTTTCATGTCTAAAAAAAGTATGCAAATGTTATGTATGTTAAGTATTCAAAGGGACTGGTACTGAGACTTCTAATTTTTCTTGAGGTTAACTTTGTTATGAATAAAAAATAGGTAGAGCATAAGAGTAATGGGATTTTTGACACTAAAAAGTTTTATTTTCTTTTTCTGTATTTACAGACACTAAATTCTTTAAACTCACAAAACTTTAATTTGAATGAAAAATTAACTCAATTAACTAAAACAAGGTAAAAATGTTGTAAAATGGAAATATTTTGTTTCCAGCTTCTCTGCATTTGACTCTTATGTCAAGTTGAATGAATAAAAATATCCTATTTGATTTTGATTTCTTAAATTTGTTTTTATGATTTTTGCAAATTACAATTTTTTTTTAGGAAATATATAATTTTTATTTGTATTTTTTAATAATAATTTTTTAGTTAGTAATTTAGTGATTTTTTTTTAGCAAGTTATAAACTGAATACCTTTTTATATATCCCGCAATAGTTTTACAGATATATATATATATATATATATATATATATATATATATATATATATATATATATATATATATATATATATATATATATATATATATATATATATATATATATATATTCGTAATATATATGAATGTATTAATAAATATATATATATATATATATATATATATATATATATATATATATATAATCCTGGGTCTACTCAAAGTCGACAGCGATTATTTTTTACGCCATAATTCGACATAAAAGATTTTCTTTTTTAATTCATTTTTCACTAACAGAAAAAAAACAACATAGAAATATTAAAATACAAGTCTATATATTTATTATTGTTGACTTGATGCAAGATTTACGAGTAGAATAAGTCTACTTATAGTTGAAAAATAACATATTATATAATGTCTAAATGCTAATTTTTTTTTTAAACTGGTCATATATTATTTTAACTAAATAGTTTATCTATATTTTAAACAAAAATTATAATAAATATATCTTTATATTTCAAACAAAAAATGCAATCTCTTAACTATCGACCTATAGATCGTATATGTAAAACGAGTAAATATACGTACTTTTAAAAAAAGTTATTGTTTATAGTTTTCCGCATTTTTTTTTGTTAATGTTTTTCATAGAAATCTCTTGAGTATAATATAGACATTACAATGGTATCTTTTTTTTAAATTTCCATTGAACTAATCGTTACTAAAATTCATTCAAACGTAAAGTCGACAGGAAATCTGTTGACTTATGAAAATTGTTGACTTGACGATGGTTATAGAGACATAGTTTGTCGTATATATGTATATATATATATATATATATTTTATATATATATACATATATATATATATATATATATATATATATATATATATATATATATATATATATATATATATATATATATATATATATATATATATATGTATATATATGTATATATATGTATATATATACATATATATATATATATATATATGTGTGTGTATATATATATATATATATATATATATATATATATATATATATATATATATATATATATATATATATATATATATATATATATATATATATATATATATATATATGTATATACGGAAAAAAAACACATCTAAACTACTTTTCAGTATTTGTGTTAATAAGATATAAAATATTCTAATAATTCTAAACGGGAGGTAATCCACTGGTATTCAGAGTGGTAGCCCTCCTATGAAGACCAACTCAACATCAAAGAAGTAATCCACTGTTGTTTGTAGTGGTTGTTTCTCTTTCATTGCATTGGTGGAAATCGAGGATTGAGATAAAACTAAACTCACTGACCAACAAAAGAATTGTATAGCTTTGATGATTAACAAAGCATTTGAAGAGCTAAAGGATGACTTTCAAGTGAAACTAAATCAACAAACTAAACTATTTGAAGTGAAATTAAAGGAAAAAGATGCAGAAATAGCTGAACTTAGTGAGAAAGTAAAAAGACTAGAAGAACACAATGCAAATTTACCACCTTCTAGTTCACCTGCTGTTTGTTACAGCCAAATTGCTAAGCAACTAGCCAAACCAGGTTCTGAGCTGTATGATGCTAGCATCAAAGTGTCAAAAAGTCATGAAATATTATCCAGTAAAAAGTCTAAAAATGTTGTAATTTTTGGTTTGCCTAACTCACAAAAAACTATAATCGAGGATCGCAAGACAGATGACAGGAACATGGTCAACAAATTAATACGTTCGCTGAACAGACGAATAATAATAAAATCAACATTCAGATTAGAATCTAAAGTTCCCTTGGTAAACAATGCATCTAAACCGTTAGTTGTTGAATTTGAGAATGAAGTAGCACAAAACGAGATGCTGGCTGCAGCAAGGGAACTGTCAACTATTGAGGCCTACAAAAAAGTATAAACCAAAACCTGAGTAATGTAAAACTTCCTATTTATTTAAAGCAAAATACTAGTACTAACTATAAACCAATTAAATTTTATTATACTAATGCTACCTCCTGTAACTCTAATAAATTATCTGAGCTGTCCACACTTGCTTTGGCATATGAAATTGATGTTATCGCAATTGCAGAAACTTAGTTTAAATTGGATTCGATTAAAATAATTGATGGCTATGAACTGTATCAGGCAGATAGAAATAGAATTGGAGGTGTTGCCATTTATGTAAATAAAAGACTTACAAATATAGAAATTGTAAATGTGCATCTTAACAACAAAGAGATCGAACAAGTCTGGTGCTCAATAAATTGTAATAATTTTCATTTAATTGTTGGTTGTGTATATAGACCACCAAAGTCTACAGCTGATTACTCAAAATTGATTCTAGACTCAATCAGAACCGCTTCAAAACTCAAAAGTGGAAAAAAATACACTGATCTCATAGTGGTCGGAGATTTCAATTTTCCTTATATAGAATGGACAGATGATGGTCCAATAATTCATTCAAATGGAAACTCAATTGAACATGAATTTATTAAAGTTTTAAATGATTGTTCTCTATACCAAATAGTAAATTTTCCAACATTCAAACAAAATGGCTCTGTTTCAGCAGTTAACACCCTTGATCTTGTTTTAGTTTGCAATCCAAATTGCATTGATTTTCTTCAATGTGGTCCACAGTTAGGCCACTATGAAAAGGGAAGATACCATTACTCCATCACTTAACAATATTTTACTAGTCTTAGTAACAATACAGTACTCACAAAAGATAAGTTTTGCTTTAAAAAAGGTATTTTTTTTCAAATGAATAAATACTTGAAACAAGTCAACTGGGTTGAGCATTTTTATAACAAATCAGCCTGTGAATGTTATGAGTTATTTTTGCATACATATAATGAATCTTGTCGATTGTTTATTCCTATTTTGAATAATAAAAAAAAGAATAGTCAACCCTGGTTGGATGCAAAAGTTAAAAAAGCAATAAAGAATAAACATTCTATGTTTTATTCAAATTTGCATCGGCAAAGTCAAGAATCTCGAAAGGCTTTTAACAAAATGTGTGCTTATGTTAAAAAGCAAATCAAAAGATCAACTCGAGAATACGAAATGGATTTAGTAAAGAAAGCAAAGCTTGCACCAAATCTTTTATTCTCATACGTAAATAAAAAACAAAACATTTAAACGCAAATTAGAGCAATCAAGAACAAAAATGATCAAGCTACAAATGAGATATCAAACATTTCAGATATATTAAATAGGCAATTTCAGTCAGTCTTTGTTAATGATAATGACCAACCAATACCCGAATTCTTGCAAAGATGCGAAAACCAGTGCGATTGCAGTAAATTATCTAATATAATTACCTATGAAAAAATTCTCAAAATGTTAGAAGGTATGGATGAGTCAAAAGCAATGGGTTTTGATGAAATTAGTCCGTTTGTTTTAAAGCATGCTGCAGAAGGTTTTGTGGACCCAGTTGTTCATATTTTCAAATTAAGCTTTGACACTGGATGTGTACCTTACCACTGGTCTGTTGCAAATATATCACCAATTTACAAAGGGGGATCAAAACTTGAACCAGAAAACTACAGACCAGTATCCCTAACATCTGTGATTTGTAAAATGTTCAAAAAGCTCATTTGGGACACAATTCTGCAACATTTAGTTTCAAATAGACTTATAACTGAGGAGCAAACTGGTTTTGTTCCAAACAAATCATGCACAACAAATCTTATTGAGACAATTGACACAATTACATTTGAAACTGTAAAAGGTAAACCGTTATGCGTCATATATCTTGACTTCGCAAAGGCTTTTGATAAAGTAGAACACAAAAAATTATTGACAAAGATTAAAGCGTATGGTATAACTGGTAAAATATATAACTGGATTGAAAGTTTTCTTGCAAATAGGAAACAAAGAGTTGCTATTAGTAATACAGTTTCAGAATGGGTATCAGTTACCAGTGGCCTGCCTCAGGGTTCAATTTTGGGTCCAATGTTGTTTCTGCTATTCATAAATGACCTCCCAGAAGTTGTGCTAAACACATTTAAAATGTATGCTGATGATAGCAAAATAATAGCCATAGAAGATTCCATTGATAAACAAGCGGAAATACAAACCGACCTTGTGAAATGGTGCAACAATTGGGGTATGGAACTAAACTGCAAAAAATGTAAGGTGATGAGATTCGGCAATCAGAAAGTTTTTAGAGGTATTGATAAAACATACACAATCAATATAAATGGAATGATTTATGACCTCTCAAACAGTGTATTAGAAAGAGATCTAGGTGTCTTTGTACAACCGGATATGAGGTGGAAGTATCAAACGCAAGTATGTGTTAAGAAAGCTTCAAAAATACTGGGGTTATTGAAAAATGCCTTTGAAAGTAGAGATTGTTTTATGTGGAAAATTTTGTATACTACTTATGTGCGACCTCATCTTGAATTTGCGGAGTCCTTCGAATGTGGCCGAAATCTCAATGCTTGAAAGAGTTCAACGTAGGGCCACAAAATACCATACTCAAACCGAATGCTAAGTTACGAGAAACGGCTAGTTAAAATGGATTTAATTAATTTAAATCTCAGAAGAAAACGAGGAGACCTTGTTCGTTTATATAAGATATTAAACAATCTAGAATTTGTCAATCTTAATGTCAATCAAGTCTATAAGTCAAGCATTAAATTAGATGGCCCATGTTCTTCCATTAGAGGTCTCAAACATAAAATTAGAATGCAGTGTTTTACTCCTCGCGAAATAAATGACTTTCATGCATCGGTTAGCTCCAGAATCCATTTCTTCACAAACAGAGTTTGCCAAATTTGGAACAAACTTCCGGAAAAAGTTGTAGATTCCGAGAATTTGAATAGTTTTAAAGCAAGTTTAGACGAATGGCTTAAGAAAAATAAGAAAATATTAATTTAAAAGAAAAAAAAAAAAAAAAAAAGTACTGGGCTGCTATAGCTGAACGTTGCAACGTCTCAGCTTGTGGATAAGATCCATGCAGTTTACCATTTTGTATATATATATGTATATATATGTATTTATATATATATATATATATTAAGTTTAAAAAAGGAATACTAATATGTTAATTATTAAATATTAAGTTATTTTTGTATTTATAAAGTTTAGTCATGAAGAACTATTACAAAGATTAAAATGAAAACAAAGAAAATAATAAAAAAATGTTGACCGTCCAAAAAAACAGTTGACCTGCAATTCCAAGGGTTAGCTGGTCAAATTGACCACTCGCCTCCGATTTCTTATTTTATACATGTATATATACATATACATATATATATATATATATATATATATATATATATATATATATATATATATATATATATATATATATATATATATATATATTTATGTATATATATATATATATATATATATATATATATATATATGTATTGACTATAAGATGAGGATATATATATATCCTCATCTCGTAGTCCAAAGACACTTTTATGGTAAAAAAGAACTCCTTTAACATTTTAACAACTTCAACAATTAAGCTACATTTTAATGTCAATCAGAAGTTAAACAATTAAAATAATGCGGAAGTACATTAAGTTTTATCGTTTTTTAAAAAATCGCATTAATAAAATTGTAAGACTTAATAATAAAATAAAAATAAAGTTTTTTTGTGACAAATTGCTTTAAAAGACTTTGGTAATTAGAACTTGATAAATGAGTTGGATACTTGTAAAGCTAAAAGATAAAGGTGTTTCAAACTTGCTTTTTTTTTTTTTTGCTAAGAGCCTTTTATATCTGTTTCAGTTTATGCTTTTTTTTGTTTTGTTTGTTTTGATTTTGTTTTTGTTTCGATTTGTTTCTTTACTCTTCTGTGAACTTTGTTCAGATGGTTTCAGATGGTCAGAATTTTTGTTGTCTTAATATCAGATATAGTCAAACAAGTAATTTTTTCAAACAAGCAATTTTTTTTGTTTAATCAAGTTGAGAAATGATTACATACCTACTATCATACTCAACTGTCATTATTGTATAACGACAGTATTGACGTTTACACTGATGTTTGTACATATAGTTATAAGTGGTTTTTTATATTTGAATATTACACATGGTCATTTACATTTGTTTACATTTGCATAATAATAATAGTAAAATTTTATTTAATTATAATTTATTTAAATGTAATCTTTGTACTTGCAATTTATTTTGTTGAGAAAATGTTAAGGTTTTCATCATCATTTTGAATTATAATTTTTAAGGATGAACAAATTGTAAATTAATTGAATGATTCCAAAACTATGATTTGCATGATTTGTGAGTAAATGTTTTTCTATATTTTAAGCAAACTTTGTGTGTTTAAAACTTAAAGTTTAGTTCAGTTTATATTTAATAAAGAAAACTGAATCTTTCCTATTCTATTTCTTGTTCTCACATCAACAACATCGGTTAAACATAGGTTAAACACATCAACATTCTGTATATTTTTTAATATAATTTTTAGCTTTACTCCATTGCAAAACTAGTTGAATATTGTCTTTATTTTGTTGAATAACAAAGAGGATTAGAGCAAAATTTAAAAAAGGAATGACCTTGATTTTGATAGCCTCCTCTGGAGCCTTGTAAAATGAATTTTGTTTGAAAAAATAATCCAATTGTACTTATTTTTTTTCAAAATAAAATTTGAAAAATATGCATTTGAAAATTACATATTTTTCAATAGAAAACTCTTGACAATAAACACCTATTTATTTTTCAATGTAAAAAGGTGCTATCTGATGTTAAGCTCAATTATTCTCAGTTCACTAAATCTCATATCTTATCTCTGAAGTTAGGCTAGAGACTTTAATGAATGGTTACTCTCTAACTGAGTTCTTTTCTTCATGTTTTGTTTACTACTGACCTTTCATGGAAACCATATATCCAATCAATTGCTAAATTAGCATCTGTTAAGGTTACTTCTCTTCATCATGCATGCCATTATCTTACTCCTGATTCCATTTTCTGCCTATACAAATTCGACCCTGTATGCTGGTTCTTCTAATGGTTCTTTTTCTCTTTTCGACAATATTTCCAAAAGCTGTATCTGTTTCCTTTTATTCTTTTAGTTTTTTTCCCCACTCTATAACCCTTTCAAATTTTTTTCCAACTGGTTTTCACTCATTTTTAAGTCTTCCGTCAACTGTCTCCTTGCTCTTAAATCCTATTCTTTATTTTCTAGTAACTCCCTACTTAATAGTGGTTGCATGCAGCCTTGTTGGGAGTATACAAATAAAAATAAATAAATTTAAAAAAAAAAAAATTTTTTTAGTAATTTTTTTATTATTTGCTATGTAATTCTGCTATACAATATAGTTGCATTTATTTAGAGTATCCGCTTGAAAAGTGGTTACAATTGGTATAAAAAGTTTATAAATTGGTTTGTTTTTTGCTTGGATACAGGTCTTCAGTAGCTCAGTGGTTTAGTGTGCTTTACTCAGTTCTATCATCCGAACACTCCTTGGATTCAAATCTGTTAAGCATAAAAACTTTTTTTAGTTTCTTCTATATTGTTGCTTTTTTAAATGCAAAAAAAAAGTTTAAGCAAAAAAAAATTATATTCTTCAGGGATTATCTTTTTCTGGATATTTTCGGAATTCCGGATATTTTTTTCAACTTTTAGTTTTTCTGGAAATCCCAAACATTTTCAATACATGCAAGTTTAGGTATTTTTGTAATATATTTGTTTTTAAAGCTTTTTTACTTGTTACTCATAGAAAAATTATGAAATGTGTCAAAAAAATTTAGAAACAACTTTTTTTTAAATACACATTTACCAAATGTAAAGTTGAAATTTTGTGCTAAGAAGAAAAAGATAATTAATCTTGTCACACACTATATTCTTCCTTAAATTTTCCTGCTTGTATTTGAAAAAACAAATGTTTAATGTTTAGTGACTCGCAGTGGAGTGCTGCTACATCGACTGAGGGTTTGGGATGGGAAAGCAATCGTTTCATTCATCATTCTTCGTTTTTTCTTTTTCGAAAAAAACAGTATAGCTTATAGTAAGCAGAAAAAGTGAGCAAATGCTTATCAAAACACGCTTTAGGAAGTGTATATATATATATATATATATATATATATATATATATATATATATATATATATATATATATATATATATATATATATATATATATATATATATATATATAATTATAATTATAATTATATATTTTAAAAGGAAAACAAATATTACAAAACAAATACTCTCATTATTTTTAAATTTAAGTTTAGTTGATTTGTGTATCCAAATAAAATTAATTTTTATTTTCTAACCTGGCTGGGTTTTATGTTTTTGGGCTGGGCTGGGCTTTGCGCAATTTAGAAACAAGTTAGAAACAAGCTAAAGTGAAATTAAAAAGAAAATAAGGAAAAACAAATTCCGGATTTTTTCCGGATATTTTATGCAAACAATTTTCCGGATTTTTAAAATATGACTAGAATGATCTATGAATTTTTTATTATACATATATTATACACCATCTTTACATGACCCGCCAACTCAACTTAATCTACTGATGCTTAGGTTTACAGATGTTATTATATAAGATTATCATATTAAATACTTATATTAGTGAATATATAAATATCATTTAAACCTAAATCTGAAATAGTTGAGTCTTCCAGTGTGCATTTTTTTTTTGTTACATCTTGATATTTCCATATAAATTCAGTGTAATTTTGTTTCTATTTCAGTGCAACACATGAAGTGAAAAGTAGAACAGCTGTCATACAAAAGCATGGAAAGTTTTATTTGAAGCACAACTCATTTACTGAGGTAAAAAGCAACATCTTGTTTATAACACATTCTGACTAATTTAATAATATTGAATTTATTTATCAAACAAATTTATTATAATAAAAAATAAGTATATATAGTATCTTAAGAAGCAGGTATGTGGAGTCCCAAAATGACTCCGGCTTTATAACTTTATTTTTTCATGGTCTCTGGTGTCCAGAGACACTAAACATGTTGGTTAATTAATGATCTACTTTACAAAAAAAATTTATATTTAATAAATTGATTTAGATTTTGAAATAGATTTGATTGAATTCAAATCTTGTGATTGAGCTGGCTATTGAAATAAGTCTGCTTTGTTTTCATTCATCTACAGTCAGTCTGCTTTGTTTTCATTCATCTGCAGTCAGTCTGCTTTGTTTTCATTCATCTCATTCGTTCATCTACAGTCAGAAAAATAAGTATCTGAATAAAACATTTATTTATAAAAAATAAACATGCATGAAAACATACTTAAATTTGATTGTTCTCAAAACATCTAAAAACCGAGGTCAAGTTATCACAACTAAATATAATATTTGAGGTCAAGATCAAAGTGTGATCCGACCTGCTTCCCTACAAAGCCTGGTATTTGTTCTCATCAATGTTTTCAGTAGCATCTTTAATTAACAAATTTTACATTTTATTTCTTTTATTACAAGTTGAAAATTTTTAAGTTTTTTTTAATGTCAAACAAAACAAATATTATTTGTAATCTTTATAATTTAGTTAGCTGAGGTGCTCTGTGTTCACAAAAAGATAAGCAAAAGTTTGGATTATTTAAAGGAAGCTAGTGAAACTTTTTCTACAGATGTTCAGCTGACAAAATAGAAGGCTTGGCTTCAAAAAAGAAAATTTTCAAGACAATTGAGCTGGCAAGAAAATAAATAAGCCAGCAATCAAATCAAGAAGCTATTCAAAGTATAGGGATAGAGGAACAAACATTTAAAGACGCACTTCGAAGTCTTCCCAAATTAGTGCACAACCTTTAGAATAAAAAAGATACTTTCACGTGTAAAAAAGCTCTAGAAGGAATACAGTTTTTCCTTTCTGTTATTCATTCATCAAGTTAGTGTAGAATGAGCATTTTCAGCACTTAAATTTCTGATTACAGACCAAAGAAATCATATGGCATCAGATCTTATTGATGATTTGTTATTTCCAAAGACAAACAAAGAATACAATTGATTTGCTTGAGCTTTAGTTTAGGGTTAATAATGTATAGAAATAAATGTATATTTACCGAAAAACATTTTTCTTTTTAAATGTTATATGTGGTGGTAGAGTAGTGATAGAAATGCATTCACTTTGTAAACATAAAAGTTTATTAAAAATTGGTCAGGATTTGGATAGGCAAATGTGATAAAAAAAAAAATTCCAAAATTTGCAATTTTTGTTCATAAAGTCCTTAGAAAGAGGGGACCAAGCCGGAGCCAGACAGTTCTTCAGAGCCTGAGCCAAAGCCATAAAAAAAACTTTTCAGTTTAAGCCTGCAGATTGCTGATGATTTCTAATGCCAGTTGCTTTGTTTATCTACCTTAGTATTTTACCTTGCTTTAACAAGTCAATAACCAAATTGCGCTGAGCTTGTAACCATTCCTTGATTTGAACTTCCATACTTGATGATATCAATGGTAAAAATGAATTTGAAAAATATCAGTCAATTATTAAAGGTTTCTCATTATTAAACAATAATATTTCTATAACTATTAATTAAAAATTTTTAGTAATCAACTTCAAAACTTCGTTTACAAAACAACATGTTCAGATAATTAATATTTCGTTGAGGTTTTAACATTCCTAAGGAATTTGTTAACATTCATAAGGAAGTCGTAACATTCCTTAGAAAGTCGTAACATTCCTTAGGAAGTTGTTAACATTCTTTATGAAGTCGTTAAATTCTAGCAACCATTAATGAACATAAGTTTATTTTGTGCTATTTAAAATCAAATCAATTTTTGACTATAAAATGTGAAAAATTGATTTGATTAGCCTAGCCGACCAATGTATGGTGTTAATGTTAATGAGGTTAAATTAACTCAATTAAATTAATTACTTATAACTTTACTTGTAACTTATTAAATAAATAGAAAAGAATAGGGAAACAGACCAACTCCAAATATTTTCAGATTAGCCCTGCAAATGTTCAGTGTAATAGTTTAAATTATCAAAAATCAAAAACTAATACAAAATCTATGTTTTGATATTAAATGTTATCTTTGTAACTAAAAAAAAAAATATATATCACAAGTTATTGTTAAATGAGTCTACTTTATTATTAAACCATGAAATCATAATATGAGTCTTACTTTAAAACAAGTTTAAGAAGATTTTGATACTTAAATTTTGAATAATGCGTAAAATATTTCAGAAAAAATAAAATGTTTGGATTAACACTGGACTACTTATTATTAAAAATTTATTTTTTCAAAAACAGTAAAAAAAGTAAGTAGAAAGTTCAAGAGCATTTCAAATCATTTTAAAGCAAGAATTTCAAATCATTTTAAAACAAGAATTTCAAATCATTTTAAAACAAGAATTTCAAATCATTTTAAAATAAGAATTTCAAATCATTTTAATTAAAGGTTTTTATTTAATAAAGATTTTAGATTTTATTTTTACTTTTAACATAAATAATTTTTTGATGTTTTTTCAAAATAAATTCTATTTGCAGGTGTTTTTATAAAATATGTTTAAAAAAAAAAATACTTTAAATGTATGAAAGTTAAAAATTTTTTTGATTGCAGCTTATTATGACTTAGTTCAATGTTTAATATGTTTAGGATGTTCCACTCTGTACCATTTTCAAGGCGATGGGTATTGAGTCGGATCAAGAAATTGTTCAAATGATTGGTATTGAGGAGGAAGTGCTTAATTATTTTGCTGCATCAATTGAGGAAGCAAGCATGCTACAAATATATACCAAAAATCAGGTATTCAAATTATATTCATTTTAAATAATTTTTACTGAACAAGAAATTCTTTTGACCTTTTATACTGTAATTTGTATTTTACTAAAATACATATTTTTTTTAGGCTTTAAATTTGTTATCTAGTAAAATTAAACAAAGACAAATGTGGGGTCAGCAAATGTCTAAAATGGATGAATGCAAACAATTGCTTTTCAAAACATTACTGGCTCATGTACCTGTAGGTTAAAAGTTACTAGTAAAATTTTTATAACTTTTTAAATTTTAATGTTTAATTAATTTAAATTATCTATTGTTTCTTAGTTTTTATGTTAAAGTTTTATTTAGTATTTTACATCAAGTTTTAAAAAAACCTTAAGAGTTGTTTGATGATTATTTATTAGTTATTTTTATGATTTTTTTTTGAACCTTGTCAAGCTCACCTTTACCATATAAAATTATTCCCAGCAAGTTTATTACATTAATACTAAAATCATACAGTAGTAGCCTAAACACATACAGGAAAATTTAATTGCATACAGTAAAACATAAAAACATACAGTAGTTATCTAAAGACGTCTAAAATGCGTATTAATGCATTTTAAAGTGCTATCAGCCTGGGAAGTAATGCTAGGAAGCCTGGGAAGCACAGCTAGGAAACCTGGGAAGCACAGCTAGGAAATCTGGGAGGAATAGATTTTGCAACTTTTTATAAAATTTTCAAGAAATTCTGTTAATAAAATAAGTTCTGTAATTTTAATATAAAAATTTTTTAATTAAGTTTTCAAGTTTTAGTCATGAGTAAGAAATATAAATAAGTACAAGAAACAAGTTTTAATTTTTTTTTATAGATAACAAAAACAAACTGTCGTCCAAAAGCTGCATATCTTGCTTTGATGGTTCGAAGAATTATTCTTGCTGTAAAGGGTGTTGTGAGTTACACTTTCAAATTTTACTATTTTATATTTAATTGTGAATATTGTTTGAAAGGAATGATTATGAGCTAACTACTGTTATAAATACTAAAGTACCTGTTACCACAGTTGAAATTAATTTTAAAATTTAACCTTAACTTAACATGTTTACTTCAATGTTAAATTTTAACATTAAGTTGACATATTGTTTAATGTTTTGACTGGTTAATATGGATTTTTGGATTAATTTAATCATTGTTTATCTATTTTAACATTTAATTTATTATTTTTATAAGATTAAAATTGATGATAAAGATTATTATGGCAACAAGCGTCTAGAGTTAGCTGGTCAGTTGGTTTCTTTACTTTTTGAAGATTTGTTCAAACGATTTAATATGGAGGTATGAGTTATTTTTAAATGTTTAAGAAAATGTTGTTGTTTTTTGATCAGGAAAGTAAAATAAGTATTATATTTAGCTGAAGAAAATTGCAGATGTTACAATTCCAAAACCTAGAGCAGCTCAGGTGCATTTTAAATTATATTATTTCAAAACCTTGCATATCTTTTTTGCATTTTAAGTCTTTCAAAAGGTTATAGTTTACCAATTTTTTCAATGTTCTTAGTGTTAAAGTTTGTTGTTTTGTCTAACTTTGTTTGTTTAGTTCGACATTGTAAAACATATGAGACAAGACTTGATTTCTAATGGACTTATAAATGCTATATCGACAGTAAGTTATGTAGAAACTTGTTAATTATATAAACTTGTTAATAATGGAATAAATATCTTGCTAGGGGTCTGATGAAATTGCAAATACTATATCAATAATAAGTTAAGTAAAAAACCATTCACTTGTATTTTTATTTTTCAAAAAGTTTGTATGAATTATTTATATTTTAAGGGAAATTGGATTATTAAGCGATTTAATATGCACAGAGTGGGCGTATCTCAAGTACTTTCTCGTCTGTCTTACATTTCTGCTCTAGGAATGATGACAAGAGTAACCAGTCAAGTATGCTCTTTTAATAAAATTTGATTTTAAAATTAAATTTTGTACATTGTTGTTTTTATATTTTGTTATATATGTATTTTTAATTATTATTTTTATTAGTTTGAAAAAACTCGTAAAGTAAGTGGACCACGCTCATTGCAACCATCTCAATGGGGAATTTTGTGTCCATCTGATACACCTGAAGGAGAAGGATGTGGTTTAGTAAAAAATCTTGCATTAATGACTCATGTTACAACAGATCAAGTCCAATACCCAATTAGACGCTTATTATGCAATCTTGGAGTTGAGGTGTGTCAAAACTTTACTTTTTAAAGTATAAATTAATAATAAATGCTTTAGTTTCTATTCTATATGTATCTAAAGACCACATTCAAGTACTTTACTCTTTTTATATTTTAAACCAAGTTTTTTTATATTTTAAACCAAGTTTTAACATTTAACATAGTATATTTTATGTTTTAAACCAAGTTTTAACATTTAACATAGTATATTTTATGTTTTAACCTTAATGGTGTGGGTCAGGGGTAGCTTGCTTTGTAATGACTCTATTTTCAAAATTATGATTACCATCTTCACCATGTTCCTTGTAGCACGGCGCTCAATTTTTTTTGTCCTTGTTTGTGAAGTTAAATTTTGTTTCTGAGTTAAAAAATTAAGATTGAATATAAAAAAAGAACCTTGACTGTTATGGGCTCCTCAGTCTTGGGAGGGTCAATAAAAAAAATAAAACATATATTGAGAATTTTTTTCAACTCATAATTGTATTAATTTGAATTTGAAATTTTGTTTAATAATTCTCATTTCAATCTCTAAAATGTTGCTAATTTTTTGTGGACTTTTTTTTGTCCATTAATTTGCAAAATATTAGCAAAAAGTCTGCTCATTCAATATAAATATATCATCTTAATCTAATTTCTTCAATTTTATAAATAAAAAATTGTTAAAAAATGTTTTTTTATTTATTTATTTTCTTTTATCTTTTTTTTATTTTTTTTTAATTTCAGGTTTCTTCACAAGTATTTTCTTCTAAAATTGTTTTCTGATCAATTACATTATACTTTTTAATGGGATTCCAAAGTACAAATACACTGATGATTTTTTGAATTAAAATTTTTATTATTTAGTTATTTTAGGTTACACATTTTTTTGCGGTTGTTGCAAACTTCCATCTGAACTCTTCTCCAAATAGTATCTAGTTTTTGCTTTAGGCTATTTATGGATCTTATTTTTGACTAATTCTTAGTCCATCCTAGCTCAAATAGATTTTATTAGATTCAAATCTGGTGATCAAGTTAGCTAGGTCTATAAATCTACTTTATTTTCTTTTATTTTTTTTTGACTGCACAAGATATATCTTGTTAAAACTGCCACCATTCATTTTGATTAATCTGCATGTCTACTAATGGAACCATACAGTTCTTTAGCATCTCTATATAGGTGTGGAGTTGATTTAGTTTGTATAAATCTTATGCACACCTGCTCTGTTAAAATAAATAGCCAATAGCAATACTCCTACTATCACTTTGTACAACAAAAAAATCAACAAGTACAAAAAAAATCACTTTTCAGATTTAAATCTTTTAACAAGAATTTTTTCTAGTAATTGCTTCCACTTTCTAAATAACACCTAATTCTTTTTACACTGCCACATTAATTTTGATCATGCATGATATTGAATAACTTAATTGCTTCCACTTTCTAAATAACACCCAATTCTTTTTACACTGCCACATTAATTTTGATCGTGCATGATATTGAATACTGCTGTTTTCAATGTTTTCAACTGCTGTTTTCAATGTTTTCGGAATGGTTTTGATGCAATTCTCTGAAATTTTTAATCTTTTTTCTACTTCTTTGTTACTGATCATAAAGGCATCTTTCTTACCTTGTTTTCCACCTTGTTGTTTTGCTTATTGCTTTCATTGTTGTTTTGCTTATTGCTTTAACTCATTTCTGTGTATCTTAATTTTTAGAAGATATATAAGTTTATATTTTTTACAAGTTTAGTTTTAATATAATTTCATTAAAAAATTACTTTAAACGCTTTGAAATGACATCACAAATAGAGAAAGTGTTTTTTAATGGCAAAATCATGCGTGTTACCACTACATGCATGTGTATATATGTGTATATATACATGCATGTAGTGGTAGAGCGCTCGCTTCATAAACGAGTGGTTCGGAGTTCGATCCTCACCACTTCCCTGGTAGTACCGCGCTCAACTCATTTCTCCGCGCAGCGGCTTTGTTCATCAAGGTTCGTGTTTCGGAGTTATAGAATTGAGAGGGTTATATCCACAAATAAGTAGCCTCCTCGTCTGTAGTGGCCTTCTCGGCCTTGAGGAGGTGAATTAAAATTAAAAAAAAAAAAAAAAAAATGATGAAAAAAAATGTTTCAAACAAATTTAATCAATTAATTAAAAGTTTATTTATTTAAACAAAATTTAGTTAGTCGTACAATCGTTTATAAAAACAAAACAATTTTTCATTTTTCAATAATGTTTATTTTAAAAATGAACACTTTAACATTTTTTATGTTGAAAATTAAAAAAATATATACAACTATATTATATTAAAAAAAAAACATTTTCAGTAAATTGTTACTTTATTTAAAATTGTTTCGCTAATTAAAAACATTTGTTTAGAATTTTTGATGTATTCATTTCACTTTTTTAGAATATTTTTATTTAGCGCGTTTTTAAAATGTTTTTTGAATTAGCCACGGTCAAACCGTCATAACAAAATGTAATTTGCGTGGACATATAAAGGTGTGAAATTGCATGCTTTCCTGGGAAAGCCTGCATCTGTATATGTTTTATAGCATTTATGAAGTCAATTCCAAATTCAACTCCCCTGCAACCAACTTGCAACCAACTTTCAATATTGTAGTAACTAAATAAAAGGAAATTTAAAAAGTAGCAAAAAAAAAAAAAACAGTTGCAATGGGCCCAATTGCTTGTCATAGCCAAGAATTGAATTATAGTATCTCAATAAACTTAAATTACTCAGCAAAGCAAGCTGCTTTGCTGCTCTTTTACAGTCAGCTGTTTTCTCTCAGGAAATAATGTAATCCTAATTTTGATGATGAGGATCAAATAAATCAACTAACAGCAACAATAATAGCAAATTTTGTTTGAGGCTCCAACAAGTCAAAATAATAACTGTTATTACAAAATATGTTAAAACAAGTGTCAAAAACATAACAAATATGTTAAATGTAAAAAATATATATTTTTTTAATAAATGTTTTTTTCTGTTATCTTTGCTATTTTTATTAGCCAGTAAATAACGAGTCCATACTATTCTAAATTTTTTTTTTTCCTATTTTAACTTTTTCTTCATTAACTTCAGCTTTTAATAGGAATTATCTAAATATATCTGGAATTCCAGATATTTCTTTTAACTTTTAGTTTTTCTGGATTTCAAAAAGGTTTGCCATAAATGCAAATTTAAATATATTTTTTTGTAATATGTTTGTATTTAAACTTTTTCTATCATTACCCACAAACAAACAAAAAAAAAGTTTCAAAACCCATACAAAAAAAAAGAAGTTTCAAAAAATTTTAGAAGCCCATAAGCCTAAAATAAAATTAAGACAGAAATAAAGGAAGTATATTTCGCATTTTTTATGAATTCTTTTTGCAAAATGTTTTGTCGAATTTTAAACCTATTTTGAATGTTTGTTTTTTTTAATTTTTAATTTAAATCTCTTCCATCATGTAAGATTAGCAATTAACACATTTATGTGTTATAAATACAAACTTACGATTAAGAAATAGTGCAAACTTACGATTAAGAAATAGTGCAAACTTACGATTAAGAAATAGTGCAAACTTACGATTAAGAAATAGTTTACTTTTTGAAAGGTTTGAGGATAACAATCTGATTCTTGTTTTTGTTTGATGATTTTTGATAATCATTTTTCAAATGGCGTATTATCTTTATGTTTTGAAAAATAATGCTTTTCATGGTTTTTTAGAATTGTTTGGAATAACTTTCAATTAATTCATTTTTATCTAATAGTTATTATTTCATGTTTAATAAACATGAAATAATAACTATTAGATTGTAGAATTGGGTGGCCATTCAAACAACTTTTTTTTTAATGTCTGTTCTCACCCTATAAATGTGTTCTATATAATAACACTGGAATTAAAAATTAAAAAAATTTTTTTTTTAGGTGTAGCTTAAAACTTTTAAACGTCAGACAGGTCCCTATAATTATCAAAACAAAAGTTCTTCAAAAGTATATTTTGTTGGGTCTCAAATGAAGCAAAATCATATAAAATTTTAAAAATAATCATCATTTTATTAAAAAAATGCATGTTTTTAGTTTTTAGTTTAAAAATGTCATGTTCTAGGAAGTGAAATCTAAAATAATTATTTTTTTATAAAATGATAATTTTTTTACAAGTTTTATATAATTTTGCTTCTTTTGAGACCCAACCTGATATACTTTTGAAGAACTATTTTTTTGATTATTATAAGGACCTGTCTGATGTTTAAGGGTCTTGAACTACCCCTAAAAAAATTTTTTTTTTCAATTTTTTAATTCTAGTATTATTATATAGAACATATTTAGAACATATTGAGAGCAGACATTTAAAAAAAGTTGTTTTAACGACCACCCTAATGTTTATTATTCATATTAATTTCTCTGTAATAAATTTGTCTTTAATCTTTTTTTTATTGTTGTTGCTAAATGTTTATTGCCCAAAAATGTTTTAGTGAAATTATTTGTTCTAAAGGATATTAATCTTTTATCTGGCGAAGAATTTAGTTCTCCATTGGTTCATTTGGTTTTTTTAGATGGTAAGTAAGACTTTTATAATGTATACATTTCTAATTTATTTAAGTGGACTCCTTTTCATTATAGTTATAAAACTATATTAAATCAATGTTATATGTCATTATGTTAAATTATATTAATTATATTATAAGTAAAAGTGAAACTACTTTTAATACTTTTTAAAGGTTTCTTTAAAATAATTACAAGGAATAAAATCTTCATAGTTCAAAAAATGGTTTTATTAAAAAATCCTTTTTTGTAAATGATAACTGTCTAAACCTATAAATTGTTCTTAGTGAAAACGAGTTGTCCTGTACTGCCAGACAATATATATTTATATATATATATGCATACATACTATAGTGTATCATAGATATGCATTTGCCAACTTTTTTTGCCTACCTAAATCTAGACAGTTTTTTAGCAAAAAGAAGAAAAAAAAAGAAAGAACCCTAACCCTGTTCTTCATTCAATGAATAATAGGGTTAGGTTATACAATATATCTTAAAGAATCTAGACTACAATGCACAAAATTATTTTTACCTTAATGCACAAAAATAATAAATGCACAATCTTGTATTAAAAAGTGAAGCAATTTTAGTCAGTATATCTTACTTTAAAGTAATAGCAATTATATATATATATATATATATATATATATATATATATATATATATATATATATATATATATATATATATATATATATATATATATATATATATATATATATTCACATAACAAAAAAAACAAAAACACTTTAAACAATGAAATATGGAAAACATCATCATTTTTTTAAAACTACTCCCAGCAGGAACTATAACTATAACTAGCATTAATCTAGATTTTTCTTAAGATAATAATATCAGACTTGAATGTTCTCTTTATATCAGTTAATGCATGTACTAAAGCATCCAGCAGCTCCCTATTTCAGTATATATATATATATATATATATATATATATATATATATATATATATATATATATATATATATATATATATATATATATATATATATATATATATATATATATATATATATATATATATATATATATATATATATATATATATATATATATATATATATATATATATATATATATGTATATATGTATATATATATATAAATATAAAGCCCATTATAGAATGGAATATATATATATAAATATAAATATAAAGCCCATTATAGAATGGAAAATTGTCAAACGTTGTAAACCTTACAATCTAGCAACAAAAATATGCCACCTTTGTCTCTACAAAAAATATGTAATTTTATCGCATAATGGAAAAAACCTACTGAATAAAAAAAACGAAATCGTATCTCAGTGTCGACATTCAAAAAAATTCCTATTATCTTTATAAGACACAGGGGACTAATAAACTATAACGGCTTTTTGTTTTTTGTTTTTTGATTTGTTTTTTACGTAGATTTGTTTATAATGTTAGAAGTCATTCTACAGTAATTTTTACGTTTTTGTAACGGTTTGTTTACGTTTTTTGTTTGTATTAACGGCTGATGATTGCCTTCGGGCATGAAACTTTAAGTCCCGCTAATCAGTTGTTTTTATTCATCTAAATATAGTTATATTTAGCTCTATTATTCAGTAATATTGAGCACTGTAACACGTACAAGAGACTTTGTATTATTACCTCGAATATATTCTATATATCAAAATCTATACAAATATATATATATATATATATATATATATATATATATATATATATATATATATATATATATACATTTCTATTGTAAAAGTCTTAAACTTACTGTTTTTATATAAAAAACCACACTTAACTACCCTACGACATCTAATTTGACAATATTAAGGTCAGCTTATAACAAAATGCATTAATTTAATTTAAGAAACTAATTAGGTTAATTTTTTTTTAATAAAAAAACCCACAAAAGCGCACATAAAAAGACAAGAATGTTTATAAAACATACTGAATGTTTTTTTTTTTTTTTAATTAAAAACATTCTGAATGTATTTAATTTAATATTTTTACTGTAAAACATGTTCAGAGTGTTGCTACATAAACATGTTAAAGCCTGCTGCTACAAGAGAGTCCTGCTACATTGACTATCTTATAGCCTCCTGCTACTAAAGAGTACTGCTACATCGACTATCTTATAGCCTGCTGCTACTAGAGAGTACTGCTACATTGACTACCTTATAGTCTATCAAATAATAAATTTAAAAACAAAAAATTTTTTTAAATTTTTCCGGTCTTTATATATATATTTAAGTTGAGATAAAAACATATAAATCGGACATAATGAGCGAAGAGCTATTTGTTTAATTTATTTTAAAACACAATGAGTTTGTTAAAATTTACATAATAAGTTTTAATTTATGAATTTCAACATGTCTTGGTACTTGGTAAATTCTTAAAAAAATATAATTTGTTTTAAGGAATTTCTAAGTACCAAGACATGTTGTATTCATATTTTAAATACTGTTGTTTTTTTGTATTCACATTTTAAATATTTTTGTGTTATTATATTTACATTTTAAATATTGTTTTGTTATTGTATTCATATCTTAAATATTGTTGTGTTATTGTATTCACATCTTAAATATTGTTGTGTTATTGTATTGACATCTTAAATATTGTTGTGTTATTGTATTCACATCTTAAATATTGTTGTGTTATTATATTCACATCTTAAATATTAGAAAAAAAAATTGTAGTTAATTAAATTTACTAAAACAAATTGTTTATTGAGATGTTATCAAATTATTGAGATGTTATCTTTTTTTTTTAATGCCATATTGTTTTTCGCGAAAGGAAAGTTCCGGCTTGATTTTTTTTTCTTTCAATAGAAATAATCAACAAGTTAAAAAAACCTACCCTGTAACATTGCTGCATAATAAATGCACTATACGCCACTATAGTGAGATATAGTGCATTTATTACATTTATATATTATATATATATATATATATATATATATATATATATATATATATATATATATATATATATATATATATATATATATATATATATATATATATATATATATATATATATATATATATATATATATATATATATATATATATATATATATATATATATATATATATATATGTATATATATATATATATATATATATATATATCATATATATATATATATCAATATATAGAGATGTTAAATTTTTAAAATTTAATTTAATTTACAAGTCACAAGAAAAATGAGTCAACTAAAAGTGCAATGAAAAATGTTAAATTTTGTTCGATTATTTTAATATATTATTACAAAAATAGATCTTGAAAAATTGCTACGTTTATTGATAAATTTTTTTAAGCAAATATTGAGATGCTTGAATAAAGAAACGTGATGGTTGCAAAGGTTATTTTTCTGCCATTTTTTGCGTTGCTTGCAAAATTATTGGTTTGACTATATCTGGAATAAACTCAATAAAAATCCGATTATACAACTGATAAAACTAAAGAATAAAAGAATAAAGTCAGAATAAAAGTTAAGAAACAAAACCAAAATAAAAACATAATAACAAAAACTCACTAAGTAGACTAGTAGCACACTAATAGCTCTGAGCAAAAAATAAAAACTGCAGAGTAACTTCGAAAAACTATTATATCAACTTTACAAGTATCCAACTATTCGAAGTTTAATTACCAAAGTCTTTTTAAATTTGTTAATAAAGCTAATAAAGCTACTTGTTAATAAAGCGATATTAGAGATTTTTATATACGACAACATTTTCATTCAATGATCTTAATTATATTATTATAAAAGTTCATTCAAGAAGAAGAAAAAATGAATGAACGTTTATAATAATATAATTAAGATCATTCTTTTTTTATAAAACAATGTGTAAAAATTTTTTATATATTGTTGTTTTATTAGAGCGATTGATTATATTTTAACATTTGTTTTTTATTTATTATTTAATTAATTACTAAATTATTAAATAAAAATTAAATAAAAAAATTTAAATAAAAAAAATTGGTAAAAAAATTAAAAAAAAACAAACGTTTTTTTAAAAGCGTCTTTCTATCGCTAAACATTTATTATTACAATTAAAATTTTTACTATACCTGGCATGAATAATCAACAAAATAAAACTTCAGAACAAAAAAAATTATATCAAAATGAATTTTATTAATTTTTTGAAGAAAATATCCTATTTTTTTACTTTTGCACAAGCCTTAGGTGCAGTAGAGCTAACGCTCCTTCCTGCCATGGCTTGAATAGTGTGGTAGTGATTAATACTGCACTTAAGTTGTTTTTCTGCGCTGTTGTTTCTGACACACTTAAATAACTTTGTTCATGTGATATGTAAATAACTTTGTTTATGTAAATAACTTTGTTCATGTAAATAACTTTGTTCATATTTTAGAATTTTTATTTTATCTTAAAAATTGATTTAAACATCCACTTAAATACACAGATTTTTTTTGTTTTACTATATAACAAAAAACCTGGTGCTTTTTTTATTAGCATCCATAATAAGAATATACAATTTCTTAATTTTTTATCTTTGTAAAATTATATTTACATATTTAAAATTTTTATTTTAGGTAACATTATTGGTTTAATTCGTCACCATCGTCGTTTGATCAAAACATTTCGATTAATGAGAAGAGGTAAAAAATATCCTACATAATATATATCTATAATAATGTTACAATAATATATATATATATATATATATATATATATATATATATATATATATATATATATATATATATATATATATATATATATATATATATATATATATATACATGTATTTGATTTTGTTCATATGTATGAGGAATGAGGATGCTATGTAGAAAATTGTGATGATTAGGAACAACAAAAATCTCAAAATGCTGGCCCCCCAGCCCTAAATAGGAGGGCAATGAGTCAAATTTTTTTTTTTTTAATCTTAATCTTATTAATATTCATCAACAAATTTCAAATTTGATTCAATAATCTCCTGTTGATCAGCTTTTATGAACTTATAACAGCCTTCTCAATTTGCCATTTTTTTCAGCCATTTTTATATTGGACAGAAACAGATTTGTTTAAACTTGTTTTACCTTGCTGAAACCTTTATTTAAATTAGCTTTTAGCACCTTTGATATTTTTACAATAAAACGATTAAATATTGTGCTACTTGCTTAATAGATATGTAAAAGGCGACATAAAATCTTTCTATATTGGATTACTGCTTTGAAATGAGAAAAATTTCTTTTATCCAAACATACTTGTATATGTAGGAACTATTTTTAGAATTAGAAAACAATTACTATATCTCAGATATAGTAATATTGCATGTGTTGCTCGTCATCATAACTCATTTTAGAAATGATTGGTGTGCCATCAATTTTTTTATTTTTTGCTAATATTTAAAAAACAAAAAGAAAACTCCCAACAAAACAAATACCTGTGAATCCACCACCAACATTTGGTCCTTTGTTTAATAAAAAAAAATTGATGTTAATTCTGCTATAAAAAATAATTCCAGCAAAAAAAAAAAAAAAATTAAAAAGTGAATTATTATTATTATAATTATTACTTCAGAATTAGTATTACTTAAATAGTACTTCAAAATTCAGATATTTCCAGGATAATAGGCTAGGTTTCAATTGGTTTCAGATAACAAACTAGTAATTCAAAGTTTTATGGCAGTTTTATTATATAAAAGAATAAAATATATTACGATAATTTTCTATGAACGCAAGTATGTTTTTACATATATATTTTTTAAATTTGTGGCTATAAAAATAGCCATTAGTTTTAGATAGTTAGTACACAGTCCTCTTTGACACACATCTAGTACAATCCTTTTTGACACACAGCTAGTACAATTCTCATTGACACACCATGCAACTGATTTAAAAGTTAAATTAAAATCAGATATCTATTTGTTGAAATTTGTAAAAAAAAAAATATTTATTTTTGTCTATTGGGCCAGATGCTAAAGATTAAATGTAGGAATTATATTATGATAATTATTTATAATTTTTTTCAAACTGAAAAAATTTCTTTATTTTTACTGAAGCATTTTTGTTTGTGTTTAGCTGGTTATATCAATGAATTTGTTTCTATTTACCCAAGTCATTCTCACAGGTATTTATATTTATAAGTTTATATATATATATATATATATATATATATATATATATATATATATATATATATATATATATATATATATATATATATATATATTATATATATATATATATATATATATATATATATATATATATATATATATATATAAATTTATTTATATATATATATATATATATATATATATATTATATATATATATATATATATATATATATATATATATATATATATATATATATATATATATATATATATATATATATATATATATATATATATATATATATATATATATATATATATATATATATATATATATATATATATATATATATATATGTATGTATGTATATATGTATATCAAGCTAGGTGAAAATAAAAGTTTGGTCTAATACTGAATATTTTGTTGTGTCTATCTGTGAATGAATATAAATCAATAAAAATATTATTTTTAAACATGGGAAACTGGAAACTGCCGCATTTTTACCCTTAAACATCAGTTCCCTAATATTATAGAAAGTTTTTTTTTTTATAAGTGTGCATGTTGGATCTCAAAATATATTAAAAAAAAAATTGACTTGAACCATGAACAAAATTGAGACCCAACAAGATATACCTTTGAAGAAATTGTTTTTCTATAATATTAGGGACATGTCTGATGTTAAAGGGTTAAAACAGGGCACTTCCTGTAAAGCATTTTAATTTTTTACAACTGCTTTTGGTTTCATACATGGATTGGTAAATAAGCAGGATTGTTGAAATGAAATACACAATTGTTTGTTTTCACCCCAGTCTAATGAATATATGTATATATGCAGCCCTTAGAATTAGGGTCGGCATTTGGCAATTCTGATCTAACTGCTAACCTAAATTATTTTGACGACTGCAAATAACTGCCAACCTCTTTTCTATGTTTTATTGTAAGACTTTTGTATCAAACCTTTTTTGCTGACCCAGTTCTGAGGCCGGCTTGTTATAAGATTTTCCAAACTCTGTGATAGCTTTCAGAGAAGCTGATTACATCAACAGCTGTAAAATGTCAGCTGTAAAATGAGTCAAGTTCTCTCATTTTTTCTCTAATTTAATCCATGTCCAAAATATTAAACTTAAAAAACCATCACTACCACCTTACTCTTTCAATATATCTTTCACTATTATTAGTGGTCTTTAAAGTAACTTTTCATAAGTTGAATCTTACCTCTTGCAAAATTCAATCAACTAGCTCTTTTGCGACACTCATTTAAAGTTGGCTGTTCCTTTTTCAGATTTCAGTATCAATGGCTACTATCCTTTGATTCCAAAAGACTCCAATAGACACATTCTTGGCTTGGTTGTATATTTATGCATCACTTCACCTATTTGTCAAGAAATCGAATCACCTACTTGTTAAGAAAGTTGAGGTTTTAATCCTCTGACCATTCTTTTATGTGCTTCCATTTAGAACCTCTTCACTCTTAGACCACTTCACTCTATCACCTTTCTCTTCGTTCTTCTTCTCAGTCCCAGTTCTCCTTCTTTTCAAGATCACTCTTTTAAATGTATTTTTTTTACCTTTCTTTACCTTTTTACCAATATTGCAGTTATTGGTGACTTTAAAGCTCATCACACTGAATGGCTGATCACTGACCCTGCTAACACTAAAGCCCATAACTTCTTTATTTTTCAATCTATTACTAACTTTGTAACTTATTTTCCAGACAACCCTAATCATTTATCTTGATTCCCTGACTCTAGCTTGTGTTCAGTTTCTCATTGTTCTCCTTTAAGTTGTTCTGACTATGCATTGAATTCTATAAATCTCATACTTCTTCAACCCACTTTATTATCGCACTGCCTACTACTACCCTAAAGTTGACTGGGATTCTTTTTTTAATTTTCTTTGTGATGGTTTTTAAGCTGATACCTTTTCCCTCTTCACTGACTTAACAGACCTCCTACACTAGCTCCTGGATCCAGGTAAGTATGAAAGCTTTTATTCATTCTGGTCAGTTTTTTTATTTTATTTTCAATGCACGGTTTTCACCTTCTGTTTTTTATTTTCTGTATAAGGTTTTCACCTTCTATATTTCTTCACGGTTTCCACCTAAATCTATATTAGATTACTTATATATATTCTCACTACATATATATTCATATATAAAAGTCACTATATCTATCTAATATCATATATATGTCACTATATCTAATATCTATATAATATTATATATATACATACTATACTATATATATCTAATCATAATCATCTTTTTGAACTTTTAAATATTAAGAAATGTTAAAAGGTCTGATGATCACTATTTTCAATTGCTTAGAACAGGCAGGCAATCTTGAATCTGATTTCACTTCTGTGAGCTTGCAGTAGTTTGTGAATTTTAACTTTAACGGACCTCAGTCATTTGCTACAAACGTCTATCTAAATTAATGACAACCTTCTTTCTGAATCCTCTTCTTTACGTCTTCTTGGATCATCATTTACTATTTACCTCTTATGGAAACCATATATTCAATTAATTCCAAGTTAGCATCTGCTAAGGTTGCTTATTTTTGTTGTGCTCGCCATTAACAGGCTTGGTTGGAAAGCAAGTGCAATTGCACTCTATTCCTGAACACTCATATAATATTTATTTATGTCAACGGCCACGATTTTTAGATGCTTTAAGAACATTTCAAAAATGACACAGTTAGAGACAGTTACAAAAAAAACTTAACTAAAAAAGAAAAAAGAATTTTTAACGTAAAAAAAAAATTAAATAAAATAAAAAATTGTATTTAGAGTGAATAATTTCTAAATATTTCTTAGTGAAGAATAAACTAATGAGCTAAATATTTCTTAGTGAAGAATGAACTAACGGATTGAGTTACTAAAGAAAGATTAAAACAATTCATTCGTTTTTTATATATTATAAATCAATATATTAGGGGCATATTTCATTCTAAGTGAATTTTTATTTTGTAATTTGCAAAATAAGAGCAGGTTGCATCAAATTATTTGAAAACAAACTTTTATGGTTAAACTAAAAAGGTTAAAACAATTTATTGAAGAGGAAGTCCTTTAGCTTCCTCTTCATAAATTATTTTTACTTACTAAACAAAAGTTTTACATTTATAATAAAAATCACACTAATAATACATTAATAATAAAAATTAATCTATATTAAAAAATACGTTAATAATAAAAATAAATCTATACTAATATGGTTTACTAAACGTTATATAACTTTTGATAAAACTTTCCCAACTATTTTTTAGGTGTCACTCCATTGACTAGTTTGTAACTATATGAGTGACACTTAACCAAATTCTATTAATTTATGACGAGATTTTAAAATTTTTATTGACATGGTTGAATAAAGAGAAAGAAAAAAATTTACAACTCATGATATAAAAAAGATATCGCTTAATATTATTAGTTTATATTATTTCAGACTAAGAAAGTATCAAACCAAGCCTTGCATGCAGTTATTTAGATCAAGATCTTAGGTCAGGTCAGGTTTTCCTGCTACTGGTAACATGTAACCCAGTACAACCTGCTCCATGTCCTGCTGCCTTGTAGGATACGCTTTTTTAGGCAAAGGCTAGGAGAAGTTAACTCCGAATTAAAACACCCCCTGCCTTGGGGCTCTTGGTTGAGTAAAGGCTAGAGATGGTGTCTCGATAAAAATACTCATCTTGGGCAGATGTTACATGCATCCAGCTGCTGTCTTGTAGAAGGCCTCCTAGGCAAAGACTTAAGGGGTAAACAGATTCTATCTGTTGACCAGCCTAGCACCCCTTCCTCATCTATTAGGCTGGCGCAGATGTATTTTTAATACATTGTTTCCAGTTTAGGATGTTGAACGCTGGATCTTCTTGACTCAATGCGTGGGTATTGCTTGTGTCTCTATTTTTATGACTGGGCAACTCATTCTATTATCTCCTAATGAGGGTACAGCTCTAAAACTCAGTTTTATGGTTCTGAGGCCGGCTGGTAGTCAGGTTTCCCGAACTCTGTGGTAGCTCTCAGAGAGGCTGATTCCATCAACAGCCGAAAAATATCAGAGTACTAACAGTGCCATGTTGCGCATGGATGGTGTCCCTGTTTGTACTTTTGGTGTGCATTGCAGAGGCCACATTTGGAGCCCTTTGTTACGGCTTAGGGTTTATTAATAGTAATGAGGCTATTGCTTAGTTGTTAAATAGTGTACTGAGTACTATCTATACTTGAGTCAAGTTCTTTATAAATTTAAAATGACTAAAGTACCTAAAACTAAAAAACACAAAAAACCATTGTCATCACCAAGTTCTCTAAACCTATCATTTACTAATATTCGTGGTCTTCGAAGTAACTTTTCTTCTGTTGAGTCTTATCTCTTGCAAAGTTCACCAGACCTACTTGCTCTTTGTGAGACTAATTTGAGTTCGGCTGTCCCATCTTGTGATCTTAGTGTTGATGGTTATCTTCCTTTAATTCGTAAAGACTCCAATAATCACATGCTTGGCCTGGGCATCTACATTCGTAAGAACTCACCCATTTGTCGTGAAACTAGGTTTGAATCTACAGACTATTCATTTATGTGCTTTCGTTTAGCACAACTTCACTCTATCGCCTTTCTCTTTGTTCTATATCGCTCTCCTTCATCCCAAGACTGCACTATTCTTGATGTTATTTCTGATCAAATTGACCAAGCCCTCTCTCTTTATCCATCGGCCAATATCGTCGTTGTTGGTGACTTTAATGCCCATCACACCGATTGGCTTGGCTCTAGTGTCAGTGACTCTGCTGGCGTTAAGGCCCTCAACTTTTGCCTTTCTCAATCTCTAACTCAAATAGTCAACTTTCCAACTCGTTTTCCAGACAACCCTAATCATTTACCTTCTCTACTCGACTTATGTCTTGTTTTGGATCCTAGTCAGTGCTCAATTTCTCCACATTCACCCTTAGGTACTTCTGATCACGGTTTGATCTCTCTAAAACTATTATCAAATTCTTCTACTTCATCAGAATCCCCCTATCATCGTACCACATACAACTACCTTAAAGCTGACTGGGACTCTTTCCGTGATTTTCTTCGTGATGGCCCTTGGGTAGAAATCTTTCGTCTTCCTGCTGACAAATGTGCTTCTTACATAACTTCGTGGATTCAGGCTGGCATGGAATCTTTTATTCCCTCTCGACGATTCCAGGTCAAGCCTCACTCTTCTCCTTGGTTTTCCTCACATTGCGCTGCAGCAATTTCTAATCGAAACCGTTACTTCCATATCTATCAGCAAAACAATTCTCCAGAAAACAGACATCTGTTCACTATCGCCAGAAACCATTGTAAAAAGGTTTTGTCTGACGCCAAAGCTCGCTATTCCCAGGTCATTAAATCTCGTATCTCATCACAAAAATTAGGCTCTCGAGACTTCTGGAGAATCTTTAACAGTATCAATAATAAGGGCAAATCTGTTATTCCTTCTCTCTTGTATGGTTCAGACTTTGTCACCTCACCTAAAGACAAAGCTGAATTGTTTGCTAAGAACTTTTCATCAATATCATCTCTTGATTCCACTAGTTGCGTTTTACCTGACATAGCCGTCAAACAGGTTGATCCCTTGCTTGACATTCGCATCACTTCAGCTTCTGTATCTAAAGTAATTTCCTGCTTAGACTCTTCAACAGCTTGTGGTCCTGACAACATTCCTGTTGTAGTTTTGCAGAGGTGTTCTCCGGAGCTTTCATCCATACTTTCTAAACTATTTAACAAGTGCTTATCAGAGTCATGTTTTCCATCATGCTGGAAAGCAGCATCTGTTATCCCTATTTTCAAAAATTCCGGAGAGCGATCTGATTCATCTAACTACCGTCCCATTAGTCTTCTTCCTGTCATAAGCAAGGTTTTTGAATCTTTAATCAACAAACACTTAATCTCTCATCTTGAATCAAATAACTTACTTTCTGATCATCAATATGGATTTCGGTCTTCTCGTTCTACAGCTGATGTGCTAACAGTAATAACCGATAGGTTTTACCGTGCATTAGATAGAGGTGGAGAGGTTAAGGCTATCGCACTTGACATTTCTAAAGCTTTTGATAAAGTTTGGCATGCTGGTCTTCTCCATAAGCTTTCTTCTTATGGTGTAGCTGGTAACGTCTTTAAGATTATTGAGTCCTTTCTTTCCAATCGTAGTATAAAAGTTGTCCTCGATGGACAACACTCTTCTTCACATCCTGTAACTTCAGGGGTTCCTCAAGGTTCAATCCTGGGCCCTATACTCTTTTTAATATACATTAACGATCTTCCAGATATTCTCACATCTAAGGTGGCATTATTCGCTGACGACACTACCATTTACTCTTGTCATGATAAGAAGCCTACACTCTCTGATTGCTTGGAGGGGGTATCTGAGCTTGAAAAGGATCTCACTTCTGCTACAGCATGGGGCTCACAGTGGCTGGTGAACTTTAATTCAGATAAAACTCAATTTTATTCGGCCAATCGTTATCGTAATAATTTAGATCTTCCTATATTTATGAATGGTAATGTACTAGATGAGTCATCTACCATTCATCTTCTAGGATTAACTCTTACTTCTGATCTTTCTTTTAAACCGTATATCAAATCCATTGCAAAATTAGCATCTGCTAAGGTTGCATCTCTTTATCGAGCTCGACACTTTCTTACTCCAGATTCTATTCTCTATCTCTATAAATCTCAAATCCGTCCCTGTATGGAATACTGTTGCCACATCTGGGGCGGATCTTCTAATGATGCTCTTTCTCTTTTAGACAAGGTGCAAAAACGAATTGTAAACATAGTTGGACCTGCTCTTGCAGCCAATCTCCAACCTTTGTCACATCGTCGTAATGTTGCTTCTCTTTCTCTTTTCTACAAATACTATAATGGGCACTGCTCTAAAGAGCTAGCGTCCCTTGTGCCATCTACTAAAATTCACTCTCGTGTTACTCGCCATTCAATTAAGTCTCATCCTTTTTCTGTGACTGTTCCTAAGTGCTTCAAAAACTCTTATTCTTCTAGTTTTTTTCCTCGAACATCAGTTCTTTGGAATTCGCTTCCTTCATCTTGCTTTCCTGATTCATATAATTTGCAATCTTTTAAGTCATCAGTCAATCGTTATCTTGCTCTACAGATTTAGTCTTTTCTCTTCCAGTAACTTCCAACTCTTATAGTGGTTGCTTGCAGCCTTGTTGGAAGTGAAGATGTTAAAAAAAAAAAAAAAAAAAAAAAAATTTAAAAAAAAAAAAATTTTAACTTCTTTTTTATAAACAAGAAAAGTAAATTATCGATTTGTTTGAAAGCGTTTTGCTACTAAACATTTAATTACAAAAGATAAATGTTACAAAGTTAATTCTTTTAGTGTGTTGAAAGTTTTTAGACATACATGGCAACATACATAAACTTGAATGTTCTTAAAATATTTAAGCAGCTATGACCAAAGTTAGAAATAGAATTCAATTGTACCCGTTTCCCGACCAATCCTGCTCCTGATTCCATTCTCTACCTATAAAAATCTTTTATTTGTCCCTGTACAGAGTACTGTTGTATCCGTTGAGTACAATTGTATCCATTGTACATGAGTACAATTGTATCCGCTTCCCGACCAATCTTACTCCTGATTCCATTCTCTACCTATAAAAATCTCCTATTTGTCCCTGTATGGAGTACTGTTGTATCTTTTCCTCTTTTCTACAAATACTATCATGGTCGTTGCTCAAAGGAGCTATCATCTGTAGTTTTATCAACAAAAACTCAGTCTTTTTTATTTTGTTCCTGCATGCTCTAAAAACTTTTATTTGTCTAGTTTTTTTCCATGTTCTTCAACTCATTGGAACTCTCTCCCATATTCATGTTTTCGTGACTCCTACAACTTCATACTACCTACCACTTTTCAAGTCTTCTGTTAACCATTACCTTGCTATTCAACACTATTGCTATTTATTATTTTTTGTTTATTGCTTGCAGCCTTGTCGGGAGTGAATAAGGGATGAAACTGACAATAAAGTAAAAACATCTTCCTGGAGTTTCTTATGAAAGCATCAGTTGGTATTTTTTTAAAGTTTTTTTAAAGTTTCCAAATTGTTTATTTTTTTTTTCAAAATAAAATTTAAGACTTGTGTTTATGTACTTTAAATTTATGTACTTGTGTTTTTTACTTTAAAAAGTTGGTGTTTTTTTTTTTCAAGTCTCCTGTCTAACTCTTCTTTGTAGTAATATCTTCTGAATTGTCTAATGATTCATTTTTGAATCTGATAAATGAAAACAGATGAGACAATTTACTTGATTAACTATTCTATAAATTTGGTCCTAGATTATTTCAATTATGTATAGGCTAAAGCAAAAGTAACTTGAAAACAGTTGCAACTTGAAAACAGATAGCCTGGACAAGCTGTTGATGATGCTACCATTCCACTGAAACCTGATTTTCTTAGATTCAGTTTTTAATTTAATTCAATCTTAATTTCCATCTTTATCTTTGTTTAGTTTTATTTTCTGTTGAACAAGGAAAACCAAATTACAATATGCTAAAAACAAAATTTTGTTTGAAATCATGAAAAGTCTTATTTCTTATCAATGTGACTTTTTGAAGAAAAAAAAACTTCAAAAAGCTTTTGAAATGAAAGCCCTTTAGAATTAAGTAAGCAATTATGATTAATATATTTAAAAATTCAGAATATTACACTAGTTTATTTTTGTATTTAGATGTGTGTATATTTCATCAGACGGTGGACGAATGTGCAGGTTTTTATTAATTAGTTTAAAACGTCAATGGTTTTCGTTCAATGGTTTTAGTTGTACATTTTTATATTTTATATTAGGCCTTATATCATTGTTAAAAAGGGACGTCCTTGTGTAACCCAGCAGCATATTACAGAGTTATCAAATGGAACAAGGTTTTTTAATTAAATTAAATTTTAAATTAAAAATGAGACTCTTTGTTTTAATATGAGCTGAAGCAATACTATTATGTTGTTAGTATGCTATAAAAGCAACTAAGCTTTTATATTATCGATATACTGTACAAAATTCTTTATATACTGATAAACAAACAGCAATGTAGCTTACTGATTTATTACTGCTCATTCAGTTTGAACAATAAAAAAGCATATTAGGTTGAAAAATTATAAAGAAAATTGCATCTTTTTAATATTTTTTTTGGAGAAAAGTACAAATTTAGTACAATGTCTAGCAAAAGTTTTCCAATTAAATTTTTTTTTTTTATTATACTATATAAATTATCACATTAATTATAGTTAAAAATATTTAAAAAAAACTAAAATAATTGTGAAATTTTTTTTCAAACATTTTATTTTTGCTAAACTTCTAAATGGTCCTATTTGTTTGGTTAACTGATATTTACTAAATATTTTTTTAATGTGTACAATATGGTACATTGTGATAAAATGGTGCTCCTGTATAATATTAAAAAAATAATTTTTTTTTTGCCATGGAGCCTTAAATCACCATATTAGTGCATTTTTATGTTTTTTTATCAGTATATAATTGCTTTATAATTTGGTTATTAAATTTAACTTTGTAAATTAAACTTTGAATGTGTAGGGTAGAGCAGGGCATATAAGGACACTTAAGAAACAAATGCTAGTTGTGGATAAACTAATTATAGTTAACACTGTTTTTTAAAAATTTCCTAAAATTCATTGATATAAGAAAATGAAAAAACAGAAAACAAAATTCTAAAAATAACTTTTGACAACTAAAGTAACGAAACTCTAAACTAGCAAAACATGTGCATTTTGCAAGTAGGTGGGGCAAAACAGGACAGTTAAAAAGCAGCAGTTATTTGTCAATTGTAAAGCTAGCTATGAACTAAATATGTTCAGACAGTAAACTCTCAAAAAGGTAACATGTCTATAGAAACAATATGCCAATGTAGAACAAACTTAAATAAGCCATATGTATCAGCAGCTTTTTTAATTCTAAGTTCTTTTTTACTCACAGCTAAAACTGCATTTTATGCCGTTTTGGATGATTGATCTTTCTTATATAATTTCTTACCTTGTTTGTTTACATTAATAATAACACTAATAATAATCAAAGTTAAGTTATAAAAATAAGAAATTTCTTTGTATTTATTACTTAAATTGATTTTCTAAATGAAAATAATAATATTTTAGAATAAAATAAAATCATCAAATGCGGTAGTGGTGTAGTGGTAAAGCGCTCGCTTCATAAACGAGTGGTTCCGAGTTCGATCCCCACCACGTCCCTGGTAGTATCGCGCTCAACTCGTTTCTCCGCATAGCGGCCTTGCTCGTCAAGGTTCGTGTTTCGGAGTTATAGAGTTGAGAGAGAGTTATAACCACAAATAAGTAGCCTCCTCGTCTGTAGTGGCCTTCTCGGCCTTAAGGAGGTGAATTAAAATTTAAAAAAAAAAAAATATCATCATTTTTTATAAATAAAGCAAATTGGCAATAGTTTGAGATAAATCTTTTGTAGCTGTATTGCTTAAAAAAATATGCAAATTTTTGTTTTTGGAAAACTTACTGATGCATTTTGGTACTTTTAATAAAAAAAATTTTGGTACTTTTAATAAAATGGTATCTAACTATTTTTCTAATGATGTTGATTTTTGTTGCGATTCTTATGAATTATAAATTGGTTTCTAACTATTTTTCTTATGATGTTGATTTTTGTTGCGATTCTTATGAATTATAAATTGGTTTCTAACTATTTTTCTAATGATGTTGACTTTTTTTGCGATTCTGATGTATTATAAAATGGTTTCTAACTATTTTGCTAATGATGTTGATTTTTGTTGTGATTATAACTAGCACTTTTTCATTTATTTTAAAATTGCAAGAAAATTTACTTTTATTAGTATATAAAGATTTTTATATTGTTAGTATATAAAGGTTATATTATCAATATAAAATAAAGTATATTATTATATTATCAATATAAAAAGATTACCAATATTCATATATATCTTAAATAATACATCTGTATAATATTAATTGAATTTGAATAGAAAAACTTCTGAAATTTTTTTTCTGAAAATGTTACCATAATTTGGTTGAAATCTTATAAAAAGAAAAGAAATTTTCAACTTATTTGTCAACATTATCAACAAATTTTGAAATTGTTTTTATGATTTTGTAGTTTTTCCATTAAGTTAGTTAAAAAGCTTTTTAGTTAATATTGTAAACAAGATATGACATATACCCATGACAGTTATACAGGTAAGAATAAATAAATACTAGAAATGAATACTTTTAAATTTTCAACTTACCATTGAACAATAGCAAATAAAAATCTTTAACTAATGTATGAAATACCACCACTGTTTGAGGCAAAATACAACTATGCAAAAACCGCTTTGCAGAATATAACTGTGTGAAATGCTACTTTGTATATATATATTAATGTGCAATTCACCACGGTGTCTATCAGTTCACAAAACTCATCATGTGAGATTTTTGATAATATTAAGTGAGTTATTATTTATTTACAGAACATTTGAAGATTTCTTGCACCAAGGGCTTATAGAATATTTGGATGTGAATGAGCTTAATGATTCTGAAATAGCACTGTATGAGGAAGGGTGTACAAAGTAATTTTTTAAATAATTTTTGTCATAAGAATTTAGTTTATTGTAAATTGGAATATTTCATATTAAAATATTTTTGCATATTTTTTATCAGAGACACAACACATATGGAGATTGAACCTTTCACACTACTTGGTGTATGTGTTGGACTAGTGCCGTATCCTCATCACAATCAATCACCTAGAAATACTTACCAATGTGCTATGGGGAAACAAGCCATGGGTACTATTGGTTACAATCAGAGAAATAGAATTGATACTCTAATGTACTTGCTTGTTTATCCACACCAACCAATGGTAAAATCCAAGGTGAAATCTCAAAAGATTTTTAGTTCTCTTGCTTTAATTATTTTTAATTCTCTTGTTTTAATAATTATTTTCCATATAAAAGTTTATATTTAAGATTTTGAATGATAATTTTAATGCACAACATTAAAACTGTATCTAACTTTAAATAATGACTTTTAAAAATCTTTAATAATGTTTTAAAATGAATTTAATTTTAAAAGACTTTAGACATAATTCAGTTTGAGAAATTACCTGCTGGTCAGAATGCAACAGTAGCTGTCATGAGTTATAGTGGTTATGACATAGAGGTTTCTTGATTAATTTTGAATCTAATGTGTATATATAATGTATCAAATTATATTATATATAATATAATTTTATTTTTAAAGGATGCTTTGATCATCAATAAATCTTCATTAGATAGAGGTAAGTTTTATGTTAACATTAAATGAAGGATTTTATGGTAGCTATGATGATTTTATTGTGATTGAGGTGTTTTTTTTTTTTTATTTCAGATTTTATTATTGCAGAAACATTTTTTTACTCACTTAACATCTTTAAATCTTTTTTGTTTTGTTAAAATAAAACTAACAAACTTTATAAAATAGTTTCATAATATAGCTGAATCTAAAAAATTGATCTAAAAAAAAATTTGAAAAATATATATGCTAATTAATTTTCTAACTACTTAAAAAAAAAATTATAAAAATCATAATTTTTAACTATCTATTTTTATTATTAAAGATTATATTTAATTATTATTCCATTTTTAATTAAAGCTTTTATAAAAATGTTTTCTATTTATTATTTAGTTTTAGTTATTATTGCTATTAGTGGTGAGGCAAAGGCTATTATTTTTGCTCACCATCGCTTCTGCTCACCATTACTTTTGACATATCTAAAGCTTTCAATAAAGTTTGGCTGTTCTTCTCTATAAGCTTGCTTCATAAGATGTATCTGGGAAATTTTTTGACATTATTAAATCATTTCTTTCTAACTGCAGTTTTAAAGTCATCTTTTAAGCCACCACACACTCCTCCATCATCCATTATATCTTCATATGACACATTTTTTTCCTCATTTATTACATCTTTATATTGCACATAATAACACATCTTGACATATCTAAAGCTTTTAACAAAGTTTGGCATGCTGGTCTTCTCCATAAGCTTGCCTAGTATGGTGTATCTGGCAAAGTTTTTAAGATTATCAAATCTTTTCTTTCTAACTGCTTTTTTTTATTATTATTATTTGTTTAAATCCACCATCCCAAACAATGAAGGCCATTACAGTTGAGGAGGCTACTTTGGTTGTGGTTATAACCCTCTTCCAACTCTATAACTACAAAACACTGACATTGATGAACAAGGTCACTGCATAAAGATATAAATGCAGTGCTACCAGGGATGTAATGAGAATTGAACTCCAAACTCCTCGCTTAGTGAGGAGTTTAGAGTTCGATTCTCATCTTTATTCAGTGATAGGCAAGTGTTCTATCACTACACTACAACCACATATTAAATACTGTATATTTATTAAAGTCATCCTCGAAGTTCAATACTTTCCTTCATTTCCAGTAACTTCTGGGGTACCTCAAGGTTCTATCCTAGGTCTTGTTATGTTTCTTATCAATATTTATGATCTTACCGACAACCTTAAATTTCATTTCATGTTCTTTTTGCTGATGACTTAACTTTCTACTCCTGTCTTGACAAAAAGTCTTTTTGATTGCTTAGAATAGGCAGTCGATCTTGAATCTGATCTCACTTCTTTAACAGATTGGGATTGAATCTGATCTTACTTCTTTAAAAGATTGAATCTGATCTCACTTCTTTAACAGATTGGGTTTGTAAATTTTAGCTCCAACAAAACTCAGTTGTTTTTCTCAAACAATTATGGCAATATTGTTGACATTCCTATATTGATGAATGGCACTGAGTCTTATTCTTTACGTCTTGTTGGATTATTGTTTACCACTGACCTATTATGCAATATTTCATCCGACAAAGACATTTTTGATAAAGCTGCACCTTTTTATGATAACACCTTGGTGTCTAATGGTTATGAAGAAACAATCTGTTATAAACCAAATCATACCGCAACAAAATCAAAATCAAGATCACGTAATATTGTAAGGTTTAACCCTTCTTTTGCGCTTAACATAAGAACAAATGTTGCAAAAATTTTCTTAAATTTAGTTAAAAAATACTTTCCAAAATCTCATAAATTTTATAAACTCTTCAACAAAAACAACTTAAAGGTAAGCTACAGCTGTTTTTCTAATATCAAAAATATTATTACTGCTCACAATAAAAATTTTTTATCTGGTACCAACACCTCAACCAACCAACAAATAGTGGATTCAATTATATTGGACTAACAGAGAATACTTTTAAAGACCATTGGTACAAGCATAATAACTCATTTCAATATGAAAGCAAAGCAAATTCAACAGAGCTTTCCAAGTTTATGTGGGAAATTAAAAAAAAGGGATATAAAAATTCTATTATTACATGGAAAATTATCGACAAATTATCGAGGAGAATCATGCAACCTTTGCCTAACTAAAAAGTATCACAAAATAACATCAAAAATGAAATTATTAAACAAAAGAAATGAGCTGGTATCAAAATGTTGCCATAAAAACAAATTTTTTATAAACAACTTTAATGTCATCAAAGCGGACACTGCATAATATTTTTGTAATTAATTTTTTTTATTGTTAAGATTATTTGTAATATCTGATGATTGCCAATAGCGTGAAACTCGGAGTTGTGTTTCTTTAACTACCAGGTGTTATTATTTAATTTTTAAAGAATATATATATATATATATATATATATATATATATATATATATATATATATATATATATATATATATATATATATATATATATATATATATATATATATATATATATATATATATATATATAGATATATATATAAGAATATAACATGTGGCATAATGTTCTTTTCAGCAATAAAATGAATGTTGAAGTTGATTCAAGAAAAAACTGAGTAATACTGAGAAAAATGCCACCTGAAAAAAATGTATAAAACAAAACAAGCTAGTGGCAGTAGGCGGCATCTGGGTCTGCATGAACTATGAAGGTGTCAGCTGCTTTAAACTATTTGATGGAAGGCTTGATTATCAAAGATATTTAGGTATATTGGATAATTATTTAATGCCTCCTATTGACATTTTTCAAAAGGGACATAGGAATTATCTTCCAACAAGATAATGCATATATAGTCATACTGCTAAGATTTGCGAGCAATTGTTTGAAGAAAACAACATTAAAATCATGTCTTGGCCAATAGTCCATGTCTCAAAAGAGATTTTATGATCTTAGTTTAACCACAATCTTAATAAAATTGAAATAAAAAATCTAAACCAGCTGAAAGAGGAAGTAACAAAATTACTGAGTAATGTTCCAAAAGATATTACTCAGAATTTAGTGAATTCCATACCAAAACGAATCAATGAATGCTTAAAAGCTAAAGGATTGTCTACAAAATATTAATTTTGTTGTTTATTATTTTTTTATGTCTTGTACAAAAAAAAAAAAAAAAAAAAAACTTATCTCGGTTTGTTAATTTTGTTGTTGTGGTTTGTTTATTTTGGACACTTTTTTTTTTATACATATGAGCCCTTATTTTTATTTTATTGTTTTATAATAAATTTATATTGTGATAATTTGATTTATTTTAATATGAAAAAAATGAAAAAAAAAATCTCTTATAAATTTTAAAATATTTAATTTCTAACTTAAATTTATACCAAAATTAAGCAATAGATTGCTACTAATGGCCAATACTGTATATTTATATCGTTATCATGTATAAATATATATATTCATGTATATATGTATGTATATATATATATATATGTATATATATATATATATATATATATATATATATATATATATATATATATATATATATATATATATATATATATATATATATGCATACATATATACATTAATGTACAGTGGCTTGTAATATTATTAGACTTAGTGAAAAAAACAGACTAAACCTTTGGTCCTTGCATAATTTTTTTCTCTTTCATTATTTTTACTTTGACAACGTTGGCAAAAATGCTATTTCATAAATGGCAACACAGCTCATATCTTTTATTGTCATTCTCACCATATGTTGTCAGTTTAAACATAACATTACATAGAACATTTGTGTGAAGTGTTTTTTTCTAAAAACAAAACCTCGTTGTGAAGATTATTTTGTGACTTACATCATATGTTTTATTAATCATATAGGTGTGTATATCTTAATACTTGCATTTTTTGAACAAAAATATATAAAATTATTTTTTTTATGGATAAGTACATAATCTTATTGAATATTATCTTTTTTTTTAGCAATGACACATGTGATTTTTCTGCATGAAAATGAGGTGAAATTTGTGGATTATTAAAGAATAGAAAATGTCACAATATAAAATTTCTCAAAAAGCAATAACTTGATTTTGACATACCTTTACAACTGCTCATAGAGGCGCTTGTTGCAGAAAAAGGTTAACAACACCCAGGACTGACAGAAAAATTAGGGGTACTTATCTACAACAAATTAAATACCCTTTCAATTTATTGACCAAGATTGTTAATGAACAGGGAATCAATATTTCCCAACAAACAGTCC